>OX337249.1:11482825-11915736 GCA_946965025.1 Blera fallax
CTTGGTTCTGGGCCCATCAACACCAACTGCAGTTCCTGTGGATGTTTCAGATCCGCGGTCGTTAGGAAAACCAAATTATAACTAAGTACAAGAAACTTGATTAAACGATATCCTGTAAACCAATCGTCCTTCAGCACCCTCCCGCAATCCACAACAGTGAAATTTCAACCCAACAACGCTGCGCTAGCAAATTGCCTAATTGTTTGAGTAACTATGCGGTTTACAAACTTTTGAGTCATTAAACACGCGAAACTATTTAAAGAGATGACACGAGTATCCTGTCTGATATAAGTGGCCTTATGGTGGCGAGATTCTTCTTCGTTGTGCGCATTTAATTAAGGAACACAACACTGCTCTGACCTAAAGTCTATTACCAAGCCACAAGCAAAACTTATTTCCGCTCAATGAGTGTCCACTTTAAATGTTCTCCATGCATAGGGTAACCCAGAAATGGAAATTGAATTATCCTTAAATTGGCTACGTCCCGCCCCCACACACACACAGTCACACACACACCCACTTAAGTTAACCCTAATTCCTGCAATCAATTTGTGTGGTCACCTAGACTATAATTGAATTTCTTGCCACACATCATCCTGTGAAGGTCTTCATTATTTTCTTCTTTAAAACAAAAGTGCGTGACTACGATGTCCTGCCCCTTGTCCTGTCCCCACATACATATGTATAGCTATGTGTTTTTATCGTCTTCTGATGCGCAACCACCAAATCGATTATTAATTGGCTAATTATCGTCGGAAAAAAAAAAAGAAAATAATTTTCAATCAAAAGCAAAAATTGGAAAAAAAAAAACAAAAAACAAAAAAAAATTTAATTAAATTCGCAAGCGAATTGTCGTCCTTTCGTGTGCAAATACACATGCATCGCATGTATATTTCACGAGTCATGTGTGGGTACATTGAAGTGATCGGTGGCCTGTTTGGGGACTATTGTGTGTGGGGAACCTATCCTGCAGTTGATTTTCAGCAATTATTTATTTATTCTCCCGCATTTAACGGAATCCTTGTTGTTCGTTTTTTTTTTTTTTTTTTTTTTTTGTCGTGCGTCGAACGACACGCACATTTCATGTGAGGCGGACATCCTTCCTATAAATCTACACGCCTTTCCCTCTTAAATTCAGTCAGCAGCTATACCTACACACAGTGCAATAATGCAACCCCCATCAGATAGAAAGGGAAGCAGCGGAAGCACACACCGATATGAAAGTACAACCACCTCACGATAGCAAATCCTGACTGGATGTTAAAAGGACGCAACAAAAAAAAAACGAACAGAAACAAATAATAACTGCACGGGGTATAAATATTTTATTTGAATTCGACGTTCCGTGCTGTGTGTTCATGATTTTCGATTGGGAAAATTGGGAAGCCATCCCCGTACTCCCACTCCCATACACATGTACTCCACCACGCACACAATAAGGACACCTGCCAAACTGTAAATGTTCAAAATTGTCTACATAAAATTATATACACAGAAAAAAAAAATTACTGAAATGTCAAATTACCTTGTCGTGGTTAAATGGATGTACATATATGCTGCAGGCATGTGCAAGGCTCCCTTTGCATACATGCTATCGAAAATGAATTTGGCCCACTCCGTTGGTCGGGTGGCGGCTGGTGGCCGACTGCAATGTATCCCTCTCACGCGCTCTATGAAAACAGGGGGAAAAAAGGCGCGGTACCCAAAAATATTTAATTCTTGGACTATTGACACGAATGGATTGTGCTTTACTGTGGCACCCTTATCTGTGTTTCTATTCCGCTTCACCGAGGATCAATCTTACACAGGTACGCGGGCACCATGTACGCGTGTCTGTATTGGATAATGGCTTATTCGCCTAAATCTTTCGGCGACTTTTAACGCAATTTCATTAATTAGGCTTTTGTATGCACACTGGAAGGATATGCTGGTGCGAAATTAAGTAGAAAATGCATTCACAACACTCGCAAACCTTCATATGGAGAGTGGGAAAAATTGAAAATGATTAAAATGGCTGAAAGGATAAACAAAAAATATGGTTTCAGGGATTAAGACAACCAAAATTATAGGCCTTTGACAATACAATGGAGCCTTACTGATTGGATAGGATTACCTATGGCTTCATGCGACAGGTACATTAGTGCATGTAACGGAAAATGATAATTTCCTTATTACAATGGTCTGAATATAATTTAATAAAGGATTAAAAGCTTTCGCCATCCGCCTAATTATTTCTGAAAATCATTCAATTAGCTAACGTTGAACTGAAGCCACGGACAAGCCAGACCTTCATGTGTACAACAGGGACATGTAAAACGATGAGAAGGAACGCGAGGAAGCATGTTGACGGAAGGCTGTGTTTGAAATTATTTGCGGAGAGCTAAAAATGTCGAGGTTCCAAAGGTCAGACAGAAGAGGATGAAGGGACAAATTGGAGTCACCCAGTTGGTGTGGAGATGTATGGAAGAACTACTTCCATTAAACAGTGATGACGGACGATAAACCGCAGCCAGACAGACGACAAGGGAATGGTATGCATAGATCGATCTGACTAAGGAAATTGGCTGAGGCCCTGGTTCTACTCCGGGCCATAGCGCCACCTAAGTAAGTGAGAAAAACGAGCGTCCTTGGTGGCTACGAAAAAACAAGAATCTTCGTGTGATTCACCGCGTTTTATTTTAGCCAGCTTGATTCGAATTCCACAACCGACCTCAGAATCTTCTGTTTCTCCCGAGATGGTCAACATGTTTAAGGAATATTGCACCTTAAAACGCCTAAGCAGTTGGAGACGGTCGTCAACCCACTTGTCGTATAGAACTTGGTCCTACCCCGGACTGCAATGCCACACACAAAAAAAAGGTCTTCGAGTGATTTTTCGTATCCTTTCCATTGGCGAAGTGAATGGGAGGTGTTGGGTGACCACCGAAGGCTTCGACGCAGCATTTTGTCCGATGACAAACCCAACAAGTGAAACAAAACCGATTAATTATCGCTCTGTGCCCCCACCTCTTACAGCCACCATTTAAACTACGCAAATTAATTATGCCAAGAAAATGCATTAAAGTGGAAACGGCCATTTTTTTCTCCCCCAACTGTCCGTCTTAAAGGATGACAGACAGTCGAATCGAGAGGAAAAAAAAAGTGAACGGAAAATCGATTTGAATTTTTCATGAAACATTTTCAGAACCACACTTAATTAATTTTCCGATTTGAATTGTTTTTTTTTTTTTTTTTGCAGTCGTGTCACGTAAAAATCTTTATTTACGGATGAGTACACCACCCCAAGATGCCTGCTCCTTGCGTAAATATTTTGTTTGCACTTTCAGTGGAACCCTGGGTCCTTTTTTCTTTCTTTCTATCTTTCTCCTGTCCAGGCTTTGGTTGGTGGTTATTGTTTATTTCTTCATCTTTTTTTATCGCCTTTCTCTCTTATTTTTTTCTTACCTTAGAACTGTTTGTTGGTCTTTTTTGTTTGCCTTTCTATGGAAAGGGGGTACACAAAGTAAGAAAAAAAAAAAGAATTTACAAGGAAATTATTTGAATTCATCCTTTAGGAGTGCTTGCTTGAATGGGTCAATGAGTTCGCGCGAAATATGATGCGCGGGAAAAATTGTAACCAATTAACTGGTGCTTTCGTTTGTTGGTTTTTGTTTCCTAAGGGTAAGGGCTGAGGGAAATCGAGCAAAAATTTCCAAAATCTCTGAAGGTACATAGCAATTAATTGGAGATTCTTTTTTTTGTTCTGTATTAAATTAAAAGGAAAGGATTTTATTGAATGTGAAGGTTTTTTCTGTTGTGTTGAAATGGATTCGAAAGGGGCGAAGGAGGAAGCGAGACGTAGCTAGGATGTCAGGAGTGTTTTGGTTAATATATTTTTATCGAAGGCTTTCCAAAGCTATACACACTACGAATAACAACAGCGGTGTGAGTGTACAACCCTGTGGTACCACTTTAAAAAGACCTCAAATGCTAAACGTCGCACTTACTGTATCCGACACCGGAGAATACCGAGTGTAGGCTTTCTGCATCAAAATCAGCAGCTGAATCCAGTTTTTTTTATTCGTCCGTCTGTCGTTCACATTTCTGAAAGTCACTAGTCATTTTCCACCAAGGTTTGGGTCTAAAATTTTGAACTAAAACTGTGAAAATGTATACTCTTCGCTTCCCATAATCAAGAACATTTTTGAAATCTGCCCACAAAAGCACTATTTTTCAAGAAATCGAAAAAAATTATCTTGATCAAATTTGTAGATACTGACTTTCTCTATAACTTGTCCATACATTGTACGTAGCTACGCCTACTTATTAAAGGCGTTTTCTTAAAAAAAATCAAAACTTATTCAGTGCAAGTTTCGTGTAACTCTGCCATCGATCAGGATTGTTTGAAAAATTTTATTTTCGAAAACAATAAGTCGTAATATTGGTGTCCATAAAAAACACTTCAACATCGAAAAAAACTCCAAGACTACAACGAACCAAGCATCTTACAACGAAATGCAGGCTCTGAACAACAACGGATGGAAAGATAAAGGAATTAAGGATGTCAAAGGATCTGTTTCAAATTAATTTTTGCGTTTGTTTTTGTGTTTTTGTTTGGTAATAAAAAGCATTTTCAATACAATAGATACAACCTTCAGTTGTATAGGCTAAAATTTCCTGTTTCTTCTGTGTACCTATATTCTAGCGATTCTGGACTGTTCGAGCAGATGCAAGGCAGAAGAGATGAACGCACCAATGACATCCGCATTACAAGGCAAAGGATCCCGGAATTTAGAAATTCAGTTTTAAGTTAGTTTATATTCAAATAAAGCGATTTAGAAATAAAAAACAATCAATTAAAAAAAATTCCATTAGAACTAAAAAAAATAAATTCAAATGCATTGTTTTGCTCTTTATTGAAAAAGGATACTCGTATGTATCTACGATCTGAAGAAGGAAGGTAAGAACGCGTCAGATAGCCAAGCTATTCCCATCTGTAAGGAGCCTACCAACCAGTCTCTTTTTTTCTATCCGCCAACATCCATTATGGCCCCGAGTAACTAAGCTACCAACCCATCAACCTTCCTACTATCACAACAACTGCGCGACGACGCATTGTCACGAATTTACTACGTTCTCCTCCGTGAAACACCAGGCCACCAGAAATGCAGAGCAACGAGCTGTCTAGCCCTGTCTCAGCATACTTACTTCATTCTTTAAAACGAGAGACTTTTCTTAATACTGATTAGTGGATCGATCATCTGAGCGATTTCTTTTAATTTTTTCCTTTCTTTTCTACTTCGTCCACTCTTTCCGACGAAAGCGCGCCTTTTCCTTACAAAAAAACAATTGCAAGCGCAAGTCCAAATCAGTCGCTTCCAAGCGTTCAGTGCAAGTGGGTCCTGTTAGAGGTCTTTTCAGAAATAGTTTACCCGCCTGCAGAATATACTAGGGTCGGACGCTCTACGGCACCTGATGCTGTAGTGTGGCCCAACACAGCAAGCCACCAATCTACCAAGTCACCAAGCCATTTGCCCGTCCACCACGATGACTGACGCGACACTTTGTCCCAAATTTACTATGAACTCCCCCGTGAAACACCAGGCCACCAGAAATCTAAGCACGCTGCCTGGTCTAGCAATGTCTCAGCACAGTCACTGCAGTCGTAGACACACACATAAGAGTATGTCCATCCATTCCAGCCTCTCATTGAATATTTCTCGTCTTTCTTTTCTACTTGATCTGCGATCCACCTTCACAGCAGCAGCACACTGCCTAACACAGTCAATGTATTCTCAACAAGAAGAGAGCTCGGTTTTCATTGGTCGGAGCATCGTCTTCTACTTGATCCACGATCCACTTCAAGTCGTTTATAGCTAGCATGGCGCGAAACCAAATCAGTCGCTGCAGAGCGATCGGTGTAGGTGGGGTGTGTTAAAAATCCTCACAGAAATGTGGTATCCGCCTGCATGACACTCTCCACTAGTAATAGGCGCTCTAAAGCGGCAGATAAAGTAGTTTACCATCAGTGCTTCAAACGTTCGGTTTTCTTTACTTTGCGACGCTCATCCTTTTCTTCGCAGCAATAGGAAGGTGCAGGAATGAGGTTCGAAAGAATTGTTTGCCCGATTCTCAAAAATAAGACTATCTGAACTGCCCCAACCACAGAGGATATTAGTAAAATTTTGAGGTTCAATCTTCCAATTACCACAGAGCACCAAAGGATCCACCTTGTCTTACCTTTGACCAGTCGCCCCCTACCTATTGAAAAAAAAATCGCCAGGTTTAAGAAATTGAGATTAGGACATGCTGAAGGACGAAATTCGGAAATCGGATATTTACTGCCTGCAAGAGGACTATTCATTTCGTTGTTATGATTCCATCCATCCACTAATAAAGAAGGAAGATCCACTTGATTTTAACTCTAGGTGGTGTTACTAGGATGAACTCTGGGAATACTTCAGCGGGGCAATGGATATGCAGTTGAGGTTAATAAATGCTGTGCGAATTCACAAAGTTATTGGAGAACCTAATAACAATGGAGGAGGAAATTGCTGCTTGGGTATGTCACACAGATTATCCATTTAGGGCCCGACAGTCGTTGAAATAGCAGCCCTATGCGGCAATAAGATTAAGTAAAAGAAAGTAAACAAGGACCTAGAACCCATCTTCTTGCAGTGGTGCGTGTTGTTGAGAAGCCTTTTAACTGCAGTTGTTATTCCCAGACGTCTGACATTCGCCAAAGGTGAAACCGTGAAAAATGTGTGTGTTTTCTTCAACCTCTCGCTCAAGAGTCCATCGTTCTAACCAATGATACACGACACCCACAGAAGGTTGCTACATCTGCTCCGAGGACTCCTTCGAGTACCGAAGAGAAATAGACGACGTCGGTGAACCTTGGCTTTTCTACAGAGCAACCGTCCGTCGTGCGTCGTATAAATCCTACCAATGGTCAGTAATTGGTCGCATCTTAGATTATGAGAATGAAAGATCCTGGATGTCGCACTTTGTGTAGTGACCAGGAAGCAGAGTTGACTATGACTAACAGTCTTGGAAAGAAGAGTAAGAATTTCAAGCGATGGAGGAGGTGAAAAAAGAACTCGAATCACAGCCTTAAAGGACTTTCTGCTAAGTGGTGTAGCACATACGGCACTGAAAGCAAAAGTAGGTGGCCTCGTTATCAGTCTGTCCTCCATCTGTATCGATAGATGAAAAGTGACGAGTAAAATCGAACAAAAAACTTTTTTTTCTCATCCTTATCTTCTCATCTTATTATGCTCCATTGGTTATCATTTATCATGCTTCAGTCATACCAAGTTACCCGCTTAATTCAAGAGTCATTAGTGTGAAAAAAAAACTGGCGCAAACAGCCCACATAAAGAGCAAATCACATTGTTCTATGAAAAGCACTGACCCTAAGTGCATAATCCTTAAATGACTAGATTTCCTTCAGTTACTCCTTTCGATACAATTTAACTCGGCTCGTAATTCCACCTCAATCTCATTACTGTCTTACAATACATGTCAGCCATTATTATGTACTCCTGTACGCACTCGTACATATTCCGAACTATGAATTTCAAAATATGGCTGATTAAACTCTCTGCAAAGCGAAAGGATTCTCTTCAAATTCGCCTGGTTTAGATCATATCAACCGTCTCGTCTGCTCCCCCCCGATTTTGTAATATTTAACCAAAAATTCAACACTTGCAGGGAATCAATTCAATTTGCTTACCAAGAGCACCCATGCACACCCCATTCCCCCTTCCTTCTTGCCATCTATTCATTGAATTTCGAGGTCAAAGTCAATCACTTCCAGCAAAGTTCTTGGAAAATACCAAAAATTTTCTACAACCACTAGCACCCAGCACCCAGCACTCAGCAACCACTGCCACCTATATATGTACCTATTCGTTCGTTCATACACAGTTTTGTGTGTTGTCCTGGGCCCCATGTGGCTGGCATACAACAACTTTTATTATCACTTTCTAATGGGTGATGCGTGTGTTGACTGTGTGCACTTGCACTCATATCCTTTACCCACAACACAAATTCTTCTTCTATCCATTCTCGTTTATCTTTTCCTCCACTGAAAGAGTAGACAAATTTCAATTTTTTTTTTTTTTTACAAATTCCTTGAAAGGAAGAAAAGTTTCTACGTCTCTCATACAATCCTTCATGTTTTCCTGGGATTCAAAGGAATAGAATAATTGAAAAAAAAAAACTCAAATGCTTAGACCGATGTCAAGGTCATGAACCCTTCTTTGGATTTGGATTTTTGTTTTTAATCCTGTCAGGATACTGTTGATAGTTTGTGTGGACAGTATGAGCGCGTGTGTGTGACCTCGAAAGTATACTAGCAGCATGCAATGACCACAAAACTAGGATAGGACTTTGCCGAAAGTAGTAGAAAAGTGCAATCACAATCAGGATACCCATATCCAGGATAGCTGGATATTTCCTTTCAAATTCATTTCATGATATAAAGATGGTTAGCCTCGTGCCGCAGTGAATATTGCCAGGAGCTGCCAGAACAGCAACTACAAACAAAACAAGCGAGAGGCCAATAACAAAATAAACAATTTTAATTAAATATGTATAAAGTGCATTTTACACGCATGCACGCATCCAGTTGTGGCATGGTATACATAAAATTGAATTATAAAATGCATTTAAATATATAAATGTGTTGTGTACATGTTTAAGTGCGTGCTCGTGCTACCACCCACCCTGCGTTCCGCCCCACCATACGCACGGTGTGTGTGTGTATGTGTTAAGCACTCATTCATTATATATGCGATCACTTTACAACGAAGTGGAGGACGACAATTGCACCGACGACGATGATGAAGACGACGACGACCACGATGAAGATGATCATGATGATGATGATGATGACGACGGGAGCGAGAAATGTGCATAATGGGCAGGAGAAAGATGCTCAGGACACACCACAGTGATGGATACATACCGTCGACTACAACTGCCCAAGGACCCCCCATTGTGTATTACATACAGCGCTGTGGATTTATGCATAGAGTACACTGTGAGGACCCCTTTGCTAGTCTGGCATACCAGCTAAAGCCACATACACGTTAAAACTGTTGATGACGATGATGATAATGATGGAGTTGGCAGGATGGAAATTATAAAAAGGATGGCTGACAGCTAGTATGTGCATTTTATACGCGCATTTTATTTATTTTTTTTGTATTTATTTATGTATATTTCCGTGCGTAGCGGGTTGCGAATTAATGGACGACCGTGCAAGGTACTCCTCGATACAGTGGGGTGACTGTTTCTTTTTTTTCGCCGATTTGTTTGATGTCCTTTTTAAGTTGCAAATGTGTCCAGAATCGCATCAATTTGTTGGTTATATGAAAAATTGCACCATGTAGCGGCTCAAGGACTATGAGGATTGGTGCACTGTGGTACAACAAGAACGATAGATGATTACCTTGTCTGTTTGTCAAACGATTGAAAACTGCGAATGAAATGTGTACAAGTCTGTGTGCTCGAAGTCGGCGAGGGTGCAAACGTGAAAAGGATTCTCGTTGCAAAATGATTGCCAGGTTGCGAGGGGTGTTGAAGTGGCAAGTTTTTTTTGTCTTTTCTCTCGTGTGGTTAAATACTTGGCAGCCATCGTTGTGCTTGTATGTGTAATTTTCTAAGCGAGACTTACTTTTTAGGGCGCTTCAAATGCAGTTGCAGAAAAATCTCTCTGGTAGCTTGGCACGTAATGGCGTTGACCCATCTTGTTCGGTTAGTTCTGTGGATCACCTTCACCCTTTTGTAAGCCTATTCTATGCCATCTGGTCTTATAGGATGGGTTTAATCGTTCTACGCTTGGTCATTTTATTGCACTTACAGAAGGTTGCAATCATGGAGCCCACCTGTACAGGGAGACATGTTCAGCGAATGGAAATTCACACTTTAGTCTGCAGAGTCTTTGGGGACTGTGTACTAGTGTTTCTGGGTCATAATCGGAGTCGACATGAACAGCTAATGGAAATCAACGCTCCAGTCTGAACCGTCTTTTCGACTGTATTACAGCCGTCCTGCTGTTAGAAGGAGTGAAGCTGAATATTTGCAAAGCGGTAACGACAGTGCTCCCTGGAAGAATGTCTTAGCAGACAGCAGCCTTAATCAGAGAAAAAAAAACAACTCGCTGGACATACCTGGAGGCAGTTAATTAAAACCCATGTCGAACGGACTCTATGACAGGGACTCTGGGTCACCCTTTTATAAAATATCTATTTAAGAGGTTTCTGCTTAGGGGTTCTTTTCGATCCCGTCTTTAATTGATTTGTGAAGTCACTGCAAGTATTTCTTACACATGCGTGCCCTTTCGAGGACATTGCACTCTGCGGCACCCCAGTGCATGATGCCCACAGCACTCTTGAAATAAACAATCATCAACCTTCATATGTGGGGAGGTTAATCAGCGTTTTCCGTTCTTTTTTTTTATCGAAAACCAAGAAAAAGCTTGCGCACAATCACCCCTCGAGTTACTGACACCAAAATAAGGTTAGTCACCACCGTCCAGCCTTAGATTTGTTACTAATCTTTGTGCCTAACCATCCCAATCCCTTCACTTTACGCGAGAATACACAATTTTGCAATTTTCTTCTTCTTCACGCTACACGGCACTGCAAGTACAAATGCAATTTGCGTCCATTTTACATGCAATAGCCTTTCGCAGAAAATCATCGAGGAATAGAAATGAGCCCCACAGGTACAACGAACACACACATTACCCTCATCTTTGCCATGTGTATCATCATAAATAATATGCGCTGCAAGAATGAAACAAAAAAAAAAACAAAAAAAAAATGGAAAATGCATATCCTTGTTGGAAGCAAAGGTCATTTATTTACTTTTCCACAACCGTTTTGGTTAAAACAGAAAGAGAAGCGAAACCCTGGCGCATCCCTTCTATGATACTTCGCGCGCGTTGAAAAATAACACCATGACGACGACAACGACGACGACGACGACAACAGCAGCAGCAATAGCAGCATCGAGGCCGAGTGGCCCTTTCCAATCGTTTTATTTTTTTTTTTTTTTCATATTTTTTTTGTTTTGTGTCCTGCAACATAGTGAATGCGTTTCACATACATGAAGGTGTACTCGTGTGCGTGCGTGCAACGTGCAACATCCAACGAGATCCTCACCTCTTCAGCCCTTATCCAATACACAAAGGGGAGGGGGGGAAATGTCGATATATCAATAGATGGACTGGGCAGCAGACCGACCAAAGAATAAAAGCAGGATATCCGTCCAAAAATCTACCTCAACTATGCTAAATGTTTAAATACGCACGCACTGAAATTCTCGAATATATCCACAAATACAGTGAGGCACCCCCTCTGTACGCACACATCTCTAGACTTGGATGGTCGGCCGGTTGGTTAGCCTGTTCGTATTTCCTGTATCATGGTTATGTTTTCCTCTTGGGTGGGTAATGGTTTTTTGGACATACCCCTGCATAGCCTTTACTAAGTACGAGTATAGTCGGTGGATGGTGATGGAGAGGTATGCGTACAGTACACAGACTGTATGCACGCAATGATAATGCAGTTTTGACCTTCCTATAGGCGGATGAATTGGGGGTGAGATATGGGGTTGCTTTGGGTGAGTGTTGGTTGAGTTTTGCCAATTTAAAGCATTCAACTCTGTCCGTATAACTCACATGTCTGCTCGCCTCTTCTTTGTTATAGGTGAATGAAATGCACTTTTCCCTGTCGTCGATGTGTGGACTAAAATGCCTGGCACAAGGTGGCTCTCGTAGTTCGAGGGCTGATTGAGCATCCACACAGCCCATGCAATTGCCATGGCATGGGCAATACTCTGCTACACATGAAACGCCGAATGGGCCCGGTGGGTGGTGTGCAACTCCTCGATGGATGCATTTTCGCAAAATTGCAACTACATGTTGGTTGTTTCCCTCCAATTTTCTTACAAACCCATACACAGATACATTTTAATCGTTTTCCCAACTCTCTATGTAGTCGTGCGCTATCACCAATACATTCAAACAAACGTTCGGTGCTTTTCGATGATGTCGACATCGACTATGTCGAGCTTAAAAAATTGCCATGCAAAACATAATAAGCCTTTAGCTGGGTTATACAACACACAACATATTTTTCCGGCAACATTTTTTTCCATTCTTCTCAACCATACAATAAATCAAAGCAAGTTCTCAGTTTTTTTGTTTTAAATCTTCTTAAAAAAAAATTAAATAAATAATTTAACAATTTATTAAAAAAAAAAAAATAACTAAACAAAAAAATTTTGTTGTTTACTTACTATTATTTTTGAAAAACAGAAAAAGTTCAAATTTTTAGTGCAAAAAAAAAAAAGATAAAATTCCGTCAGAATTTCATCTTAAAAATGTGTTAACTTCAGTAGAACCAAAAAACAAGAAAAAAACCAAAACGAAAATAGTTTGTCAAAAAAAGTGAAGGAAAAGTTCAAAAAAGAAAAAAAAGCTCAGTGTTAAACGATCCAAAACGACCAACGAACCCATTCTAGATACATAGATACATACATGAAAGACACATGATCTCGTGTTTCATCATTCTTTTGTTATTCTCGGTCTTTTATTAGTTTTTATTACCTACGCTATTATTTTGTTTGTTCCTTATTCTCTTTGGCATTTATTATCGTAGTCGACCGTCATCGTATTTCTTCATTTTCTCGAAATTAGCCTCTTTTGCCATCCATCTTTGGTAAATAGAAGAGCAACCTAAAGCGCATTTGCAAGACAAAACTTTTGGATTATTCCTTCTAGTTTCTTCCTTTGGCCATATGGTTCTTTACTTCTTTAAGGTATCTGTACAAATGTCGTTGCCATTTTGTTACAAGTCCAATTTTCTATTTTTTTTCTTTCATTTTATTTCTTCTCATTTCGTCTAATCGTTTAACTAAAAACAAAAACTGAAGAAAAACAAAAACTAAAAGGATTTAGAAAGGAATAGAATTGAATGAATGATGATAAAAAAAATATATATATGTAACCAAGTGAAAATGAAGGTGTGTGAGTGAGTTGAACTAAGAAGAAGAAAATTCGAAGGAAATGAATGTGAAAGAAATTTTTATTGCGATAGAGGAAGGACAACAAAAGTGATGAAAATGAAGTTTGTTTTATTTAGAAAAAGGACATCAGATATATATCAAGAAAAACCAAAGGAAAGTGTGGCAAATGAATTTTTTTTTTCCTAACAAAAAATATAAGGATTAGCTATTCACCAACCAAAAAAAATTAATGTGTAAGCCAGTAGAATGAATTTTAATTTATTTAACATTTTTCGGATGTAAAATGTTCTCTTTTTTTTGCTTTTTTAAAATTTGGATTTGTATTTGATTTCTTAGGGTTTTCGACGTTGAGGGGAAATCGTTTTTAAGGATTTTGTTTCCTTCCATCACTGAAACTTAATCGTCTTCCGGTTCAATGACGATTTGTTCCCAGGTTTCCCCACCTACAACCGGATTTAGAAAACGCTTTTCGCGGAACCCTCTCCAAAGCTTTTTGTTACTCAAGTCGGTGCTCATTTTTTAAAAATAGTTGAAATAGTCTTAAACACATAGCCTGTCACCTTTGACCAGGCCACTGGTCGGAGTTCGCCAAAATATTTGGCCACTTCCCTTGCAACTGTTTTTTTTTCTATGCGCCCTATAAATGCGTTTCCTGTTCGTTCGACTCTTAGCTATTTTGACAATTTCCACTGTAGGCGTAGTGTGGATTCATCCCACTTACATAGATTTACGTCTAACAGTTCTGTGGGCCTCAGTGTTTAGTGCGTTGGATTACTGAACTGGAGATTCGAGGTTCGAATCCCAGAAAAGTTGTTTCACGATCTCATCTCTCGCGAATGTCTGACAAACGTCCGACAGTTGTAACTGTCCCCAAAAGAGACATGTTTTGTACCATCCCTGACACCATGGTCAAGGAGTACTCTGTTATTTGAGGTAGAAAAATTAGATCGTGCAAATTGGTCTAATGGTGTTCCGGGATTAGACCCTAGAGGTCTAGTTTGGTTCACAGACGAATCGAAAGTTGGAGCTGGTGTCTTTGGACTCAACACCAAAGTCTCGATACCTATGGGAATGTGTCCCACGGCCATTGTGGCTTGAGATACCACCTTAACAAACTTAACCTGAGCTCAGAGACGGAATGTAGGTTCGTGCTCGGAGGAGGACGAATCATCCGAACACATTCTCTGCAATTGCCCAGCTTTACATTGGTTAAGGAGACGTATTTTCTATAAAGGAATATGTACGCCAGCGGAAATGAAAAACTCTGCTACTAAGGATTTACTATCCTTCATTAGGGAGGTAGTACGTCTCTAAGACTATGCGTACCCTTATGATACAATAGATCTTTTAGGTCGCAGTGTCTGCCACATGGGCAAGGGTTCTAAAGAAAGCCTCTTGGACATGGCTCTAAACTGTAGATCCCTTCCATTTCGTGTTAAAAATATAAAACGATGTGGTCCTGGGCCACGGTCTGTTGTGCCAAGTATTTATTTGTTTCTGTTATGTAACATACCACGTTCCAGATCCCTGAAGCAGGCGTCTAAAATGTTTAGCTTTGTTGTCAGCAGTGCAGTCCTTGGGCTTCAAAATTTTGCCTCCAAATTGTTAAAACACGGCGTAGGAATCTATTGTTCTCTGAAGCATTCTCGCGGTTTTAAGGATGACTTGGTATGTTTCCAAAGCAATAGAGAAAAAGGTCGTTAACGATGTTTAGCTTCCTCGTTTGCAGTGTTTTTCTTGAACATAGAAGCGTGCACCTCTTTGCATTCGACAGTCGATATCTTACTGTTTGGATAATCAAACGTTTTGACGATCTGAGTTTTCTTAGCATGAACCTGGGGCCCTTTCTCGTTTTTTCCTGCCTTTTCGACGTTCGAGTTTAACTCTAGTTAGTGCGCTTCCGGACACAATGGACTCTTGTGGTCTAAGTGAGCCGTTGACAATCCTGTCAAGTGCGCTTTGGACATCAGCTGTATAAGCTTTGTGTGGTCTTTTGGTTAGTCCTCCTAACGTTGGCTGTGTAAGCCGATTCATCCAATTGTTTCATTTAATTTTCACTAAAGGTGTAGGCGCTTACCTCTCGCAAATGTATAATAAACGTCTGAGAATATCAACTGTGGCGAGCAGTTACTCATTAAGCCTTTCGGATACGACACCAAACGAGAAGCCCTTGTTCCTGTATGATGACACAAGACATCCTTGTTGGACTCCACTATATAGTAGATTGAAATGATCCACTCAGATGCACATGATGGCGAACAATATTTACCCTGTTTACTGGTCCATTGTAAAATTTCCTGAAAACACTTACTACCTCCTCGCAGTTGACTCTAGTAAGTGGAGATTTAAAAAAATCCTTTTTTTACGGTACAATGTGACATTAAGTTCAGCTGATTGGTTGGACCGGAAACCTGCTTGACGAATTCCGACTTTTGACAGGATATGGGCATTGCTTTTCGGAAAGAATTGTTTATTTATTCATATTTTCCACATAAATGTAAAGGACCTGCAGTTTAATAACATACAAATGTCGGACATATGGGCGCCGTGACTCGTATTTAAAGCCCCAGGTGGTGGAATACGGTCAGTGCACCAACGGACCAGGGCCTAGCTTCTCGCGACCATTTGTGTTGTACGTGATATATTTTTCAGTTGGTGGAATGGTGTGTGTGTGGACAATGCGATGGCTAGCAATCTCAGCAGAAGACCATAATTTTTCTCAGCTCCCTGAAAAAATCTCGTTTATGCAGGTACAGAGATTGCTCTGTTTTGACTTCAGACGTCTATAGTTCGAGTATCTTTCCTTTCCAATTGGTGCTTCTTTGACAACAAGATCCGTTCGTTGCCAACATCTGCCCAACAGATTTCAGGATCCTTGTCCTTTTCACAACAAACGTTGAGTTAATTTAAAAATGATGACGCAATATGTGTCTTGTATTCCTATAGTGAGGGATGGAGTAGCGGCTTCGTTATTCCTAACAAACTTCGCTTAGAAAACACTTTCGAAAATTTGTGGTGGTTAGGTTGTAAATTAGTTTATTTCAAACATTCAACGACGAAAACGGTTCATTTCACTTAACACCCAATCGAACTTCTTAAAAAAATGCAGAATTTCGACTTGGTGCAAGTATTGGAGTCTTTTCTGAGTTCATTTCCAAGACAAGGAAGTCCAGTAGACAACCTTATTCTTCGCAAGGACAGGACGCCAACACACAATTCTTGCCTCGCACTTTTGCTTCATGTGTGCATTGGATCTTAAACGATGCACATTCTGGTCCCGCAATCTCTTATAAGAAGCATTTATACTTGAGGATTGGACTGACTGCATTCCTATGACATCGCAATCCTGTACACAACTTTATTTTCCGCAAAGCAGGATGGACACACAAACAGGTCTTGGCCGTCTAGGAAGAATGCTCACTATGATGGCCATGTAGGAGTTCATTGAGAAAGAACTCCCACGTTATTTTTTTCAATTAGAGGCGTGTGGTTCATATATCCTTAGTCCGTTTTTCTCGCAATAGAAGGGCTCTGACACAGAAAGTTCTTCGTCGCATGAGTATTTTTGCTTTCAAGAGTCATTGCTCACTTTGGGTTTTCAGTGATGGCCGCAAAAGTCGTTTATCCCTTATAGAGGACGTTAACTAGGAGGTTACACTGAGTTTATTCCCGAGTCACAATCTTGTGACACAATCTTGTTCTCTCGCAATAGAAGGACGCTGACACAAAAATTACTTTAGGCACTGCGTTTTCAATGATGGCCATCTTGGTCCTATAGGCCAGTATATTCTGATGAGCATTTTCCGGCTGACATGCTTCCCTTGGAAAGGCATTCCTTTAAATGGGATTCCCTAGTTCTGATTTCTTTACTAATTCTGCATAAATCTATGATGTTGCGTGTGTTGTGTGGATATGTTGTGTTTCGTTTTGTTTAGATTTGCTTTTTATTACATTTTTTGTCATACATGACGAGAAGGACTTTTTTTCGATCGAGAAGTAAACATGAATCCTTCGATTTCTTTGACTAAACTATCTCCTCAGGGCTTCTGAAGTTACACATTTAAAAATAAAATACTGGCGGAATCCTTTTTTTTTACACACAAGTGTGTCCGAGTGCAATCTATAAAAACAATTTTTTTTCTCCCCTTTTTCACTTTCAGGTCTAATCATCATAATTTAAAATCGCAATAGACCAAGAAATATTATAAACTTTACCATAAAAAATTGAGCAATAGAATCCAATATATAAACTTAACCACTTTCAGTTAATTTCCCAATAGAACGGACAATACTCTTTAGTTAAAAAAAAAAATGTAATTCAAAATAGCTAAAACGAAAATCTGGAAAAAAAACCACAGTAACTAAAATATACGATTTCGGAAACAAAAAACCAAAAAAAAGATCAAGCAACAAAATCAATAAATCACGAAACAAAACAAAACAAAATTCATAACTAATTTCGGAACCAAAAGTACAAAGTCAACAGAAATAAAATTTAAACAAAAAAAAATCAACGCAACAAAATTTTCTACGAAATTAAATTTATTGCAAAAAGAAACCAAAAAAAGTAAAAAAATATATCTTCATTTAATTAATATAACATTAACTATATAAGAAATATTTATAACAAATAATAAAACAAAAAAACACTCAAATTATTATTCTTTAAAATAAGCGGCAAAATTCAAATTGGCAAATACGTGTTAAGTTCAAAATTACCAACCTTACAGCAATTTTTTATTTATTTCTAGAAAACTAAATAAGAAACAAAATCAAATAAAAACAGAACAACAACAAACAAAAAAAAAAACACAATAAAAATAAAATTCCCACACACAAAAACACAAAACCATAAACTTTCAAACCAATTTGGACGTAACTATCAAAATACATTCCTACGAAATTACACAAAATAACACTGACACCGGAACATACAGTTTTCAATACCACTTACCATACAGCTAGCATTTGCTAAAAAAAATACCCATAAAATTACACACACTTTCTATATTTCCTCCCCCTAAAAATACAAGGAAAAAAATAAATAAATTCTACATACACACTCACTTAAAAATTAAAATAAAAAAAAAACAAAAACAAAAAACATCATCGAACAAATCAAACCAAAACACAACAAAATTAAGAAAATATTTTTGGGAACAAATAAATTAAAGTAGATAAACAATTTTTGGAAACAAAAACAAATTAAATAAATTCAGGGCAATACAAAGAAAATAAAAGCAAGTAATTATATTATATATATTAGCTGATAGTCTAAAGAAAAAAACAAAAAATAACAAAAAAATTAACATTTTACTATTAAAATAAATCATATATATATATAAAAAAGACATTTTTTTAGTTTACATTTGTCTTGTGTTTTTATTGTTCTTTTCCTTTGTTTGTCTTACAATACACACATCAAACATATATCAATAAAATAAATAAAAATATAAACTATATCCAAGCAAATAACTTAAACAATAACAAACCAAAACCAACAATTGCAACAAACATTCTACACGCGCAAGAAAATAAAACTAAAACAAACAAAGTTTTGTTGTGGGCTACAACATTCTTTAACTTAACAAGTGAGTAAACAAAACGGGCTAATTTTAATTACAAAACAAAAACCAAAAAAAAAAAAAAACAATTTAACAATAAAAACTTAAACAAAAATATAAAAATAAAAATACAAATCGTTCAAAACTTATAGTTTCCTTATGTTCCTGTTCATTTATGCAAAAAATGTTGTGCAAAATTGTTAAAAACTATTTAATTATAAGAAACTAACAAAATCTCTAGTAAAATTAAATTTAACCATATTTAACATAAAACAAAAAAACCATAAGACACTTAACTCAATTCAGCGGACTATTTTTTGGTAAGCTTGGAGATAGTCGTCGAAACATTTCCAGTGATATTTTAGGCCTATACAAAAACAAACAGAAAGAATCGCTAAAAAAAAACAAAAAATTATAAAATTCTTTTCGGGAAACCCAAATGTGATCGTTAAAAATTTAAAACAAAAAAAAAAAAACTATTTTATATAGAAAAAGTGAAGAGTTAAAATTATTAGATAAAAGAAAATCGTAATTTTTGTTGTTTTCTGTTTACCAAACAAACAAACAAAACAAAAGTGGTGTACATATATATTTATTCAAAATTTTTTTAACAATAAACACATGGTATTATATATATATAAAACGTCTAAAAACCAACACATTATAATAATAAAAACAATTAAACCAACAACACCAACCCTTATCTGAAAATTCGTGTGCCTTAACTTGGCCTTAAACAAAATAATAAAACAAAACAAAATAAAATCATAAATCAACGGCAAACAAAACTTAAAAGTGATGAAGAAAAAATTTACGTAAGCATTCCAAACATTTTTAAGTGCTGAAAAAAAAAAACAAAACACAAAAGTTTAGGTCAAACAAAAAATCATATAAAAAATATTTTTTAGTATAAAAAAATATATTTTTTTGTTAAAAAGGAAAACTAAAATAAACAAAAAAAAAAAAAACACCAACTAGGAAAAGAAAAATCAGAATTTTATATATGTAACAGATTTTCTCCCTTCTCGCTGTGAAAACAAAATTAGTTTCTAGTTAAATTTAGACAAAAAAAAACCATAAATACTAGAATTAAAAGGAAAAAAAAATACATCTCTGGGACCTTAAATTAATTTTTAAACTTAAATAAAATTTTCGAATCAAAACCACCTTAAGAGATAAATTTAAAAAAAAAAAAGAAATAAAAAAAAATTGTTAATAAGCCCAAGTTTTATAAGAAAGGCATTAAAAAAAGTACAAAAAATTATTATTATTAATTTGTGAATAAAAAAAAAAAAGAAAAGAATTTAAAATACAAAAAAATGGCTTTGCTTGCAAAAGAAAGTAAAAGTAAGCAGCAGCCCTTGCCAAGACGAAGTAATAAAAAATCGGACAATGACATTCAAATCTATACCAACTAAGAGCGACTGTGAAACTAGTAACCATGACTATGAAATAATACAGTGAAATCAACATAACAACCTTGAGATACTTTTTTAATTTTTTATTTTTATTTTTTTGTTTAACATATTATATACAATGACAATATGTCGGGACAAACTAAACAACGAACATTCGTTAAATAATCGATTGTTTCGACAAGTGTGTGTTCCTGAAAGTAGTGTTACGATTTGACCGGAGAGTCCTAAGCGAAAGCCCGGAGGCCGATTGGTTCCAGTCAGTTGCTTGGAAGAAGGTGAGTCTTTGAGTTTGTTTGATTTTCTTTCGCTTTTTGATAAATTTTACTAAATTAAGAGCCTATCCTGTGGTACAGGATGTGGTCAAATCTCCCTTAAGACACGTTCACTTAGTAACACTCATTTCTGATGAATTCTCCACACGATTTACTATCTGCTTAGAAAGTCTTATGAAAACTAAAAAGTTATCTGTTAGCTCTTGAGGTCGTGTATTGTGTGGTTATTATTGTAACCTATACCAATCCCGATTGTCCTAAGCCTTTTTGTCTTTTGTTACTTTTGTTTTTTAAAAAATTTTAACGCAATGCAACTCTACAGAGAGAAACCGTTCTCTTATACCAACCCTGGCAAACGACCTTTGCGTTTGACAGTCTAAAGACCCACGTTGTTGTAGATACATAGTCTAGGCTATAGCTTATCTGAGTTCCTAATTTTTTTTATAATTTTCTCCTTCTGAAGCTGAAACACCCACATCGATGGATGTGTTGAGCAGGAGCATCCCCTCTCTGGACTAAATCTTAACCTTATTTTCCTAGTAGAACGACGCAGCATGAGAATAGATTGAAAATTTCCTTCGAATATGTTAAATTGCGGTTCTTTGACTGGGGTAGATAGAAGTGAAGAATTTTTGGTCCTTAAAACCGGGTACATGCAGGAGCAATCAAATTTGATGTACCTCTGACCGGCCCCCTTGTGTCGAATGCTGCATATCCTTGTAAATTTGTCTAGACAGGATCCGATTGGGGTAGAAGCTGACCTGTTGGTTTTGGTTCTCATCTATCCATGATCTGGTTAGGAGCAACCTGTTGCTTTTAGATAGCAGAGTCGACCTTCTCAGTTATCCTGCGAAGCAGTGTTCTTGTCCGCACCTTCAATGGAATCGAGAGCAGCGTGGTGCTTCTGTAGCTTCAATTTTTCAAAAACTCTCTGTTTTTAGCATCTACTTCGACGGAACGATGGCTGTCTCAGGCTTGAATGCCTGAGCTGAACCTCAGAACGTTGGTTGAATATGACTGCCTCTCCTCAGTTCTTGGTGCAACGTCTGAATAACGAGATCGGCAGTTTCTTATTCAGGTCATTCGGGTCTCTGAGGTGTGTTACTTTTAGTGTTGGTGACGTCTACGTACATTAATCCCATATGGTAAGCCGTGGCTTTAAATGCTGGTTGGATATGGGTTCATCTCTATGGCTGCATCCTCCTCTGCCAGACCTGAGTCGACTTGATGAAGCGTTTACAAAACCTTGTTGGTTGGATTGTGTTTTCAATCGGTCCTCTGTCGACACGTCGTTTGGGTGATAGGGGCGTCCAGATTACCTTCACTTGAGCACTGGCTTAAGATATTGTCAGATGCAGCATCTAAAAACGTGCCAGCTCTTGGGTTGAATTGTGTCTTCTATCGTCGCCCTGTGGTAGCGTCGTTTGGACTGTAGATGTATCCAGACAACGTTCACATATCTTTCCCCGTGATGAGCTACAATTTTCGATATTGGCTCGTTCCTCCAAATTCTGAGAGATTGTCCTTTGCTGGACTCGCACTGGACTTGAGACCATATCTGGAAGAGTTTGGCAGTTGCCTAGTCGACTTTGGCATCTTTCAGGTGTTTCTTTAGCTGAGTAGCTGACCTATTCTCGTCAATCAAGATCGCCAATGGTTCTTTCAACCTCTTTCCATGTGTGTGGACTATTGAAACATTCGTTTCTAGTGTACTTCCAGAAATGCACGTGCCTTGTTTGATCAGTTTCTGTAAGGTTGGCTCTGTTGGAGACACCTATTTACCTGGAGCTTAGTGTAAATATCGAGAGTGTCAGCATTCGATGGAGTAATAGTCGCTATTAGCGAGATGTAAGTTCTCAATACCCAGTATCTGATGGGCAAGGAGGCTTAGGAGGGAATTCTCTTTCTCCTCATCGATCCAGTATGCGAATGGATCCATCAAACTCTCTTCGTTCGTGGCTACTACTGGAACAATTTTTTCAGTACAAAGGCTGAACAAGCATTTCCTCCAGATAGGGACGTGCGTTGTCCACACTTTTTCGTTGAAGTTCATCTTAGTTGTTCGCCTCGATTTCCAGTTCACGTTTGGCGACACCCATTCCTCTGGAGCATGGTGCACATCTCGTGAGTGTCAGTATTCAATGGATCAGTTTTGGCATAAGACTCCCTGATTGACAGAGGGCCAAAGGAGAACGTTTTTCGCTCTCGATTATTGATTGTTCTTTCCGATCCTTGCACGTCTGTCACTTTAGGGTTGTTTTAAGACAACTGTCCTTTCTACATCCACCTGCGGGAACAGGTTAGAGATTTGCCTGAAATGAAAAGTCCCGCAGAGATGCATAAGGGAATGTAGGCGATGATAGCCAAACATGTACAATTTGAGGACCCGATTGTCGGTATCTGCGACTCAATTTGACATTTTTATGGTCAGAATTTCGCCGGAGCTGGAAAACGATATAAAACTTATGTTGGAGTTTCGCAGCCAGTGAAGGTCATTGACGTCCAATCGCGTCCACTCAGCTTCCACTCATTGTTGTCCCTGGTCGTCGTTTGATATTTTGATTAAACCACTCATTTCCAATGTTTAAAGGACATCATGGGGGTTTGCTATGAACATATGTATGTATGACGTATAGCCTCAACTCGGTAAACCCTTTGCATTGTTCTACCATTATGCGTTCCACAAAAAAAAATTTGAAGTCTAAAACAAACGTTCGAGCTTGACCACGCCCTAAGTGGACAATATACAATTGCCGTGCGAGTTTCCGTTGCATAAATATGTACATTGAAAATCTCAACTATTATAATTAATTTTCAGTGTGTCCCATCAGAGCAGGATCAATGCGGTTGCACTGTGCACTGTGAAATTCAACAAAAAAGGGAAGCCCACTCACACCTATTCACACTCCCACATATGCATGCGAGAAAATCTCCATTGAAATGGCAAAATGAAATAAATTTTCACAGCCTCCAAAGGGCCGCCATCACCGTCATATTTAAAAAGGTATCCCTCACCCCCGCACCCAGTAGCCTCTAGAGCAGTGTTACAACCGGATGCGGCGTGCATACTCGCTGATGGTGTGCTAATGGAGGGCTGTTGCTGAAAATGCATCATTTTCATCTCGAAAAACGAAAAGCATCCACGCCCCTACAAAAAAAAAAAAATAAATTAAAAATTTGTATCCGCCACTTGAATGGTAGTCACCCGCATCCACCCTCTGCATACGCACATTTGCGCCCACCCTCCACCCCCACCTCTTTCTTTTCCAGTGGATTTTGTATGACACCATTGATTTCGATTGAACACTGTATGCGTGCGTGATACTGCGTATTGTATCTGGTGCTGCTGCAGTTGCTGCAGGGGAATTTCCATTAAAATTCAATGATTTAATAATTATATGCACAAAACCTCACCTCGTATGTAAGCCGGCTGGGGCTATACGAATACGTGCATCCCTATATGTACATATATGTAGTTCGTATGGTTGCACAAAGTCCGTGCGCTGTATTCATGTGCATTTAAATTTTAATTACATGCGATTTTTCGCTGCACAAAAATAGGAGTGGCATGCCCCGGCCAATACATCCCTTTTTTGAACGACGAATATAGTTTTATTTTTGCTCTTAATTCGCCTCTATTATCCTGATGCATTGCTATGCACTTTGTTGTAAGGGTGCGTAGGTATGCGTGTGTCTGACTGGGCATTGTGCTTCGACTAAAATGGGCTATTTGCGGATTTAATTTGATTTAAATGCGATACTTGTGTGGGTAGATATTGTAGAAAAACCGAATGTGGCTCGTCCTTTTTTTCAATATATTTTGTTTTGTTTTATTAATTTCGCATACAAGCGGCATGATAAACTGACAGACATCCACTGTAAAGGGCTTGGACATGCTAACCTTATGCGAAATAATTAATTTACTAGAGCTTTTGATATTTCAGACAGAGAGAGATAGAGAGAGAGAGAGAGTGAGGTAAGTAACACAATAAATTGATAGGATTTGATTTTTAGGCAAAATTATAGCGTATACGACAGAGGGATGCGTCTGTATATTTAGGGATAAATGCATTTGGATGCAACAGGGTAGGGACTTAATGGGAAATCATCGTCGAGAATAAAAAAGAAAATTTCGTACGTCTGGCAGTAATTTTGGCACGGAACAGCAATTTCCGATCCCGTACAACAAATCCGACCCCAGGGGCTTATTACGCGCATTACTTCAGAGCTGGGATACTTTTGCCGGTTCTTGCTTTGGCCATTAGGCTTATCTTGCTCTTCCTTCTCCGCGCACTCGACCTCAGTATCCCTTAGGGGTGTACATCGACCTCACGATAATGTCTGGGGTTGCTAGAATTCGTCTGTCAGGAAGTAAGCTGAGGAACACAAAGAGCGCGTGGTTAGCAATGTCGCCATATTGTGCCTACTTCCTTTTTATTGTATGGACCTGGGCATCAATCAACAAGCGTCTCCAGCCAGCTTGATCTTTAGCTAGGTGTCTACAGTTTCAGACGTCAAGTTGGTTGAGATCACCTTCAACTTGCGTGTATCACCTAAGTCCATTATTTTTCGAATCGAAGTATTTGTGTCCATGCGCCCTCAGTCACTAGACTTTCACTCCTCTGGAAAGTCGTTGTCGCTCTGCAGCCCGTATCGGTTGTCGTTGTATCCAAAGAATGTTCCTTTCGAAACAACGAACCTCATCCACTTTTGACAAAGTCCGTGCCTCTGCACCATGGAGCACAAGACTGGGATGGTTAAGGTCTTCTAAGGTCACTTCAGTTTTTCGGGAGACGGCTTTGCTACTCAATTGCCTCCTTAGCTCAAAGAACCAGCGGTTGCATCGTGAGCTCCTTGTTGTCGTTTCCTTGTTCATTTCTGCTCTGCTCTCATAGGCGTGCTTGTTGTTTTCCCTCTGGGAGGTCAACGCAGATCCGTTCTTCAGTAACAAGAATGCCTGGCTGAAGAACTCCTCTTTGCTATATCGCAGGGTTTTGTTTTCTATATTTTTCTTAACAGAGTCGACATCTCTACAGGAGAATATCCTTCTAAACATGATGAGACGTTTTCGCCTGCTTGCCGTTGCGACCTCCTTCATATGCCACTAGTCAGCCCAACGCAGTACAAATTTTGACAGCCTTTCCAGATGCGAATCTAATCTGCTTATTCAGTTGTTCTTCTCTACCCTATGAGATCCACCTCCTGATCAGAAGAACCCTGGCTATATATCAACCCCGCGATCAGGACTGCTTTATAATTATTTTTTCTTTTTTTCTTTTTTTATTTTAAACAAGCGTTTCATGTCTCTTAGTAAAGCCTTCTTTGAGTAGAAGTCATCACTTGTTTGTTAACCTTAGACCGTGGCTTACCAATCGCATTAATGGATGCGTCTCATAGCTCCTAGTAAAACAACCTTTAGGTAGTAGTCTTCACTCGTGCGCTTGATTCACAAACGTAGTGTTCCGTGAATAGGAGTTGACGCCACTGGTGACTTGGCGATGCCTCCTTTGAGCATCATTAGTGTCCAGCAGAGTGTTCAGGTGGTTAATTTCGGGATTAGATGGAATGTCATCCTACAATCAAAACGATCGAATCCTCTGTATGGCTGCATGCTGTAGGCATATCGGAAAGGTTTCTTGCAGTTTATGTCCAAATGTCTCCTTCCAATCGATCATCAATCGCAAAACCATCCAAATTTTGGGAAACTTTGTTGCCCATCTTGCAGATCATGTCCAAAACACGCTTTATGTAAAATACCATTCAATTCCAATGAACGGTTTGCGAGCATAAAGCCGCAAGCCACCACGATGCGTCGTCAAATTTACCAGAAATTCTCGCAAAACACCAGGCCACCAGAAATTCGAAAAAAACAGCAAGCTGTCTCGCACAGCATCACCTCCTGTCACATAAATAACAACAAAATTAGAGAGTAAGTTCATTCCCGATGCTGATTGGCGGAGCATCTGAGTAATTTTTTCCATTTCTACTTTCTTTTCTACTTCGTCCACCTTCTCCTACAAAAGCGCAGCTTCTCACCGATATAACATCCAAATCTGTCATATAAACCAATGGCAAGCGTGAATCTAAATTAGTCGCTATAAAGCGTCCGATGCAAGAGGAGGCTGCTAAAGGACCTCTAAGAAGTGGTTTACCCGCCTTCGTAAGCCACAGACACTCCATGCCGGCTGATGGTGGGTCCATAACACACAAAAGCCAGCAATCACCTCAGACCCATGCCTGCTGACGGTGTATAATACCTACAAGACAGCATCCATCACGACGAGACGTGCGTCGCGTGGGTCGTGAAATACCAGGCCACCAGAAACACAGAGCAAGGCGCTGTCTACCACTTTCTCAGCATAGTCACTTCATTCTTTTACACAAGAGACTACGTCCATCCTCGATGCTGATTGGTGGGGCATCTGAGTAATTTATTTTAATTTTTTTCCCTTTTCTACCTTATCTACCTTCTCCTACGAAAGTGCGCCTTTTCCATCCAGCAAGTGTGGATATAAACCAGTCGCCTTTGAGCGTTCGGTGCAGGAGGAGCGTGTTAAGAGACCTTTCAAAAATATTCTACCTGCTTACGTAATATATGTACTCCATTCAGGGCGATCGGTACTTGGCGTCTGATGGTGTTGAATGACCATCAAGCTATAAAGCCACCAAGCCACTCACCCACCCATCCCGATGACTGTCGCGACGCATCGTCCCAAATTTACTACGAATTCGCCCGTGAAACACCAGGCCACCAGAAATCCAAGCACGCTGCCTGGTCTAGTAAAGTCTCAGTTACTCCAGTTGTTTACGTCTTTCTCTTCTGATCGACGATCCACTTTAAGTCGAGCAGCAGCACAGTCAATGTATTCGTAACAAGAGGAGATTATGTCCACTATCCGCTCTCAGTGGGCGGAGCATCTCAATAATTTTCGTTTTTCTTTTCCATTTGATCCACGATCCAGTTTAAGTCTCGAGCATTGCACGAAAGTAAGCAGTCGCTATAGAGCGTTCGGTGCAAGAGGGGGCTGTTAGAAAAACTTACAGAAATATGCTATTAGCCCGCACGGCACCAGACCTTCCAAAGCGACTGATCAAGTAGTTTACCAGTTTGTATGCACTCTGGATGGATTAAAGATAAAAACAGCCATGCTTCTAGCATTTCTAATAAAATTTAGTCGAAGTCGTTTGAAAGGCATTTCTTGTTATTTTTTTTAGATTGTGGATAGCGAAAATGTCAGTGGGTTCCTGTCGAGCAATACATCTACTGCTATCACTCTTAGCTGACTCCTAGATTGATTATCCATTCTTAAGTTGAATACCTGCTGATTGGGTTGAGTTTGATTATGAAGTTCACTTCAAGTGCTTAGAAAAATCCTTGTAACCAAAAATAGAAGTGCTTGGTGCAAAGAATCGTATATGGTCTAGGGCCTAGCTTCTCGCGACCATTCGTGTTGTGAGTGTTGTATTTTTTCACACAAAAGGAAGGAACAGTATCCTCAAACCTCCTCCCCCTCAGTAATCCAACGTCCTAACCACTGAGCCACGGGGTCCAGTCTCTGTAACCGCTGTGCTAAACACTCCTTCAATGCAATCCATGAAAAACAAACATCAGCTCTCGTATTAACCCCAATCTTGATCCATCTTGATATTGGTGGCATTTCTATTCGATTCAAATGGTCACCACTGAACTGTGGCTTCTAAATATACCTCCTCCGGCAGTTATCGCGTACAAAATCAATCACCGAACTATCCGTATTTCTTGCAGATATGGCACCATCCCCACCGATTCAGAGAGAGACAAAAAGATGACAGATTTCATCACAAAACCATGACCAGTTAACAAGCCAACCTCAGGTGTAATCTCCTTCGGCTGATTGAATTCTTTGTTGTTTGCTGATAAAAATTGAATGACATGAACTAAACGTTCTTAGCTTTGTTGTTCAACATAAAAGGCGGCGAAAGTTAATAGATACTTGTGTTACCTGTCTGGGCAGTGTAATGCGTTTCTGCATCTCTTGTCCTTTGGTTTGCAGAAAATAAGCCACAACAATGCGCTGAGATCTATTATTGGCGATAAGATGATACATCATCGTACGAAACGATATACTCGTATCGAAATGCGAGCAGAATCAGATTGCAATCTACACGGATGGCTTTAAAACTGTAGGTGGAACGAAGAATGGAGTCTACCCTATGGAGTTTCAGTCTTAAAAGCGTCCCAGAGACTCGTGATGGGCTTGTAGTGTGCTTAAAGTTATGACTGTGAAATTATTTGAAACTAAATCAAGGATGTCGCCGTCTACATGGACAAGCAGACTGGTGGTAGAATCCTTTGTTATCATACAATTAAGAACTCCCTCGAATATTCCACAGTGATCCGACTGACTGACGATGATTACTTTTCTTTTTTATTGGCAGTCGTGCCTTGCTTACAATCTTGAGTAAGCCAGGGTTTGTTGAAGGCTGGGAAGTTACTTGAATGATGGGGCATCTCCTCCCGTTTAGATGACTGTTACTTTAACTTTTTCAAAATTTTACTCCTAACCTTCCTGGGGACTTAAATTTTCCAGCAAACGAGTCGAAAGCCATATGCCCGGGCAGACGAATCAAACCGCAAACAACCGACTTGTTAGTGACAGAACACTAAAAACTCTCAATTCACAAAAAAATATCAAACACCCTCGTTATAGACACCACCCACCGCCACCCAGCACCATCTACTCACCTTCTACGCGTAATTTCGAAGCAATTCCGTTTCGACGTGAACAAAAAAAAATTCATAAACAAAAGAAGCTACCATCCACGCAACATAATCAGCATAAAAACCGCCAACGCCCCTAAGCTCAGCCACCACCGCGTTGCATCCTCTCCATACGAGTATATCCTCGACAAGTACCTATTATGTTGGTGTTGTTTTTTTTTTTTTAATTATTTATTTTAAATTTTCCATCCGCCGCTATATGCATGTGCAATCGAAACATCCTCTATCCTTTTTTCTGTATCATATGCAACTGAGCCGTCGCGGTGGTTCGCATTAAAAAGGATCAAAGAAAAAAAAACAGAAAGGAAACTGCAACAACAACAAGGGCATTTGTATGCACTTTAACTCACCAATATACACATGGGCCTACTCAAAAATTGCATCAGATGATGCGTATACACAAAAGGTATAACACACACGCGCGAACATATCAAAATATATTATCGTTGAAAATTAATGGCACAACGAGGGGTGCGAAACGGTGCTGAACAGTGCACACACATTCCACCGTTTGCGCTATATGAGTATGCGTTTGTGGTGCGTTTTTTGGAGTGTCCAGCCTTGCATCGTTTGGCCCCAAAAACACAGAGTTCTCTCCTTCATCCAAAAATCATACGCGCAATCCGAACCAACACCACGATGCACCTCATTTGACCCATCCCCCCATCCACCCTACTACACCCCACCGCCTCAATAAATGCTGCACACACCTACTTGACCAGAACCCGGACAGTTGGAGCTTTAGGCTTGATTAATGCGCTTTAAGTGCCATTTGCCATTATCCTTGATGTGTCAGCATGTGCACACATGCGTGTTGATTATATAAATATGTGCAAGTAAATATGCAGTTATTTATTTTAATTGCATTGTGAAAAGGTACAACGGGGGTTAAAAAAGGTATATACAGAGGCCACAGCCACATAATATTCGGCCAATTCTCCTAATGCTGTTGGATGGTTCAATACCATTGAATTGTGTTGATTTTCTGTTTCTCTTTTTCTTTATCTTTTTTTAGCGTGCGCTCTAGCTAATACATATATTCGTCCTTCTGTCTGTGTTATTGTCGTAACAGGGAATGCATGCGGATGCACTATGCACATTTAAATTTTTGTGGGGTGAGGGTGAATCTGCATCGAATAGCAGTTCTTTAAAGAGACGGGCGAAAGAGAGATAGAGTGATAGAAGGGAAAATATTTTCCGCGAAGTTTTCAGACTTCCGCAAAGCACTGGGTTCCTAGGTCAGTGTCCTGGTTAACACATGTGAGAAATAGTCTTTTTTTTCGTATGATTACCCATCTTCACACATCTTAGATGTGTTGTCGATCGAAACACGTTAGTATTAGTCGTTGGAGGGTTGCCGTTGATTGTTTCTTAAAATGTTGCAAAAAAATACGTGAAGCAGTTGGAAAATACAAATGTTTACCCAAAATTGAGGAGATTTCAAATGAAATTTTAACGTGAAAATATCCTTTTTTAAGGACATGTTTAGTTTAATGTGGGAATGCTCAACTAATTTAACCAGTGTCAAGACTCTTTTCCGTAGAAGAACTGAGATATTTTGTTTCTATTTGGCCACCTTTATCTTTTTGATTTCATACGTCCTGAGTTCTAGGATATTGCGAGACTTCAGCGAACGGGGAAGGTGGCTGTCTTCGCTGGTCTTTTTGATATATCTTAGGGCTCGCTCATCTGCTTTAAATACGCCGATGTTCTACTTAAGACTACTTTCCATTGCCATGTGAGTACCTTCCTTCTCATTCCAATCGTCTTGCTAGGCACGCTCTTGCCTTAGGACTCGCTATTGTCCAACGGTGCTCTTTTGTCATGTAGTCATGTTCTTTCTCGTTTCAGGCGTTTGAACGTCTAGCATATTGGGCTAGACATACTGAACCGAACTATCCTCTTGTCCGATAAAGCTGGCCTATTTCTTAGCATAACTTCTGAGACTGTGACTCGATTCTGTTTAGGATTCAAGAGTTTTTGAACCTGCCACTGATGCTAGGTACATGGCTCGAATGGTGGTACTTTCGTTCTTCTAAACCTTCAAATTGACTTTATTCACAATTGTCGGTGAAACTTCGTGTTCTGGAGGTTAAAACTGCAAACAAATCAGGGTCTCTCTGTAGGACAATCATTTTTTCCGCTTGTATCCTTATTGGACTTGTAATTAGGTAAGATTGCTAGTATTTTTGGTGGGCTATTGGGATTGCTGTACAATACAGAGTACAACTTTGACTCGGATCTCTGTGAATTCATTACGTTTTGTAGTGTGGAAGGTCGACTGTTCACTTCGCTGATCTATTGTCCCAATGACAAGTGGTCCTCCAAAGAGAAGTTGTTCAATAAATCTCTCTTGGTCCAAGTGAATCCTGCCGATAACGAAGGAAATCCATTGATGGGCTATCCCACTTGATGGACACTGTTCGATTTAACATAACTCTTCCACGCTGTCATGTTGGAGATCAGTGCCTGAGACAATGCCAAAGCACTGCCTTTAGGGTGGCAAGAGCTCTCAGCAAATTGTTTCTCATTCCCGTTCTGTTCTTGGTCAACGTCAATCCATTACCGCTATGGTAATGTGGCTTAGCTATTCAGTGGTTCAGACATATACTTATTCAGTTATTCCAGGACTCAAAGTTTTAACGCCCACATATGTATGTAAGTCGTAAAGCTGTTTGGTAAATCAACGTTTCAATGGTTTAGCTATTCAGTGGCTGAGCGGTTCAGTGTGACTCAGTGTGACATGCCTATCCTAGACTTGGGTAGATATACCTAAATATGTGTGCTTCTACACGATGCCTATGTTTTCCTATTTTTCAGAAACTTTGCAGACTTATCTCTCGACCTCTATTGCTATTGCTTGCATTTAATCCCACCTCCTTGCCTTTCAAATCTATTCATACCTAAAAAGCAACGAAAAACCTTCAAAATCACGCAATAAAAAGCGTCAACTGAACTCCATCCAAAATAGTCATACAATTCACTACACATATGCCTCCACAGAATATCCACAGAATATCTACAGAAAAGAACTGTTCCAAATTCTCCAAATCATAACCCCCTAGTTGACGAAATGCTACAAAATATTCGAGTAAACGAATAGACATAGACTACAACTACAACATCGGATCGCCTTAAGAACATTTTCGTTCGTCGAAATTCAATAAAATTACTCAAAGCCTCATGTGAATTCAGCCCGAAAGCACCAATCAAATCATTTTGGACGCACATAACAATGTGACACACGATATTCCATGTGATTGAAAAACAACAGCAACAACAACAATAAAGAAGAAGAAGAAGACGAAGAACAAGAAGATAATTATGAGGATGAGGATGAAAAACATAAAAAAAAAAAACAAAAGCCATAATCAATTGATTTTCACATAGTACATAAAATCTCACCCACTGTACTGTTAGCAAGACCACCCGCGCAATACTAGTCTAAAAACTCGCCTGCATAACATACCAACAACAATAGCAACGTGGGCAACGAACAGCAACGTGTGCAAAACCATCTCATATCCACCATCTACCCTCTTGGCTTGAGTCCTTTCTTATTCTACAAAGCTTTGCAAAATCACCACTACCCCACGGCCATCACCCGCTTTAGCTAAGGGTAGCCGATGCAATTCGCCATTTGTACACACATGTGTATGTGCATGTGTAGGCCTCGCGCGCAATATACGCGCGTCTTTTACCACACAAATAAATTGGACTATGCACTGACCGCCGCATAGTAATATAAATTTTTTTTTTTTTTTTGTGTGTGTGTGTTTTTGTACACATGCATAAGTATGCATTGTGTATCATCCATTCGACTACTTCAAAAGACCACGGACATATAGGCCCGTCATATGTGGGTTGGGGGGTTGCTAGTTGGTATACAGAAATATGCGTGTAAAGCTAAAAAACCACCACACGCACGCACCAACCTACTAGTCGCTTACATTTCGATACATGTGAGCACGCACTAAAATTTGCAAGTTGCCTTTAATCCTTTAAAACCATTTCACCCCTCCAACCTTCCAAGTAAACTTATACAGAGGCTCTCACTCTGATATGAGTCCCGATAACTGAATGCACATGCGTGAGTGTGTGTTTTAGCCGGGCACACAGAGACGGAAACAAACAGATAGAGAGAGCGAATGCACTTTTAAGTAGGTGTACGGGTGTATGGGTGAACATGTGCATCGATTGCAACTGCAATTGCATAAGAAAAAAATGCATTTTCACCGAGCCTTGTATGCAGTTTCATACAGAACCGTGCATGTGTGTCCTGTCTGATGTGTGAGTACAAATGCATATGCAATCTACTTGCACTGTATGAGTAGGTAAAACTATACTTTTTAGGTGCACTATGGACTGGGTGTTATTAGTTATTTTGTTGTTACTACAACTACAGGCACACACCTATTTGTATACATATGTACGTGCATGTGCATGGATATGAATGTGTGTACATGCAAGGTGGTTACTCCGGTCCACTTGAAATTTGTGTCTTTGTTTCAATTCGCACTTAATTACAGAATTTTAATGCATTAACCGCTGCAATTACCGCCACACAATGCGTATGCGTAGGCATAAGCAGCATCACCAGCCTACAGCACACGACACATATTCAATATCTCCTGCTGTTATGCGGGCTAGGGGTGTAACACACGCGGTAGTGTTGGTTCAGCGAAAAACGCATTTTCGGAATATTTGATTTATTTTTCCGCCACTGGACACCGTTGGCAGATATATAATTAAATTTAATTTTTAATTTGATCATTTATTTACGTTTGTTACAACGGTATTCGTTACTGATGCAGGAGCAGGCTTACGTACTTCCATTTGTGCTGGGGGTGGACGGGGGTTTGGGGGTTTAAATGAATATTTAAAATGCGAATGCAATTCCTTGCTGGCCGGTTGGTTTCTGTTATTTCTACGAATTTGTGCAATTTCGGGATTAATTTCTGAATTTACGTAAATTAATGGAATTATTTTTAATTTTATAGTTTGCCAGGGTGAGGGATGAAATGAGTACGGGTTCGTACATACTCGTACCATGGAAGTGTAGACGAGTAAAGAGGACACATGCGACGTTGAGTCGTTTTGTAGGGAAATTTTGTTACGAAATGATTGAATCTCGATTGAGGTGTCCAGACGAATGGGATTTTGATGATTTGCTAGTTTTTGTTTGGAAATTCGCTTGAAATTTAGTTTTAAGTAGCGATGAGATAATTTTTGTATATGTATAGGTATGTAGATCGAGCGGATTTTCATGGGAAACTTCGTTTTCTGGGCGCATCCCGTCTGTCATCCGTAACCGTATCCAAGGCTGTTGGCTGTCTTTTTACTCACTGACCTCAGCTCCAAATATGTTAAAGTAGCTCAAATTCGGTTTGCGTCAGTCTGTAGACGTCAACGTTGACTCTATCGAGGGAATTCCTTCGCCACGTGCCTTTTTTCTTAAGGTCTCTTACTAGGCACTTGAAAGGCATCATTTAGCCAACCAGGAAGACAAGAGGTGCATCGTCCGATTATGTATGCTGAAGTCCACTCACATGTGCTCTCGTCACGTCCCAGCACACTCTCAACGTTAGGTCACTATCCCATAGCAACCCAGTGGTCACCACGAGAATGTGATGATGCGATTTTACCCGTCATAACAGAATAAGAATTGGAATAGGTTTCCTTAAAAATTAATTAAGACTGTTTGATGGGTAGCCAAATGATTAATGTGACGACTTGTGGATCCATTTGGAAGGGGGTAGGGGGGTAGTACAAGTACGCAGTGTCTACGTACTCGATAGCCCTGCTGACAGAGGTTGTTCTTTACATAACAACCCAAGGGAAAGTTCCTCCTTTTTTGTCCCCCTATGCGGACGGCCTTCATTGCTTTGAGCAGCTCTCTGCGCCGTAAAATGTCTAGAAGTCATAGCAAATTTGTTCCAATTTAACACATATTCGTAAAGACGTAACGTACCATTACCTTACCTTCAGCAAATGTGATAAGTAGAGCTTATCAGCCTAAATCTACAACCTACATACGACTGAGGCAGCACAACAGGAGCAAATAAAAATCACGGTCATCTAAGTTTCCGCAGTTCTTTGTATTTTTCTTTTCTAAATCATTTCGCACAGCTTAGGTCGGTGTGTCGGTATCTTATCTCATTTCTCTCTCTCCTTCAACTATTTGCGAACGTTTATTACATTTTTATTCATTTATTAACTACGTTCGCATTGAAACGAGTACATCCTTTGCATTTGTTTTTGTGTATCTTTGTATCTTTTTCCTATCTTGAGAACATTTATTCGGACATCTTTGACTGGAACAGAACCCAACAAATGAATAAAGCTCCACGTTAGCCTTATAGCAATGCTTTTAGGGCAGAAGATTGTCTAGAATATTGCACTCAATACTCTTCATTATCATCACTATCTCTCTCACTGTGCAAACTGTTTACTTTTTAAATGGGGATTGACGACGACACAGCGACTTATGGCATATGTGTGTGTATTGGTTGAGCAAATATAAAATATAATAAAAAATGAAACATGCAAAAAAAATAAAAAATAAACAAAAAAATACTGCGACACTTTTCCAACTGGCAACTGTATCTAATCGTTGATAGACTGCACTGACACTGGTAGTTTTTTTTTTCTATTCTGCTCTGTTGCTAGCGACTTGTTTTTTTTCTGTCCACTTTGTCCTTATTATCGACTAAACACTAAAATCAACAATTTAGAAAAAATATTTACAAAAATGAATGAAAAAAAAAACCGGTGCATCTGACAAGTGAAATTTTTTTAGAATTACACTTGTAAGATGGAGTTTTGAAAAGTAATCTTTTTGATAAGGTTTTAGTGGCGTAGTTTGTAAATAATAGATTCTGAAAAAATAGATACATAGATGGAGCACGATACTTACGTAGATGCACTTGCAGTATTGTCGGTCTATTGTGAGCAGGGATTTCGATAGGCATACAGACGGAAAATGATATCCAACAGATATCTACTCTTGGAAACTGATTGTCGATGAGGTGCACTTGCAGTAATTTTACTCCATTGGCTTAGGGATTTCTCTCGGAACCCTGCACTGTGCTTATAAAAAATGTTGCAACTAGAGACGGATTTAGACTTTGATTCACTTTGAAGCGCATTTGTACTAACATTGGTCTGTTTGGTCCGTATCTTCTCTCGGAAATTTGCATTCTCTTTATGAAATGCTTGCAACTATTGGCAGATAGGGAGAGGGAAACTAATCCTGGGTGACCTGCACTTCTACTAACATTGATGCCTGTGTGCAGGGATTTATCTCATATAAATCTTCCAACTATAGACCTCCCCCCATATCCCTCAATCCAACGATAGCTCAAATTAGGTGAGTCTCAGATCGTTTTTTCCTTGACCACAGAGAAAGTTGTTCGCTCATAGACCTCGATAGTTGAGGATTATATCGAGAATGTTTAAGAGGCTTATACACTTTGGTAGTTGGTTCAAGTGGGGCGATACTTTTGCTTATAATTAGCTCACCTTAGGAATGTGACGATTTTGATGCACCTTTAAGAGTTGACTTGATGGGATTTTATTGGTGGACCACTTCCACCGCGGCACTAGAAATCGGTGTTTCGAATAAGAGAGAAATGATGTGACTCAAAGCGTGACAAATTCTAAGCCTAAATGGCTTTGAAATAGGAGTCACAGACTACGTAACACCGTTCCTGGATATCAATATTAAATTCAAGGCTAGTATTCCCAGTCACGGACTCACAGATTCGCTATAACTGCTTATTGGTTGTGTGTGGTTGCAATATATGTACTTACTTGAGTTTCGTATCACCTTGGGGGATAGGGCTTAGGGCTCCTACCACCGCTGAACAAAGTTTTGCAAAAATTCCATACAACTGGTGGCAATTTCAAAGGACCTGGCAATTAAATCAGCAGTTTAATTGTCACACGCCTCTCAGGAATGAATCCCTTCTTAAGCTTAGAGAAACTTGGATTTTGTGCTCGACTGCCTGTTGAGTCTTGTTCCCCGACACTCCTCGAACCACCATCTACCAATCGACCCCACAATATTCACTACTCTCTGATAACTTGCAGTTGGTAGAACCATCAAAAGTGTTGTTAATCCGTCGTTCTGTCCGCCGAGCCACAACATACACAACATATTGTGCCTCAGCTTATATTGCAATAAATCGCCTCATTTCGGTACAGCGAATCCCTTTGATTCTATTTCGCCTGAGGACAATTAACGAATTCTCATTACGCATCCACATCGCTAGGGGCTACGTTTCAATATTTACCTGTAGCCTCTACCGTTTCACAGATATGCTAATATCTAAATACCACGGACGGTGTATTGACATTACATCAACAAATTCTGAAATTCAAAATTCCAAAATCAGGTACACATGGTGCGAAGTATCTCAAGCATACATCGCGATGATACCAGACACTCGTCGTAGTCCTTCCACAACGGAAATTTTACACATAAAGTTCAGCAGTTGCATGCAACCCATTCTGACCTGTGCCTGTGAACGTTCGTGCAAATAAAAGTGTAACGCAGATACAATCGCCCTTTCCTCCTCTTCAACTAGATTACAATAAATTCAAAAAAAAAAAAAAAAAACAATCTTTTCTAATGCAGTTCCAAGTTAAATATTATTTCTGTTGCACACTACAATTTTAGTGCACACACATGCAAAAAAAAAAAATACTAAACAAAGTCAACAGCAGGAACGATGACAGGAAAAAAAAGCACTCAACTGCAAGTCCAACACAGCAAGTTCTAAATTATAATTATCCAGGCGATTAGATGAATTGTAGTGGTTTTGATCGGAACGCGCGGTTTGAAATATTTCTTTTAAATTTCCTGTTTGCTTGGATACGGTTTTTTCTGTTTTTTCTGTCTTTTTTTTGTTGCGTGTAAAAAGGATTTGCATTCAATGAAGATACACTTGTTTTGAGATACTTTTAAGTGTTTGAATCAATTGGTGAGAACTGCTGGGTAATCGGTCGAAATATGCCATATTGAATGTCTAAGTAAATAAATCTTATCTGGGCAGCGTGCGGGTATTGAGTATAGATACATCCAGATTGTAATGACGACAATTGATACGATTTTCAAGATTGATTAGTGATTGAGTGGTGTTCGTGTGTCTTGACTTCAAATGATGGTTGTCACTGGATCTGGGCAGCGCACTGAAGTGTCGGGTCGTCTTATATTGTCTAGTTTTGATTACTTCCCCTTTCGTCCTCTATTCGCCGGAGTTTCTACATCTACGTTTTCAATAAAAAATAGAAAATAAAACACATTTTTCACAAGAAGGTGTGAACCTTCTACGTTGTGGATGGTTTCATATCAACTGAAGGGTGATCCAATTTGAGCTTCTGAACTGAAATTCATCGGAATTTCGAAAATGTAGTGTTTTTCGTTACTTCTAAAAAATAGTATACATAAAATGGGCGCCTTTGCAGCAGTTGATCCTTTCGAGTCAGTTTTTGGATAACTTGTTCGTAGATTTTGAGCGGTATTTCGGGATGTCGGTTATTAATTGCTTCGGATTTGTTGTAACCCGACAAAAAAAATCCAAGGGCGTTAAATCGCATGATCTTGGCGGTTGGTTGACGTCACTAGAAGGTGAAATAATGCGGCCTAGGAACTTTGCATGCAAAACATCCATAGTTCCTCGAATTCAGAATTTCGATGGCAGTGATACGACAAGTGTGCCTCTGTAGTAATTTTTGATTTGTCAATTACGTCTAGTTTCTTGGTTCAAAATTGGCTACTGGCTCAACATTTCTGCTTTCAAAAACGTCTGTCGACGACGTCTCTTTGTTGCCTTTTTGATGCGAAATTGGCCGCCGGATCGTAGTCTTGGCTTTGTTGAAAAATCCCAGAATACTCAGATCGGTCAATTGTACTTCCTACAAGGCAGCAGCTTCTTTGTCTTATGGTTGAAGAAGCTTGGAGTTTCTTCTTTTTTCTTCACAAGCAAAGATACTTCCTGCTACAATCTGGACATCTCCTAAATCCTAAAGGATAAATCAACTAGAACAAATATTTGAGGAAATGAGTATTTCTATGGAAGAAAACTGCAACAGATATTCGTAATTTTCTGAGAATTCATCAACATTTATTGAATTTTAAGAAACAGATTAAATTGAATTTCGGTATCAAAAGGAAAGATGTGTAACGTGATTCGATACAACGTCTGAGGAGAACAGAGAGGAACTAGTTCTTAGTAAGGAATCTTAAACTGACCACTACGGGAGACCGATAGTTCTTTGGTTTTCTTGGAAAATACTGCTGGCTTGTTAAGGTGTGCCAGAAGGGAGGAGGTTTTTTTTCATATACATATGTAGATACTTGTTGAAATTCACTAGGAACGCGTGCGAATAGTTTTCTGCCACGGGTCCAGGGGAATCCTGTGGTAAACGTCTTTATTTTAACTCTCTCTCTTTCTCTGAGGAAAATGGCTTAAAAGTTGCCCGTGAAGCACCAAAAATGCTGCAAATTTCGTCTTAACTCAAATCTCTTTCAGTTTCACCTGGCGCGAATTCTTGATAATTTCAAAATTTAAAATTCTGTTAAGCAGCGCTAACAGCAACATGACAACTAACAGCGGTGAAGGGTGCTTTTTCGCCACCTGTAAAAACCACTGCTACCCCATTTCGAATTACAATGACATACTTTCATTAGAAAGGAATTTTCCCACCAACTTCTCTTAAAACCTGCTCCGTCTTTCTCTTTCATTCGATTTTACTCAACTCGATAATATCCCACGAATCCTTCTAACATTTCACTCATTCAAAACCCACCTACCCCCATCTTAAAAATAAATTTTCCTACCACCGTCTAAACCATAAATTTAATCTCAACAAGTGGAACAAAAATAACCCAATCTCTTTCAGTTTCACTCACTCAATATCCACCCGCCACCCCATTCACTCACTGGAATAGCAACCCTTAACTCTCAACCTGTAAAGGAATATCTCATATCCACACTTACAGGTTTCTTATTCTCTAAGAAATTTTCTCCCCTTTTCCTCCTCCATTAGCATGAATTTTCTCTTCCTTTCTCGTGATATTTTTCTTCGAGTGCAAATTGTCCAAGATGATTTCGTTTTCCTTACGCGCGGCAGCTCGCCGCGCCGAGTAAAAGAGCCAAAAATACAAAGACGAAGAAAACAACAAGAAAATAGCAGAAAAAAAATAGGAAAAAAATGAGTTTTCTTCTCCAGCCGTTTTCTTGAGGGTATATTGTGGTGGGATTCCTTAAGTTCCTTTGAATTTGGGAGTTGACACTAAATGATGGAGCGCAAGAAGACACCTTCTTTTAACTTCCAAGGGGGTGACTTCTACGCCGTTTCGCTTAAAATATAAGAAAATAATATTTATACTTAAGAAACACGACGTTTCGAAGTTAGTTTCTCGGGATCTGTCGTTCAAGAAGGAGCTGGAAAATACTAAGAAAATCGGTTTTCTTCAAGGCACTTCAGCACACAACACATGTGTGGAAATTTTCGCACTGAGATACCCCCTAACACTCATAAAGAAAATTTTTCAACTTGATTATTTCGAGGGTGTTTTTTGTTTTTTATTTTCTTTGTATGGAAATATACTTGTATAGAAAAAAAGAAAAAGTCCTTTTTTGGCGGGAAAAAAATTGTTCAAACCTTGTGTGTGGTTGTTTTTTTTTTTTTTGTTTTTCTCTCCCCTGAGATTTAATTTTTATAAGTGTTATAAAAAAGTGAATAAAACACAAAATTAAGTGAAGTTAAGAAAATAAGTAAAAAAAAAAATAACTTGTATATCGAGAAGGTGGAAAAAAAACGGAGGAAAAATTAAAATATAGCGGAGGCGTTTTAAACATTTTCAAGACGTATGTGGAATTTATTTTCTTTGGCGCCAAAAAAAAAACAAAATTATGAATTTTTTTTTTAAACTTAACATTTAGTTTGGTTTTTAATTTTTAAATTTTTTTCTCTTACTTGAGGAAGTAGTTTGTAGGTCACTAAAATAGGGGATGAAAGTAAAATAAAAATGTTCCATTCTGTGTTGATGTTGACACGCGTCCATCTGTTGTCTGTTTGAATATCTGGCGTATTCTTAGCAGAATCCTTACACGTAGATTTCTCTTAAATTTTATCATGTCTGTTATATTTTTTTTTTAACATTACATATGATGTTTTATATCTCACATAAACACTGTGTGACATGCAGTAAATTTCAAAATTTCTGTTAACAACGTGTGCTCTGTTGAAGGAAGGATATTTTTTTTCTCAGCGCGGTTGATTTGAAAAAATTAGGAGGGCTGAAAATTTATGGAATTTTTTTTATTTAAATAAATTGATGAGAGGAAAAAAATATTAAAAGGAATATCTGGCGCGATTGAGCCCTATGCAAGAGACATGTGTCTTGCAGGTTAAATTTTTCGCAAGCAAGCGTTGGAAAAATTACTTAAAAATTCATAAAAAAAATTAAAAAAATTTAATATCTAATTTTTAGGGCTGAACTTAACAGTGTTTTTTGTTTTGTTAGAAACAAAAAAAAGCGTGTTCAAAAAAAGATAAAAAATTGTTCAAAAATTCTGCCCTACTAAAATATTTCAGAGTTTTATAGTATCAAGTTTCTTATAAAGAAAAAAATTGTTGCAAAAGCCTGAAAAAAATCGCATTGACAATATTCCCCGTATTTAAAAAAAAAAACTCAAATTCTGTAAATTTTTTGCTACCATATCGCTGATTTTAAATGGAAACTTTCAAAGTGGCTCTTGCGTCGGTAAATGGAAAACAATTTTTCAAAAGGACATCGGTTTCGATGAAACTCTCAGACAAAGAAGCTTAGGAAGGCTAGGGTCTGACAGAGCTAAAAACTAACTTTTAAAAAAAAGAAATGAGAAACTGAGTTTCTTTTTGGACTACGCTGAGGAATTAGAATTTTAGAGATCAATTTTTTTTAAAACAAAAATTCTCTTTTGACTGGAATTGTGTGTTGTTTCCCAAAAAAATGTTGAATAAAAATTGATTTTCGCGCTTAGCCACAGAGCGATGTTTGTAAACAGAATTCTTTCAGGAAACTTTGTTTTCTTACTCAACCCTGATAGGATCGCCTATATTTTTTATTTTTGTCCTTTATCCATAAGGATAGAGTTAAAAATAAAAAAAAGTTCTCAAGACATTTCAGTTAAGAAAAAAAAAATCCGGTACACTTTTATAAATATTGTGAGAAACATTTCTATTTTTTTTTTTATGTTGCAAGTCGCTTACGTTAGTGTCCTTTTAACCCAGTGTTAGTGTGCCAAGCAAGGATATAGTTAATGGTGTCGTTCAGTGTTAGTTGAAATGTGCAAAAAACAACATTTTTGAATCAAGTGTAGGATAGAGCTTCGGACCTTTGAATAAGCCCCTCGTGAACCGTAAATGAAAGTGAAAATTTCGCAAAAAGACAATAAGGTTGCTGAATATAAACTCTTTTGAAGGATCATCACTCTGCTTTAAAATCAGCTTCATCACTCTGGGCGTAGAAAAATAGTCAAATGCCATTCGCCCTGAGAAATATTTCCAGTTCTAGGCAATGTCTAATAGGCTGCGAAATTTTAGTTGTTTAAATCACTTTCGCTATCGGAAGAGCGGTGGAAGTGATGTTATGAACTTGTCCAGTAACTTCTAAGATTCATGCGGTGAAGATGTTTTTTTTAAGGCAGAAACGTAGCTTGAAATTCATGTTCATTTCAAAAATATTCCGTGGTTAATCTTCACGACTTCTCCTTTGAAAAGGGACCGTAGTCACTGCTTATCCCAGTTAAAATTCCAAATTCTTTGTCGTCGTTCAGTGGTTGGTGCGTAGGGCTTCTAAGTGCTCAGGATTACTTGCTTAGGACTGCTTTTCAGAAAAAGTTGCAGCTAAAAACTTCAAATTATTCGTAATGGTTCAGGAGTCAGTGCTTAGGACTTATTAGTGTTTGCAACTGCTTTTTCCGATACAACCATACTTCAGCACTTTTCCCCGAATAGAATTTGAGATAATTCGCTGTTGTTCAGTGTTTAGACCTGATTCTTTCAGATAAGGCCTTAGTCACTGTTTATTCCGTTTTGAACATAAGATAATTTCTATCACCTATAGCGAGAAATGGGTGCCGTGGCTCAGTGGTCGAATCCTAGAAAACAGCAAAAGAGTTTTTCTCTATCGCATCCCTCGTAAATCTCTCAACTTTCGTCTTGCCGATAAATCATTAAAATTGTAGACTTCTTCCGCTCATGCAGAAAACTTGACACGCACTCGAACAAAACCCTCGACTACTGCAAATGAGTCCACAAGTACCTGCTTTATCCTGTCCATTGACAACGTCCTTGGACGCCAAGAAAACTCTGGTTAACTCAATTTAGAGAACTGAGGATTTTTCATAAGCACCAGCTTTGCGCAGCCTTATCCTTGTCAGTTCCATCCGACGTCGTTAGGGACAGACCCTGCTTTTGTCTTTTTTTTTTTAATAAAGTATTTTATTTTATAATTTTCAGTTTAAAAAAAATTATTTTTCAATTCAAATTATTTTGCCTTAGAAAATTTTATTTGCTACAAAAATTGTCATTCAAATTGGATAGCAAAATTGAACAGAGACCAAGTGACAATATATTCTTCAAAAAGTAGTTTTAAATATTTTTTCGAAACTAGTTTTTTTTCCTAGTGTTAAGTAGTGACATAAAACTTCTTTACAAAAAAAAAAAAATAATGCTGTGCTTGTGATTGTAACTTCTAAGCCATTTGAAGTGTTGAAAACCCGTTAACGTTAAGCGGAAAAAAATTCAGACCCAAGCAGCGAATAACGAATAACATCTGCAATCGAGTTAAAACAATTTTAGTCATCAATCACAGAAAACCCGAGTAATTTTCATGATTTAATTAAATTGGGTTAAGCTAGGTGTATGGATGCCATTGTTTATATGTAGGTCTCAACTGCTAAAGTAGACCATGTAAGATGAAATTGAGATAAGTTGATGGGAGACGATACGTTGCAACTAATTTTATGTTTTCCACTTTTGAACACGATTCACATTCAATTTGCTATATTCACCTAAACGGTGTGCAAATCAAAGACAATACAAACTCGTGAGCTTATTCCCAGTGACGTCTGGCCTGGATCCAAAAAATCCTTTCGATAAACTGGAATTGCTTGGATCCCTGAAGTCCAATAAAAAAAACTTCGAATTCAAAGTCAGTTTGATTGGAAATCCTTAAAACAAAGAACTTGTAACAATGACTCAACGCATAGAAGTCCCTGTTTCCTGATTTAAAAGACTATATTACCCCAAATCCCTTCAACACTTTGGTTTTTTGTTTGACTCATCAATGTAGGCGAGAACTCAGAAATCCCAGAATCATTTAACCCAAAATTCCCCGGTTATCCTCTTGTGGTAGCTCGTGTGTCTGCCTAGCCTACGCTCTCAATGCCGTCCATATTTTCCTCGATCCACGTAGATCCTATCAGGTCGTATCCTATGTCCTGACTTCTATCCGACTTTATCTTGAATTTAACACTTGAAAAGTTGGGCAAGTTATGCAGAGACCCTACTTTGCCCATATTTAACCAGAAGATACGAATTCAAAATCTGGTTAGACTTCCTTTCGTTTGGTTTTTGGTGCCTGAATTTCGCATCGCTTTCTGCTTACTTGTGTCGTCACTGTCGTTCATTTCTCGGGGACATATGTAGCTCTCGTAGAGCTTGATATCTCACAATTGGCTGTTCTATTTCCTCGTCTTGTCGATGTAGATACTCTTTTACCGTCGCTAGACCTCTAGCCACCACAGCTTCCGACATCGCTTTTTATCGTTCGAGTCGGTTTTTTTTTCTGCTTTATTGTCTCTGTGTTTTGAAAACGCCTCTCCACGGGTTGGGAGCCCGTTAAGTACGTATTTTGAAAAACTTTCTTTCTCTCTTTAACTACCTTTTTTTGGTTCTTTCATCCAACAACAGAGTTCTTGGGCTGCAAATTACTGCTCAAAATTTTTGCATTCTTCTAAAAAAAATAGTTTTTAGTCCACAGGAATTGGTAATACTTTGGTTTGGATTAATGGCATTTCTTTCCGACTATGAGACGTTACCAGACTGTCTGTGACCAAACTACCCCAAAAAACCTAAGGTAGGGCTTTAAATTAACTAAATTTCGTGTACGTTGGTATGATATCCATTTAATAGCGCTGATAAAATATATAAAATCGATTACTGCCAGCAACCCCACGGATCCAATATGAGAAATGAAAGGAAAAATTAATACTTTGCGAGGAGCCGTCGGTAAAAGTGGGTTTACGATATTGGGATTAATAGGAGCCCGTCATAGATTTCCTAGGCTTCCTACCAATGTGAAATAGCTTTTATGCGGAATCCTTAGACAACAATAGGAACCAGAATTTTCTGGTGTCAAAAGCTAATGAAAATGAATTTTATGTATAAATCCTGTTTCAAACGAAAAAAAAAAATATTCTACTCCGGTGGGAATAATTTCCCAAATACCTCTGTACAAAATTATTAGAAAACGATTTTGAATTGTGATACCTATTTCAAAAATTAAGAAAAGTTTTTTTTTATTTCAAGTTTTTGATCCGTTACAGATTGTAAGAGGCTTGTCAAATGCTAGAATTTTATTCAAATCGTTTTTCAGTGTCAAAAAATGAGGGGAAAAATGAAAAAACTGAAACTCTCCACAGGAGGATGCGGATGTTTTATAAAAATCTCTATAGTGGTTCTCTACCTGGAAATTTTAACAGGATCACGGATGTTGGCTGTGTTTTTATCTGTTTATTTCCCTTAAGCCCAACCTCGCGAACTCCACCTCACTGCGTTTCATATGCATCTCTGCAGCTACATACATGTGTATATGCAGTTTCTTCAAAGGGTTTAAGCCTTGGCTCTAGAAATGAAAAGTTGTGGCTTTTAGTCCTAGAGCATTTCCTATAGAGAAGCTCCCGATAGTGTGGTATAGCTAGAAACAGCAAGGGAATGGATTCAAATTGCCTTTCACCATCATCAACTGCCAACGAGTTTGGCTAACTCATTTTGTAGACAAAATTACACAAAATCAGGTCAGCACATACCCATCACGGATCCCAGTGCACAACCTTTTCGTGTTCTATATTCGTTTAAAATTCCCTTCTCTTACTAATTTCAAAGTTTAGTTCATGTCTGCCCTTATTCGATTCAAAACAATTTAATAATTCATTGATCACTAACAGTTTCCCTTTCTTTACAGGCCAATCAAAGGACCCGCACCTAAACACACACAAACACACACACGCAAACCTACAACAGAAACTCAAAGCAGGCTTGCCCCGAAAAACAAAAAAGAAAAAAACCAAAAAAACAATTAAAAACCCAGCTAAGAAGAGTCTTGGAACCCAGCTATAGAATCAAAAACGACACTACATTCCCACACACGCACACATATATATTTGAATATATATCGGGTTACATAGTAGTGGACAGCCCCACAATTACACGCAAAGTGAATGGCTCAACGAACTTTACCGTTAAACTACTCAATAACTAGCCAACGAAAAATCCAAAGAAAATTCCATCAGCAGAATCGAATTTTCTTACGAAGGCGAAAATTAAGCATTTAACCAAAAAGCCTAAAGAGAAAGAAAAGAAGAGGACGAAGAAGAAGAAGAGAGAAACAATTTTTCGATTCCGATTTTGATTCCGATTCGATTTGGGTTTCGTTAAAAACGGATTTTGTGTGTTGACTGCTAGCACGGTCGCCAGCATTACGACGACGACCAATACCACCACCACCATAATCATCATCATCAAAACCATAATTTCCACCAACAACCACATTCAGGGGAAAGATATCTAATCCTTAAAACTGGACGAGTATCACTCATATCTTGTGCCATTTGCCGGAGGTAACGTTGCTGCATATTCGGTTGACAATTTGCGTCGCATCTCAGATCATCATCCGCAAGCCCATCATAACCACCATCATCATCAACAAAATACTCAAGTACCACCGAGTAGCTCTATAGACGAGCCTGATAGTTCTGCTAGAGAATTGCAATACAACACTAACAGCAACAATAATAATAACAACAACAGCAACAATAACAAAAGTCGTTATCACCAACAGCATCATAATCAGCAGCAGCAGCAGCAGCAGCAACAGCAGCAGCCGCTCTATCAGCAACACCAGCACCAGTTAGAGCAACAACAACAACATTTTGACATCGGTGCAAGTAACAATCATCAACCGGAATACAAATACGAACCGACCGGAGGCAAAATCTCATCACAAGCATCTCTACCATCCGTAACGATACCTTCGCAAATCCAGCAACCAACGACTGTAGCTGCCATTCCGAGTGGACAGGCACTGGGTAGTCACTCAAAAGTGGATCAGTGGCTGTTGAATCAGTTCAAAATAGCAACGGAAGCTGCGCTTGATTTACGTTCGACGCCACTTCTGTCACATCAACAGCAACAACAACAGCAGCATCCACACCATCATCACCACCACCTTCATCATCACAACCAGCAGCAACAGCATTTGGATCAGCAGCAGCAGCAGCACGTTCCCTTGGACGGAGCAGCTGAACATTTGACAAAATTATCACATCCTCAGCAACAGAATTCCCTTCCAAACGCTCCAGTAGTCAACGCAGCAGCAGCAGCAGCAGCAGCAGCAGCAGCCGCCGCCGCCGCCGCAGCAGCTGCAGCAGTAGACACCCAAATGACTACAGACGTACAGCAACAACATCAGCATCAGGCTACTAACCGAACGATATTCAAAATGGACACCGACTTTTGGCAACAGGCCCGTGGCCCGCCCATCGGCCTTTCAACAGTCGCCCATCATCACCACCATCAGCAGCATCAACAGCAGCAGCATCATCAGCAACACGCTCACCATCAAAACCATCAGCCTCTGTCGCTGTTCAATGCCATGACGACAAATGGTGGAAATGGCAGCAGTAGCTCTGGTGCGCCCACCATTAATCTCCCATCGAATAATAATAATAACAACAACAGCGAAAATAACGACGTCAATAATGGCGCTGATGCCGTAGCAACAGCAGAGAACGCATCATCAGCGGCAGCGATAACAAGGCCTGGCGATACCAACTGCGGCGATCCAAGAAGTCCCTCGCAAAATGGTCCGAGCTCTGATCAAAACAATCACCAATCGGCGAACAGTCCAGCGCCGACATCCGCTCACCTGCATCACCAGCTACAGCAGCAAATTCATCATCATATGCAGCAACAGCAACAGCAACAACAACAACAGCAAGCCGAGAACGTTCAGAACGATTCGCTGCCGAACGGAGGGGATGCTGCAAGTGGCGCCGGCAACAGCCTAACAACACCAATTCCTGGAGGACATCACATTACTCCGAATCACCTTACTGCAAGCAGCCTTCAGCAAATGCAACATCTGCAGCAACAAAATCATATGCAACAGCAACAAACGCAACATAACCAATCCCAATCCCAACAGCAGCAGCAACAACAACAGCAACACAGCCCGCAATTGAATTTATCGCAGCAACAGGCGGCAGCAGCGGCGGCGGCAGCAGCAGCAGCAGCAGCATCCTTGTCGCATCCACCGCAGGCCCTTACCCCATCTGGGGGTAGTTCAACTCCCGACATAAAGTTCAACAGCGAAAAGTTAGTCAATGAGATTCAGGTGAGTCCTTGAGAAAGTATGTTTTCCTTATTAGCTTTTATTTTGTGTGTGCGACTGAATGTGCATATGCTTGTACGCGCGTGTGTGTGTGTGTGTACGACGACGACGACGACGACGACGACGACGACGAAAGGACCCAACAAAACTGCAGTGTTACATAAAATTTCTCGGAATTCCTACTCAAGACGGCTTAAAACAGATGACGACACACTTTCCCTCTCACGACGCATAATACCGGTAAACGGAGAAAAAGGAATCATAATCATTTTCAATGTCACGATGTGGGTTGTTGTTGTTTTTTTTTTTTTTTTTTCTTTCTTAATCATACACAAGTTCCTTTAATGTGTATCCTTGAGAATATATGTATATACGCACGCATTATCCCGTCAGCATATCCTTTTATTTTCCTTTTAATCTCTCTAAGAGCGTACGATACAGCAACACCCACTTGGAGAAGCAACGAAAAAAGCAATAAAAAAAACGAAAGAAAAAAAAATACTTTTCGTCTGCATCCTTCTTGGATAAGGATACGAACGACCAACATTGGCGGAAATTTTTTATTTTCTCCTCGGTAGATGGGAAATGGGAAAAAATTTGCAAAAACATTGGTCAGCGCGGACCAGTCCGGGTAGCGAATCGGAAAAAAGCTACTACCTAGCTACCTACCTAGAATTTTTTTTCTTTCATTATCCTTGGAGTCCTTTTTTTTGTAGGTTTTAAATTTCTTGTTTTATAGTCGTTTACCGTCCTGCATTTGATTTTCGGCGCCAAATGCAATCGTACACGTGCTCAGGCATAGGCATCCCAACATACATAGGAGGGTATACCCTCCCCCATCACACCCCACCCCATTTCACAGATAATGTGAGCAAGAGAGAACAAGAGCGAGTGAATGAGAGCAAAATTTTGTGTAGAAATTGGGTAAATTCCCAAAATGTCTAGTTTTCAGCTTAAATGGAGCACTAAAAAGGATGCCAGGGATGTGTGTCTTCTTTTTGGGCTCACTAGATGCGTATGTATGTACGTGTACATATGTTTGTATGAGAGTAGTTTCGTTTCTGTGAGTGATGATGGTGATGCATTCTCCTCCATTGTCTTTCTCGTTCGTCCTTGTTGCTTTGCCTTGCTTGTACGAGGTAATTTCGAACCGGTCTTGTGAGTAGCAAAATTTACTATCGAAAACTTTTCCAAGTCGAAAAGCATATTGCATAAGGGGGGAGGCGAATATAGTTTGTCTATATGTATGTCTGTATGTGCTCTCGCGCCTCACTGATGGTAATAATGTTGGTATTGATGACGAACTTCGTATCTTGTAGTACATTCAACTTGTCTTACTGTTGCTGTGGTCTCTTTTCTTTTCTTTTGTTTTTTTTTTTTTTTTTTTTTTGTAAGGATGAGGAGACAGGGGTTTAGATAGGTTTGGCCTTGATTTTTGTTTGTAAAAGATTCGACTTGGAATTAAGTTTTGTGTCAGAAGGCAGCCGGGGGCAGGGGTTTGTCTGTGTACGAGTACGAAACTTAGTTAAAGTGTGTCATTTCTATGGTGTGTTGGGGTATGGATTTTTGTTTAATAAAGTTAATGTTGCATATCTGAGAAGTGAATGTGATTTGATTGATTGGAAAATTTTTGCTCAGAGTAGGTATGCAAGGTGTATCTGGAGTATGTTTTACAGTACTTTGTAAACAAACAGATGAGTACTTTTGGATGGTTTGAGATTGGGATTTAGTCGCCCTCTGTGAATAGTGGACATTGAAAATGTGTGTACTCACATGATCTCAGATGTTCTCGAGATATGTAAGCAGTTGCTTACGACTACTACAAGACAATTATGGGTATACAGTGTGGCAGGTTGAAGCAGTGGGTAAGAACATCGATTTGACAGTATCCAGAAACAAGCGAATAAATTGATGGATGATCCGATGCTAATAAGGATTAACCCACCGTTGGCAGTTCCTTTACTGTTTAGAAAGGGGCTCTGACAATCACACAAGTTGGGCCCTGAAAGGTACACGTGGACGTGTTAAAAGACCATAGATTTTCTATTAATCCTACTCCGTTACCAAACGCAAAGATCGAAGCTCTTTCTGATGCATTCGCAGTGGGTCCTATGTGCGTGATTTTCACATCTTTTAGGTCAATCTTAACTCCTACACTAGGATATTTGTTACTTCCCACTAGTACGTAGTGGATATCGTCCCCCTCCCTTTTGAGTAGCATTAAATACGTTTTATCTCCCATGGAATGCAGTCTTTGCCTCATAGCACCTTCAGCATAGAATCCATCCTTTCTGAACTTTGTTGTTACTATCATTCAAATCGCGCTTACTGGTTTCGCTAAAATCGTTGGCACCTTTAGTTCTTGTAGCCCTGATTGTTGGTTATTTCGTCGAGTTCCTTGTACTTAATTAGTATCTTACTTTGTACCTACATAACTCGGCTACCGACCAGGATAGTACTTTATCTAAAATTTGCTTGGCATGCTGTTATTTTTGAATTCCGAGAGCTGCTCTCCCTTAACCCAACACTTTGAGGCATTTACTGCTCACTGTTTTTTATTTTTCATTTTTCGTCTTCAATTTCAATTTGCATAGCTTACCCCAGTTCTGAGAACAAGGTATCTTTTCCATAAAACTGTTTAGGTTCTAGAAAGAGTAGATGGAATCAGTCAGCAGCTTGCACAGACTCCCTTCGGAAAGGCCCCAAAAATCCATTTCACTTAGCTTTTGTGCAAAGCAATACCTACGAGGCATGGCATTTGTTGTGTCACAGCTTAAAAATTCGCTTCCCTAGGCAGACAAGGCATATCAAGTCCAAATCTCCCCAGCAGTCATTGCAGCCTTCGTCGTCATTTCTCTGAAAGGCAACCAACTAAAACTTCCTCGTAAAAGTGATAGGATGTCGCGAAGAGAAGCTTAAACCAAAGCAATGCTCTTTTTAAAAAAATGATCTCATTGCTCCCCCCTATTTTAGATCATCTGTCAAATGGCAGTTACAGCAATACTATCCATCAGATAAGGCCAATCAATGTCCCAAGTGTATACAAAATACAAAATAATGTCCTTCCTCCTCTCATCGACACGATAAAAATATAAAAGCAACGGTTCCATGCGACTGTCAATCCTTTATATACAAAAAATAAAGGAAGAAAAAAAATACCTCACACCACCATAAAGGACACTACATAGGAAAAATAGTTTTTGTTTTTATTTTTTGTCCCTTTTCACTTACACTACAAGAAAACAAAAAAAAAACCTTATTCCATCACCTCTAACGTTTTTTTTTCTACAATTAAAACACACATTCAAAACTATACCGAGAGGAAGAGATAAAAAAAATGAAGAAAAACGAAAAGCAGATAAAGGGGAGGGATTTAGAAAAAAATGTGAGTTTTTTTTCGTTTTTTTTTATCTCGTCCTTTTTTATGGGTGGGACAGACGGACACTCGTTGTCCTTTTATAATTTGTTTGCTTATTCCGTTTTTTCTCCACCCTTAAGGTTGTTACATGGATTTTAGAGCAGAGTTTTTCTTGAAAGTATACAAATGCAATTTCATAAGGAGCAGGAAAGGATATTTGTTTCATTTTTTGTACGCTGTTTCCGTTGTTTCTTTTGGTCAAACTATTCGCAAGGACTTATTGCTAGCTCGGGGGAGGGAAACAAAAAAAGAAAATAAAAAGAAAAACATTTCTTACACTGTAGCTGGACTTGAGTGTAAGTGCACGGGCATAGGTCTTGTTCTGTGTCCTGTGCAAAAGGTAGAAACGCAATTTTAACTGTTTGGTTGGTCTATCGCTTCAGGGGTTGCTTTTTTTTTGTCCTTCTGACTGGTTTCTTATGCAAGGTGGTACCATAGGGAATGCATTTTATTCTGTAGGTAATGAGCTATCTGGATGGAGAGTCAATTCTTTTGATTGCTCAGAGATTACATGGATGGTTGATACCTATGTATATACATACATCTACAAGCAGAGATTTGCGACAGGTTTTTGTTCATATATTTGCGTGTGCAAGTACATACATCCGTATACGGCACCCTTATAATATAGTGGGTTGGACTTTCAAAATGCTATTTCAAGACGCCACCAGATTATGAGTAATTTAAAAAAAAAAAAAAACTGCAAAACGTTCTCATAGCTTGGACGTGAATGAAACCGGGCAATTGCATAAGAGGTGCTCTTCTGATTCTATCTCTTCTTCGTCCCTGCAACTTTTACAAAAGTCGTTAGTCAGGAAACCCAGTTTTTCTAGTCTTCCATGGCTCAGTGTCCGGTTCTTACGCAGGGAAGTATCCGGAGTTGGTTTCTACCGAGAGACCATTGGGACATTGACCCAGCAGGGCGAGACTGTATATTGATCGATAGCTCTAAGTGCCGTTAAGCATTCCTTAAAGCATTTTGTTTTGACTTTACGAGATTGGAGTTCAAGGTTTTAAGTGTTGCTTGGCTGTCCAAACAGATGGTTATATCGGTGGCAGTTAGTTCCATTGTTAGGACGAATTGTGCCGCCTTTTTTTCCTCGTAGATCCCAGCTTGGAAAACACAAATAAAACTCATGCTACCGTGGCTTTCCCCGTCTTCGAGAAATGTGTAAAGATGCATTGTGTCATGTACATTTATTTATTCCAGTCCTGTCTGTCGGCGAAGACGACTCGACACATCCGTCGTGTAAAATTCATAGAAAGTTTCGTGAAGCACCAGGCCATCAGAAACGTAGAGCAACGCGCTGTCTCAGCGTACTCACTTTTTTCTTTAACCGAAGAGACTCTGTTCATTCTCTATGCTGATTGGTGGATCATCTGAGTAATTTATTTTCATTTCTACTTCGTCCACTTTCTCCTACAAAAGCGTGGCTTCTCACCAATATAACACCCAAATCTGTCATATAAGCCAAAGGCAAGCGTGGATGTAAACTAGTCGCTATTTAGCGCCCGATGCAAGGGGAGGGTGTTAAAAGACCTCTCAGAAATATTCTACCCGCCTTCGTTCGCTAGCGCTACAGGCACTCTACGCCGGTTGATGCTGTACAATGCCTGCAAGCCAGCCACCATACATCCATACATTACGACGACACATCGCGTCGGTGGTGTTAAATTCATCGAAATCTTCGTGGAATACCAGGCCACCAGAAACGTAGAGCAACGTGCTGTCTAGCACTATATCAGCATAGTCACTTCATTCTTTAACCGAAGAGACTCTATCCATTCTCGATGCTGATTGGTGGAGCATCTGAGTAATTTCTTTTAAATTTTTCCTTTCTTTTCTACTTCGTCCACTCTCTCCGACGAAAGCGCGCCTTTTCTGTCCACATTGAAATCCATACAAAAAAAAAAAAACAATTGCAAGCGCAAGTCCAAATTAGTCGCTTTCGAGCGATCAGTGCATGCGGAGCCTGTCAGAGGACTCTTCAGAAATAGTCTACCCGCCTACAGAATATACTAGGGTCGGACGCTCTATGGCACCTGATGCTGTAGTATGGCCCAAGACAGCAAGCCAACAACCCACCAAGTCACCAAGCCATTGCCCGCCCACCTCGATGACTGACGCGGCGCTTCGTCCCAAATTTACTACGAAACACCAGGTCACCAGAAATCCAAGCACGCTGCCTGGTCTAGTAAAGTCTCAGTCACTGCAGTCGTAGACACACACACAAGAGTATGTCTCGCTTTTCTTTTCTACTTGATCCACGATCCACCTTAATTCGAGAAGCAGCACGTTGTCTAGCAAAGTCACTGTATTCGTAACCAGAAGAGTGTTTGTGTCCACACTCGGTTCTCAGTAGGCGGAGCATCTGAATAATTCTCCTCTTTCTCTTGCAATTGATCCACGATCCAGTTTAAGTCGAGCATTGCCCGAAAGTAAGCAGTCGCTATAGAGCGTTCGGTGCAAGAGGGGGGTGTTAGAAAAACTTACAGAAATATGCTATTAGCCCGCACGGCACCAGACCTTCCAAAGCGACTGATCAAGTAGTTTACCAGTTTGTATGTGGATGTATTAAAAATTTAGGAAAGATAAAAACAGCCATGCTTCTAGCATTTCTAATAAAATTTAGTCGAAGTCGTTTGAAAGGCATTTCTTGTTATTTTTCTTAGATTGTGTACAGCGAAATTGTCACTCTATCACTCTTAGCTGATTCCGACATTGATAATCCATTCTTAAGTTGAATACCTGCTGATTGGATTCAGTTTGATCATGAAGCGAACAAGTGCTTAGTAAAATCTCTGTAACCAAAAATACAAATACTTGGCGCCTCTCGCTCAGTACTCCAACGCACTAACCACTGAGCCACGGTGCCCTTTAGCTACTTCTCGTTAGTTCTTCATTCCGGTACATGTACGCTAGAGCAAGTCCTTAAATAAAAAATAAATAGAATTAAAAGTGATTAAACCCCAGCTCAAACACGTTAGTAATACATCCTCATATTTTCTCATAAAAATACTTGTTTTATCCTTCGCTATAAAAATACAACAAAATACCCTAACACACAGACACCGAGGACAATAAAAACTTTGTGCATAGAATTCAGTTCCTTATTGGAACTAAAATACATAGCATCGACATAAAGCGAAGGCGAGAAGGCATATCCTTTAAAAATGTATTCCCATAGTTCCCTACACTAGCAAGAGAGAAAGGATAAACAGAGTGGGGTGCGAAAAAATGCATAAAAAAGAAGCCGACCGTTTGTGTCTTTATTCTCGAACACCAACCCCCCTCCTTAAGCTGCACATAAATATGTATTGCTGGCATTTGTGCGAACTCCTTTGCCTCCAATGCTGATTCCTTGTACTATTTTTTCATACACAATCTTTTTCCTTTTTTTATTTTTTTTTTTAGTGTTTCATAGTGATGTGGTAAAACGGAACACTTATGGACTCAACATGATGGCTGTCTATCTGTCCGTGTGTGTGTCACACACTTCTGAATTAAAATTTGCACAAAGATACAATGGTATCCGTTAAATCGAATGTAAAAAAGGAACAGATATGCAAAAATGAAACTGGGGAGTTTGGGGAACCCTTCTGAAACCCGCTGTGTAACAACAAAGCTGGCGACTTGCGATTTACGACGAAGCTTTTCAATTCATTGCTAAAGAGCAAGACCTCAACCCTTCCTTTACCGAAACTATGAGACAAAAAATCTGCAAATTTTAATCAAAAGCGGAGTCTGTGGGGTTATAAGTCATTACCTTGCATCCTATTTCGTATTGTCGTTCAATTTTGTTGGTTTTTTTTTTTTTAAGTTCTATCTACAGGTTCACTTTGACTAAAATCTAAAATTTCAGTTAAAATTACTTTCAAACTAGACTGCTAACATATCACTCTAAGTATGATAGTTTCAAATACTTTTAAAAGCTTGCCAACCCTTCGCTTCCTTCTATAATACATAGCTGTAGATACTAGGTAACCGTAGTTTGTGTTGCAATATTTAGAAAAGGACTCTTTCTTTTCCATTTGAAATGGGCGGTAAGAAGCTTGACGGACGTGTTTTATTTATTCTTCTTGTGCGTGTTGGATCCTTTGAAAAGCCAGTAATAAATGTAAATGCTTTATGGGTGAATAGATGCATAGTTACTATTCCATTCAACGATACTTTGAATTCCTTTGACTTCTTTCTCGTGCATACCTTTGTAGTTTGATATTGAGGGGTGTTAAGGAATATTAGGACTGCAATTAGCAATTTTCCTATGCTTTGGTTTCTTATAATAGAACAAATGAAAAGTATGATGGGTCGAATGACAAATAAGCCCTCATCTTAACCTCGGGCAGACATAATAACACCACAATTAAATGCTGACTAATTAACAGTTATACGCAATAATTATCGTTGCAAAATCAAAAGGACTCTTTGTTTGTGGATGAGAATGTGTTCGATTGTCTCACCATATGTGGGAAACACTTCTAATTGGACCACACTTCACGTAGCGGTAATAAAAGTAATTAAATGCAATTATTTGAATTATTCGCGATTAGCTTGGGTAACAACCACCTGAGTCTCAAACCTAACAAGCAATTAACAGGCAACATAAGTCGAAAACAGAAGAGGCAACTGTTTTCGTTTTAAGGCCGTGGGAAAGTAATTTTGTCACAAAACGAAATGACCTTGCCGTCCCGTACATACTCCATTCCACTCCAGTCTAGGCAGCACCTGAGTTCGGTCTGAAAGAAAGTTCGATCATTTTTAGTCGCGGATTGCTTTCGATCCCTCCCACTATGCAGTTCTGATGATTTTCGAAGGCCATGGGAAAACTGCACCCAATTACGGTTCTGGATAAATGTGTCTGAATCAATGTTCTATATTCTCCTCCATGATCCTCCGATACACAGGACTAAAAATCACTGGCTGGGTGCTTGCATCTCCCTTTGAAATATTTATTTGGCACTGCAACTCTGGTTTAGACAGGGCCTAGCTTTTCGCTGACAATCGTGCTTTGCGTGTTATACTTAAGTGTTCAGTGATCCCAGTCCGAACGTCGCCTCGCGTCGGTCGGATAACGAACTTTTCTACTACTGCGCTGCCTTCTGTATCCAGTTCTATCTGCGGTAATGCTTTTGGTATCGCTGCTACATGTATGCACATTATCGGGCGGTGTCGCCGTCACAGTCCTTGCTTTTTCTCCTGACCTCTGTTAATTGCATACACACTCCCTTCCTCCACATCCAATGCTATTTACAGGGAGTCCTTTTGTTTTTTACTGGGGCCAGCAACCTTCTTTCGAAAAACTTGACAGCAATCTCTTGATCATAGGGCCTTTTTCGCGTGTCTCCAATTGCACTTTTTTTTAACCTGTATAGCCACGACAGCGCTACTATTGATCACAAAGAGTCCTGAAAACCTATATTTCTGGTCCGAAAGTTCTTCTGCTTTCTGTAGAAAATGACGTGTTTTCTTGAATGCAAGTACGAGTATCTATTCCTGGCTCATTAGCAACGAAAAAAATTGGATTTCAATGTCCCTACAACCACTTACAAAATATTAGGTACATACATACATGACGGACTCATCATTCGTGAAGGATTCGCCAGATCTACTCGTATCCACAGTCTGGAACCAAAATTGGATGAACTTTTCAAGAATTCCTTATATTATATGTGCGGATGACCTGGACAATGTAAAATGTTTCTTTTGAAAATTTCAACATCAAAATTCCTTCAGGCGGTCAGGGGGGTGGTCGGACAAACAGTGTGTCCAAAATTTCAATCCAGCTTGCACATTTAAAAAGCAGGAGTATGGTGAGGCTGGCTGAGTGCAAGGATGCACATGCTGTTAGTTTCAATTTCAAGTTTCTGCAAATACATACATACGAGTACATATTTCCATCTGTCACCTAATCAATCCTTAGCTATATTCAATAAACGTATATCCTATTACCTGGATACAGTTTTTTTAACGTCCTTTTTTTGTATCTCAAACTAGGTCAATTTAAGCGCTCTTCCTATGCAAAAATGAAAATAAATGTCACTCATTCCTGAACAATTTTATTCACACTATACGTACTCTATCTCGTTGCTGGCTGATTTCAGCCACCCACCACCCACTCGGCCGAGATGAGATATCCTTTCTCAAATGAAAAATAGCTCTTTCCCCTAACTCTCTCAACTAATGTATCCCAAAAGCAGAACCGGGATGGTTCTTTTTTTAAATTCTCCTTTTTTTCACTCTACCTTACCACCCCATTCATATAGCTTGTTGCTGTCTATCCATACATTCGTCCGTTTTTCTCTTCGAAGGAGAATACTGAGATAAGAAAAAACTTCTTTTTTTTATATGTATAGATTTTTATAATACTAATCTACTACTACTTTCTAAATAGTTATGTTGTGGTGGTGGTAGAGCAATGTGTATGAAGAGAACAAGGATACAAGAAAAAAAAAAAAAAATATCCCACTGGTATCTACGAAGGGGAAATATTTTTTTGGCTCTAAAAAAAAATTATATAAAAAAAAATTAAATGTAATTATAAATGTCCTGCCAAATGAACGGTCTTAGGCAAGAGGCACACGAAAGAGAGAGAGTTTTTTTTTAATGGCAGTACTCCTGTTGTAGGAGTGTGTGTGTGTTCCAGTGTTTAACTTGAAAGGATATCTCTCAGCTCAGGCACAAATGAACGAATGAAATACAGGAGATGGCAGAGCATAAAAAAAAATACAACAACAAGAATCGGGGGGGTTTAAAGAAAAATGTGCTGAAAAGGAATACGGTGTAGCGTGCTCCGTCTTCAGGACGATGGCTAGATGTTTTTTTTTTGTTTTTTTTTCTACTGTTTCTTCGTCCTGTAAATATATGTTTCTTCTCCTCTGGTGTTTCCTTCTTCGCTCGTTTGGGTTGGCGCTTGAGTGAGTGAATTGGATTTTTGTATGTAGGTGGATTTTCTCTTTGTGTATGAGTGTGTATATGTGTGTGTATGTGAGTTTTTGGATTCCTTTAACTTGTGCTTTCCTCAGGACAACAGTAGCACAGGAACTCAGACATGACTGTTGCCGGAGAACGGCGAAGACGATGACGACATTGACGACGACGATGGTATGGCACTCGGAACATGACGCGCGCGGCGTAGCACTGGAACACTAACCGTCTAACGGTTTGGAAGGAGTAGTAGCAGCAGCAGCGGCCAGATATGTACTCACGGCAGTAGTAGTGTATAATATGGTGGTGGTGCTCCGAAGGGGATGGGATTTCTCTAAAGTCGTTTTGAGGGTTGGTTTTTTTTCGTGTTTTTTTTTTTTTTTTTTGAATGTGTAAGGATTTTTCTCTTTTTTTTTACTCCGGCCCTACTCTACCCTTTTCGTCCTTTCGTTCATATCGTATTGAAAATAAAGAAAGTGGTGTTTTTTTTTTCTATCCTGTGATGATGGTGGTTGTTTCTTCTTCCCGGTTTTTGTGTGTTGCACACAGAGATGTATGTGTATACATTCATAGTTTGTAAATAGAAAAAAAAACGCTAGTGGTTTTTTTTTTCTTTCTTTCTCTGTTATATCTTAGAAAGGCATACTTTTTCTCGAGTCACGCAGTCCTTCTTTGAATTCGATATACAATACAACACACACAGAACGCGAAGGGACACCATTCCGTAAGGATGTTTCGTTATTGAGAACTTGTTTCTTAAGTTGTGTTGTTTTCGTTTTAGTCGTCGTTGCCGTTACCGTTGTCGTTGTCGTTTTCTTATTCTTTATCGTGCGCTCGTCCTTGTCGTTGCCGTCGTTAAGACGGATACAATTCTTTCTTCTTTTCTTCCTTTTTTTTTTATTTTCTAATAAGATTTCCTTTTGCCGACAGTTAGTTGGAAATCACTTTCGACTTTGATGTCGGCGGTTAAGGTTCGATTTGGAAGACACGACAAGTCGGTTGTTAAGAAGTACTACGAGAAATTTCGCGAGTGTAAAATAGTGTGGACTAGAAAAAATTTACTTAAAACTTAAAAATAGTTTTTTAGGTGATTTGTCCTTAAAAAAATCAATTTCGATTAATTTTCTAAAAAAAAAACGGATACCTACATATCTACCTAAACAAAAATATTTTTTTTTTCCTTAAAAGTTAAATTAAAAAATTAAAAACTATGACACTGGACTATGAAGATGAAAATGTAATTTAAGTTTAAATTTAAGTTTGTTTTCTTGTAATTTTATTTTAAACTTGTTTATGTGTTTTAATTGTTTTGTTTAATTTATTTTTTATTGGCTTGTATTTTTTCTTAAATAATTATTTTGAATAAAAAATATTTTTCTTACATCAATTTTGTTTTTTTTTATTTTATTTCTGGATTCTGTTTTTTTTTTTTTAGTTATCGTCCTTTGGATTTGCTGTGTTTTACCGACGGGAAATTTGAAGTTTTCTGCTTTTTAGTTGTAAACATTTCTGTCGGTTCTGTTGTAATCCTTGAGTCGTCGACAAATAAGCGAGTGTTTGTGTGGTGTGTGAATACAAAAATATAAATTTTTTCTCTTTTTTTTTTTTTAAATGTACAAGTATAAATATTTTTTTTAACACTGAGACTCAATTGCATTTGTACATTGCTTAGTATAGTATGTATATAAGAAGACTTTTATTTATTTATAGTTTTAGGTTGAATTTTTTTTGTCCTTGTGTGTGCATTTCTTTTTGTCCTTGTAAACAAATATGAAAAATACTAATTTGAAAAATTTAAATTTTGTTCTTCTCTTCAAAAAAAAAAAAATTACGACACCTCCGGAATATTTTTAATGGATTATGTGATACAAAAAAAATGTGCAAAAACTATGAAAAAAAAATAATGAATTTGAAATGACAACAGCTACAGTTATCCAGATCGAATAGTGCAGCAGCAATAAGTGAACGCACCTTAGAAGAATGCTGGTCAACCCTGCAACGAGTGAGTTGGCATCTCTTCCGTTGTGTATAGTACTCTTCCACATTAAGGACAAAAATATGAAAAAAAAAGAAATCCCTTGCCTTCTTTAAGTCCCATTTCTTTTCTGTTAAATTTTAAATTTTTTTTTGTTTATTTTTTAATTTATTGCGAATCTATACGTGCTGCAGTATAGGTAGAAATTTGTCCAAAAATTGATTTTTTTTTTTGAATCGCAGTTTTTTGAAAACGCTCACCTTGAGCAGGACTTACAACGTTCATTAAATAGGGATTAGGTGGGATAAAAATTGCATAGATATGGTGCCCATTTGAAGGCGAAAATCGAAATATTTTGAGTACAGCAATGCCTCCTCGGGTAGATCGGAGAAGTAGTTAATGGATTGCTGGTACATATTTACACATTGAGTGAGATTTTGATTTTTTTTTTCAAATCCAATTGATTATAGTCATCGAGGATATGCATCTGTAGCCCTTAAAAATGAGGCGAGGGCCTAAAAAGTGTTACCAAACTTGAAAATCGTGTACCGACGGTATCCTTTCGGAATGCTCTTGCATTCAAATGAAGTTGTCTGAAATTTGCTGAGCATATTATGCTGTGAAGGCAAAGTCGAAGTGAAACTGTTTGAGCTACATAACTGGGAACTTGGAATTCAGAACTGAAGTTGCTTTTAAATGGTGTCGACAGGCTACCAGGCACAAGCGCAACTGCCTTACGCAGAACACCTTCAGAGTGGCTTGAAAGGTTTCGAAATGAGCGTTTTAAGTCGGAAGGTGAAAATCTAAACATGCCGAAGAGCTATTTCAGTAACGTGCCAGATTCTTATCGGTTCGAACCGGAAGTCAATCATTTTATTCCGAGTGAAGTTGCAGCTTTAAATTTGGTCGCACATACCCAACGTAATGAGTAAATTACAGTATTTGCCTTATTAGCAATTATATTTAGTACCACTTCACGTTTCCGCTGCGTTTTTTGAAACTCTCGTGTTGCAAAGAGTTTGTTTTCTGGGCATAATATCTTTAGGTCCTCCTTTGGTAATACGTTTGTAAAAATCTCTGGGTCGACGTCTTGCTGATAAACCCTAGACCCAAGAAGTTGAGTTGAATATAAACGTAACCTTTCATTCATCGACGTTGGGTTGGGTGCAGATTCTGGAATGGCTCCATCGCTCCTGCCACACTCTTTTTTGTGTTTTTCTCATGAGTGACCACCGTTTCTCTTCTGAAAACCTCGTAACACTTGCACTACCCTCCTATAAAAACCTATAAAACCCATTGATGCAGAGGGAACAAAAACGGATTTTGATCCGCGTTAATTTTGAATCCTTACTGATTTTAAACTTGTCGGAAGAGGGCATTCCATATTCGTGTTAAATTTAACTGTCTGACTGAAAGCAGGCTTTAAGATGTGAGCTTGTCCCAAAGATGCCGAAAGTGTATGGCGATTGCATAAATATGCCAGCAAAAAGACACTCCGTATCATAAGAGGGCAGACCGCTTCTATAGGTTTTGACGTTAACGGCTTTACTCCATATTTGGCAGCTTTAAGAACGAGTTTTTTACTGGACCTCCGCGTGCCGATATTATGCAAAATCCTTTCAACTGCTTTACATGTCAACTTCAAGGCTACGTTACTTCGATAATTCAAAACAATTGCGCTCTAAGTTAAAAAGTTTTCGAAAATTCTTGACCACATTCTCGCATGCTTTAGAAATGAAATAGCTTTTGAAATAGTTAAATTGAACTAAGAGTTCCCTTGTGGGAGTACAGTATTGAGATTTTTTTTTTGTTTTTTAGCATAATGACGTAAAGCTGACTTCGTCCTCCATTTCAGTTTAAAAAATCAGAAAGCAATGAATAAAAGAAAATTTAGTACTTATGAGTTCTGCGTTAAAAGGACGTGCGATTAAATAGGTTCTAGTTCCAAACAAGCAGTTTACCATTCTGTAGGTAGTTTGTTGGCTTGATGTTCCAAATTCAAGTGTGAATCCTTGAACATGAAAAAAAAATTTACCTTCGATGCCCCTCGGACCAAGAAACCAGTCGTCTAGTGTTGTAAGCTAAAGTAGAAGCAGTAAAGTTCTTTCATAGCAGCTTAGCCTTGCGAAGATTGCGTCTGATACACTCTATTCCGCATAATTTAATGGCGTTGGCTTGAACCTAGAAAACGGATGTGATATGGCATAAATATCTGCACCGAATCCATCCTCCATTTCAGATGCAGTCATTGCACCATGTTGAGAGGAAATCACTCTTAAGTAGACCAACGAAGCTTAGCTTGTTTTGCTCCCTCCAGAATCAGGATTTTAAAAATGCGTGACAATTTTATTTTAGTGGTATGCTAGGGTAGAGTTAATTGGTGCAGAGAAGAGCAAGGACTTGTTTAGGATCTTTATGTGTGTCCAATGTCAGATTGAATTTGAGATGAAGCTTCAATTTTTTTTTTATTCACGTGTGCGTTTTCAAAACTGATGTTGGGTAGGAGGACATAGCGCCTGTAATGCCTGTGAAGGCAAGTCGTTGAATGTTCTATTTAGTGGCTTTTGGTCCAATGCATACGTTCTTCTTGGATTTAGTCTATATCTTGGAATTTATTTTTCACTTGGTAGACCGTAGGTCCTTTGCGTTACCCTTTCGCCACGAATAAGAGTTTTCCCAATCCTGATATAGAACTTTAGAATTTTTTTCCAGTAGTAAGAGTATATTGGAAAGCTCGTCGTGCATTTGATCAAAGGAAGTGCGTCCAACGTTTTCTGCTGGGATATTAATGATATGATTCTCATCCATCCTGTGTCAGGCTTGGTTTGCTACCATCTACACCGAACCCTTGCACTAGTGCAAAGTGCACACCTCATATCTGCTTTAATGTGTGAGGATGGTGCATAGAATTTCGTGTCGCGCAGTAATACCCATTGATCGGATCCCAGCCTGGCAAATTTATTTGCTTTTTTATTTCCGATGGCCTTGTGCTATCCCTCCGTCCCTTCAGAGTCTCAAAACTTGCGCGCCAAAGCAATTGCGACTCATCACCGCTGTTGCCTTAGTTTTCCCCCACACATTTTCGGTTGTCGAGCGCTATCAAGGCTATCGTAACTGTTTTTACGAAGTATAAATCTCATATTAATTCAGTGTGAACCCTTGTGCGACAGAGGAAGGATCTGCCGGCTCAGGCACTTAAAACCTACACGACTTTTCTTAGCGCTGTCATGTCCTAACTTTTAACTCAAGTATTCGATTAAAAGGCGCCATCGAAGCAGGATTTTTTGCAGGACTTACTTCTGACCCACATGTATGTACATACATATGTACCTATCCATCTGCTAAGCTCATCCATGGTGGTGGAGGGAAATTTATCGCACGCTATAACATTTGCTAAGGCGACTACTCTTGCTTCTATTTTGTTTTCAATTTTGTACATGACCGGCAACCAAACAAGCGGTTATAGTGCAATCCCAACCTTGTCAGATGAAAATGCGATTCTTGTCATCTTCAAGAAGAGCAAGGAGTCATTTGACAGCGGTTTGGGCAGTTCATAAGTCTTCAGTTAGTCGTTTTTGTATACTTCTACAAAGTCGCCTGAGAAGGGTTTGCGTAGTATGCATCCCGTAGGGTTGAATACTTACTTAAGATGGCGCTACCGTCCGGGGTAAACTTGGGCTTGATTAAGTCTCCAATTTTCTTTTCTGAAACTTCTCTAAGGTCGTCCGTGAAGAGTTTGCCTCTAATGTGCAAGAGTTTGGTCTCCATGTCCATTTATATATATTTGTTCTCGGAGTAAAAAAAGTTGGTTTGACACTCTTTCAGCAGTTCCCTCGTGCAGCCTGAATGACGGCGTATACCATGCAATATGTTGTATCCACTAATATGCTCTTGACGCGGACATGCTGAAGCTGAATACAATGAACACTACCCTTGACGTAAACATGTTGATGTGCAGCATACCCATACTCACTTAGTAGTTTCCTCCTACTTCATCGCAGTTTTTTTCTGTCTTACGGCAGGATGCAGCCTAAATTCGGATGAATATATGTATAATGCACACTGTCGTTTCGACTATTATGCCCTTGACATAGGCATTCTGAAGTTCTGTACCATGTACAATCGCATCTCCAGTAGCTTGATAGTTTCGTCTTACTCCAGCGTAGTTTTATTTTTGTTTTAAAGCATCCTGAATGTGTATATCATGCATATTGCCATATCGACTAATATGTCCTTGACAAAACCACACTGATTTGCAGCACACCCTTACTTGCGTAGTAAAGAGTTTATTTAATTTTAAAGTACAGACTATCATTACATGTCGAATACGATGTCTGACAAATGTCCACCGCAGCCTCCCTTGCAAATGGTCATCCGATTTTTAAACCCACCTACAACCTCAATGAATCCAAAAAGCCTTCTGTCCATATTCTGATCTTGACATTGAAACAAGAAATCGACTTCCTAATCGAGGACACGTCATAAGTTTATCCTGATTTTCTTTCGATCCTGTATACAAGCAAAGTCAAACAACAAACGGCACGTACTAGGGAGGTCATTTTATTATGTCTTCTCAGTTCAATTTGATTTCTCCCTTTATAAGTTGTCCCAGCCTTTTGCATTTCTCTTATTTTATTTTCACATTTACGTACATATCCACAACATACCCAACAAAAAATTAAATAAAAAATAAAACATCACAAAAACATATTTTGTCATCAATGTTTCGAAGAGTATCTGTTTTCATGTCGTTATATCTTTTCAGTTTCTTGTTGAAATTCTTTTAAAAAATTTTCTGTTTTATTATTCTAATTTCCTCGAAAACACTAAACAAATTTAATACGAACCACGTAACATGTTTTTTTTCGTTGTTGTCTCTTATTTATGCCATCCTTCTTCCCCTTAAAGAAATATAAGAAAAATAAGAAAAAAAAATCTTTAAATCTCATTAAACTTAAAAAGAAAAAAATTTTTAAATTCTTAAAAATTAAAACAATATTTTTATATAAAATGGTAAGTTCTTAAATTTTATAAAAAAAAAAAGAAAATTATTACAAGCGCTATAAACTGAAAGGAAGATATTCAAATGAAAAGGACGATAGAAAAAAATCGGCGCATATTGAATTTGGTATTATATATGTATTATGTACGAGGACAAACAAAAGGGTGCGATTTTTCCAATTCCTTCCGAATCATTTCAATTCATTTAACAATTCACTGGTGCTATATTTTATAAGCTTATAAAAAAAGGGGGTTGAAACAAACCGACCAAAAAAAAGGGAAGAAAAAAAGAAGGGGAAGGTAAAAACAAAAATGAGTAGTAGTTCTTATTATTATTTTTTTTGCCTTTTATATGTTGTACGAGTGTCCTTTTTCTCACTACCATCCTATATAATATATTTCTACATCTCGCTAGGGGATGAAACATAAAAAAAAGAAAATAGTTTTGATTTTAACCCCTCTTATCATCTGCAGTTTCACATAATTTTTAGTTTTTTGTTATAGAAAAATAAAAAAGTATATACGTATGTGTGTATGTATACAGTACCGTAACTGCGTATAAATAATTTTCTTTTTATTACACTCTAAAAATAAAACAATCCCGAATAATCTTCTCCATTTTTAATTGGAGCTCTTCCAGCAGTTGCAGTGAATGAGAGAAATTCACTTTACGGACATTTATGAACTTGGGTGTGTGTGTGTTTAAATTTTATCCTTCAACTTAGGTAAATGTTCTCCTTTTTTTTTTTTTTTATTCTGAACACTTTATGGGGGCACAACGTTGGGCAGCAAATAAAGAGAAGGTTTTTCTTTTTTGACACAACAAGGATAGTAAAATATTCGTATCTGTAGAGCTAGAAATATTCTTAATAGAGTTGAGGAAGAAAAAAACAAAGCATCCACCACGGCAGGGATGACAAAAAAAAGTACATACATATATATGTATGGGAAGGAAAAAAACTATAGTTTTCTGTCTTTTTCCCTATTTTATATCCTTCTCTCAGTGTGTTTGTGTGTCCAAAGAGAAATTCTAGCAGTGGATATTTCGCATGACCAAAAAGGGTCCAATCCAAAGATTGGTGGATAGTCTAGCGACCAATGCTAGCTACGAGGGACATCATTTTTTCCTTCTTTTTTTTTTCACTTTACTTTTCCCATGCAGAATGGAGGAGGAGGAGAAAAAAAATATATTTATATACAAACCTCTCTCTGTACATGTAAAAATCCAATTAAAAATGAGAAATTAATTGTATTTTCCTTTAATTAGCAACAAGAATTTAATTTCCTATAAAAGAGAAGGAGAAAAATAAGTAAATTTCCTTAATCTTAACCATCCATCATGAGGGGCCGGATAGTTTTGTATATTATGAGATATTGCGTTTAGCATAGATAATTGGATTGTTAACTTTGTTAAGAAGTAGCAGAAAAAATTGATAGTTGAGTCAAGAAAAAGCGGGGGAGGAGAAGAAAAAAATAATCGTGAACCACCTCCATAGAGAGGGAATCACTGAACGTGAAATTTTTCCATTATACTCAGTCAGAGGGGGTTAAGAAAAAATGGCACAAAACCATCCACCCATTACAAATGTGGGCGTGGAAGAGTAGAGACACGGAACAAACAAAAAAAAAGTAGCTAAGTATTATTAAGGAAAACGTATCGAGGCTAGATGATATCGATGTGCTCATTAGACCGCGAGTCAGAGGGGGGAAATGGATAACGTCTCTGAGGGAAAATAAAACTATTTTCTTTTAAATTTATAATTTTCTGAATAAATCCACTCTCAAAGCTATGAGAATGACCTTTGCCTTGATCTTGTTCAACACTGGATTCAGCGATTGTGTCAAAAATATTTGAAAGTGAGAATTAATTCAACGTGTCCTATCTAAGGCAGGCCGTTGGCCAATATCAGTCTCTAACAACAACCCTAAGGATTAGGTTGGATTATACACAGTGAATCATGTCACCTCTCTTTACCAACTTTGAACCCAAAATTAATTTGCGAATGACCGTTTGTTGATTGTTTGTGAAGTGGCCACTCTATAGATCTATTGGTCTCCATTGTGCGATTCACATACATACATACATATGTATATGTATATGTATGTATATACAGAACCCCGCGAGGCTGTCCAAGTGATTACCAAAAGAACATTCGTACTCCTCTCGTATTTGTCCTGAACTCCCCTTTGAACAAAATTCAGCTTTTCAGGAACCTAGGCACTTAGGCACTTAGACGCAATAAAATTTTTTTTTTTGTCCACTTCGTCCACCTAATCCTACAAGCACGCCTGTCTATTTACCGATATTACATCCAAATCTGTCAGACAAGCCTCCGTTCGATGCAATAGGAGGGGAGTCGGAGGACCTGTAACAAGTAGTCTAGCCGCCTTCGTTCGCTTCTATGCCGACTGATGCTGTACAACGCATGCAAGCCACCCACCACCATACCTTACGACGACGCAACGTATGTAAGTCGTGCTAATTCACAGAAATCTCCGTGAAGCACCAGGCCACCAGAAATGTATAGCAGCGCGCTGTCTAGCAAGCGCTGCCTCAGCATAGTCACTACACAAGAGAGTATGTCCGTTCTCGATGCTGATTGGTGGAGCATCTGAGTAATTTCTTTCCATTTCTACATTCTTTTCTACTTCGTCCACCTTCTCCTATCAACCAATATAACATCCAAATTTGTCATATAAGCCAAAGGCAAGCGTGAATGTGAACTAGTCGCTCTTAAGCGCCCGATGCAAGGGGAGGGTGTTAAAAGACCTCTAAGGAATATTCTACCCGCCTTCGTTCGGTATAGGCCCTCTATACCGACTGATGCTGTACAACGCCTGCAAGCCACCCACCATACCTTACGACGCAACGTATGTAAGTCGTGATAGTTCACAGAAATCTCCGTGAAGCACCAGGCCACCAGAAATGTATAGCAACGCGCTGTCTAGCAAGCACTGTCTCAGCATAGTCAATACACAAGAGAGCATGTCCGTTCTCGATGCTGATTGGTGAAGCATCTGAGTAATTTCTTTCCATTTCTACATTCTTTTCTACTTCGTCCACCTTCTCCTATCAACCAATATAACATCCAAATTTGTCATATAAGCCAAAGGCAAGCGTGAATGTGAATTAGTCGCTCTTAAGCGTCCGATGCAAGGGGAGGATGTAAAAAGACCTCTAAGGAATATTCTACCCGCCTTCGTTCGGTACAGGCCCTCTATATCGACTGATGCTGTTCAACGCCTGAAAGCCACCCACCATACCTTACGACGACGTAACGTATGTAAGTCGTGTTAATTCACAGAAATCTCCGTGAAGCACCAGGCCACCAGGCAAGATTGCCTTCTAATCTTGCTTCGCAATTTTTTTTCACTTGCCGGTTCTCTTCCACACGCACTTACTGTCCAAAGTTTCTTATCTTCGAGAATCAGTTTAGCCGATTTGACATGAAGTTCCTTTCCAATTTCTTCGACTCCTAGAACTCTCCTGAGGTATTTCAACTTCATAGCTTGTATTTGTTTTCCTGTGTTTCTTGCCTTCCCGTGAGCATCCAATTTTCACTTCCTTTTGCTCTCTTTGCAATCTAAGAACATTTTTTTTCAATGCCGCATGCAGTTCGATGTAATCCTTTCGCCTTCGATTCGTCACTTGAATTACCCCTGCTGTTGTTAATACTGCCTAGGTATGCCTAGGCACTTCCATTGCTCATGGACGTCTTCATCCATTGTCAGTCTTGCTGCTCCTGGTTCGTTACCGATCACCACCAGCCTTACCTCTTCAAAATTGAACTCTAATTACTGCATTGCTAATGTACAAACATATGTACATATCTCTTGATGCGTTTAGGCTTTATTGCATCTTATCGTCACTATATCATCCGTTAGCGCACAGGCTTGGAAGTAGGTTACAACTTTCAGTAACCGTCCTTACACGGCTCTGTCAACCAGCTTCTTCGATAGATAGGCGGGGACTCAGAACATTTCCTTGTCCCGCTCCTTCGGACGTCAATGCATTAAATGTCTTTGCGACATTGAAAGTTTCCTTGTAGATGCCGTTGACGGTTCATATACATAAAGTCCTTTTTCCACCCATTTTCCCTTTGCTTATCGTGTCAAACGCTTTCTTCATGTCGATAAAGCAAGTAAAGACGTTTTTATTTTTAGCAGCACTTTTTCTATCTATCGACATCATAATTTTCAACCAAAGCAAATAAATAAATAAATAAATCCATAAAATAGAGCAATCGCATCTCGCTAAAGCGTTGACATACAACAAAAACGTTTTCGCGTACGCTCGTCACAATCCTCGCCAAAGATACACACACACAATTCCTTTTTCCTGCCATGTCAAGATATACAAATATCTATGCAATGCACATCTCAAGAGATACTATTTTTCTGTTTTCAAAAAAAAAAATGCCTCCATCATCACTACCCCCACCTCCTTCTGCGGCTCCCCTTCTACTCTAAAAATGGGTAGAAAAATGCATAAAACTTATTTTTTTTGCCCGATTTTTTTATTTCACTATTTTTTGTTCTGTGTTTCTCCTTAATTTATCATTTGTTAAGTATCAAGATCGAGAGAAGGAGGACGAGACAGATAAAGCACAAAAAAAAAAATCAAATAATAAGAACAACTGCAGTTTTTTCAATTTCACCGAGAAAAGAAATGAAAAAATATCGAAAAGAAAACAAAATTAAAAAAAAAATTTAAATAAAAATAATGTGCAAATAAAGAAGGCGAGAGCTGTTGTAATATTTGCTTCCCCATCCTCCCCTCGTTGTTGTTAATTTATTTTTATTATTTGCGTTTCTTTTTTTTTTTTTTTTTCTTACATTGTTTCTTTTTTTTGTCGTTCTCTATAGTATCAATGAAAAAATAAAAATTGTACATGTAGCATGCACTCGCAGTCATCCCACCCCGTCCCATCCTCATCTCATTACTGGCATACGATTTAACTACTACGACTTTGCAAATGCGAAATTCTATCTATTAACTTAAAGTAACAGAAGAAGAAAAAAATAAAATAAAAAAACTACAAAAAACACCAAACAGAATTGATGCACATACATTGGCGGGCACTGAGGTCTTCTTGTGTTGCCCTTTACCATCTCGCATCACCACTATCGGTATACTTTAGATTTTTTTCTTTTTTTTTTTTTTATTATTATTTCGCCTTCTTTGGTTTGTCCAGAATAGTAAATGGTGAGGCCGAAGAGATGGTGAAAAAAAGGTTGTTGTTTTTTTTGAAGCAAACAATTTTTTTCCTTATAAATAGAAGGAAAAAATTGAGAAGAAAAAAAAAAATAATGCATCGCACAGATACGAGTGTAGGCTCTTTATATTAACAGTGGGGATTACGCATCTTTGGAGAAAATTGGAGAATAAAAAATTGAAAAGAATATTTGAAAAGAAAAAAAAAATTACCGGATTAGAAGAGAATTGGAAAAGAGATCTGTGCGTTTGTATGTGCGGCGCATACAGAGAGGGTGGCTCGGGGAAGGAATGCTTTTGCGGCGGGTAGTTACCCTATGATTTGTGGAGCACAGGAGAAATCGATTATAGCTTATAAATGAGCGTTTAACGCTTACGTCTAGTCTCGACATTTATGACTTAACTTTCACTAGCTTTTCATTCCAATTTCAGAGTTCTTCTAAAAAAAATTCTTCATCTTTAGGAAAAAAGCTTCATTTTCTCGTAAAATTAAAGATTAACGTTAACGTTGCTGTAGATTGTAAGTTGGTTTCTTGATGAATCAGAGTATCTAACAATGGTAGATCTTATTCTAATTGGTTGGTTATACATATGTATGTGCGATAAAAATATTTAAACTTTGACCATGATTCTAGCATTTTAACGCTGTTTGAGCATAAAGATCGAAATGTCTCCTGCAGAACACTCCAGAGTACCACTCTTGGACCAGCCTGATATAGGCAGGGTTGGCAAGAGTGTTTAACCTTTGGCTAGTGCTTTAAATTGGTTATTCCCTAATCTGGATTCAACCACAGCTTTGAAATGCGATTTGAATGCAAACTTTTCCATGGAGACAATTGAAATATTGCTCTGCCATTGGGAGCCTCCGCTTTTCCTCTATCTCTCAAACTTTTATGTTTGTTTTTAAAAGGAGACAGTCCCCCAAATTCTAATCACTGCTGCAAAGCAATTAAATTAGCCACTCTTCCGTGAAAATTGTCGAAGTTGCTACTATAATAGTTTGGCGTCTGCAATTGATTTTCGAAGTGCTTCTAGTTGCTTCCTGAAGCTGTTCTGTTTATTCAACGAAACATCAATTTTTGCATTTAAAACCCAACTGACTTTTTGTATATGTTAACAGATTATGTAGTGTGATGTCAAAAGCTAGTGTAGGACTCATGAGTGACGTGTTGTGACACATATTTCAGGGGGAAAAAAACCAAAAAGAAAGCCTTAAACACTTCTTGGCAGCCTATCCTACTCAAAGTAGATTTTCATTATTGATTTTGCGTTTTCGATTCGCAAAAATTCAAAATCCTGGAACCATTATCCTTTTACATAAGTCGAATCAATGGAAAATGGGAAGTCAAAATTTCGGATTTTTTGAAAAATTGGGAAGCACTTGCATTTTTACTACGATCTCGAGATCTAAACAATTTTTGACATGCAAATGTCGATCTTAATATTCTTTCCTTTCGGCTGCATAAGATTTCCTTCACATGCAAGTGCAAGTATTTCAAACTGCCAACTTATAAACCTGTTTTCTAGAAACATGCTTCAATGCATACGTAGTGAAACTTATAAGAATTTAGAATTTTCATAGGGAGGCCATCGATAAATCGACAACTAGAACATACAGTCAACGTTTTCTTCACTAAAATAGTAAAAAAAAAATACACTAGGCGTGTTGCATTGAGAAATGTATCTACATATCTATCTAGCTGTTCGAAAGAAAAAAAAAATTTTTTTAGTCTTGCCAGCTGCGTTCTTCTAGAGTTGCAAGTTCTCAAATTTTTTTGCAAATCTTCAATCAAAAGTAGCAAGGATACCACCACCATCATGCGTTTTTCATTGAGCAATGTACAGTCGTCGGAAAGGGACATGAATTTCTTGCAGTATTGTGGTTACTGGCTTCGCACTGTCTATATGAGCAGAAGGAAACATTAACAAAGTTTTGCAAAGATACCACCCGCTCCAGCTAAGACATAAGAACTGGAGCGTTTATTGAGACAAAAATCGCCTGCCCTGTAGAGGTGCAGTAAAAGTTAATTCCTAAATCATTTGCAAGGACTTTAACGCTTTTTCAAAGTATGAACTAGCGTGAGATGAGAGCAAAAATTTGTGTATCAGTTGTTTATGAAACCATAAGCGTTGCTTGTGAGGTACGAACAAGAATAGATGTGAATCACATAAAAGGACTTAAGTGTCTTTTACGATGTGCGATCTACTCTGCTGATGTACTTGCATGTGTACGAACACTGTTTAGCGGTTCCTTGTTAAGCATTTGTTCAGCCATTTAGCGAGGAATGTAGGTAAAAGCCCAGTCAATCGTTGTATTCGACTTTTTTGAGCAACCCCTAACTATTGATGCCACAATAAAACACCCCCCTTATCGGTCACCATAGACAAACTACTTAAAGATACGCCTCACCTAACATGGGTACACACTATCTTAACTGATAAGAAACTATTTATATAGATTCTATGCGCCAAATCATTTCCCAATTTGAATGCCACAACCGAAAAGAAAAGAAAAAAAATCTCGCACCCTATTCCATCGATGGGGGGATATAAACAAACTCGCAACGCCACTACTGCTACCGCCATCATTGCCGCCGCCACCGCCTCATACCTTTGTAATCACATTGCAATTACTAAAGACTGCCATCAATTTTCCGACTCTATATGCCGTATACAGAGTGGAGGGTGGTGATCGACGCAGATCGGCAGGGGGTGTGCATAAGGCATAACAACATCACCGCGCGCACCACCAACTCATCATCTCATCATCGCATCGCGCACTCTGTGTGCAATTGTATGTGCGCACATGGGCAAATGTGTGCAACACACAGTGCAAAACTGCAGCACCAGTACAATCGGCGGCGGTAAAAACTGCAACGACGTCCCACAGACAACACTGTGCAGCGCGCAACGATAGGGCAGATACAAACGTTTGAGCGCGCGATCGAATCATTTGTTGTTTTTGCCGGGTTTAATAATTTTTTTTCGTTCTTCCATCTTGTCCCACCACCACTTGCACTAAACACGTAAACGCTGATATCAATCGGTTTTTTTCTTACCCCAAAAAACAAAAACATTTAAATAAAAAAAAAATAATTAAGAAAAAATTATCAAAATAAATAAATATTCCCTATTCCGTGCCTGAGAATGAAGGAATACGCGTGCGCGCGTCCCCCCTTTGTTATCCTGTGATCATGTATGAGAATCGTTATTATGATGGCTACAATGCCATAAGTGATAAAGATGATAATGAAAATGAATTTCATTACGCACCCCATATGATGCTGATGCCGATGATGATGATAAAAATGCGGACAGTGGCGTCTTTTTTTGTACCTATATTCTCCAAAACCCCTATTAAAAAATATTCAAATTAAGTGAGTGTGTATCCAAATAAAAAAAAAAAAAATTCAAAATATACTGTTCGTTTTTCCTTGCAAATGAAAATGATACCACGACACAGCTCTTGAGTATTTTTTTCCATTTTTAATGATTTTATTCAAAAACAAAGTAAGTTTGCGTTTAATTCTTTCTGTATTTTGTTTACATTTCCCTCCCCCCACTGGCACAAGTGTGCGACGTCAATTAATTTGTTCTCTGATAGATATTTTTTTTTTACATACATACATATACATATGTATATTTACTTTTCCTTCTGTTTTGTGTTATTGCCTTCATTCATTTATATTCATTACTACTAACTGATAAGATTGTCATTCTAATGTATCTCGAATTTGCAATTTTTTTTCTTTTTCTCTATTTGTTTAGCAGTTTTAGAACAAAAAAAAAAAGATACAAATATTTAGGACACACTTGTGTCTACAAGATTAAAGTGAAAAATGGGAATTTTCATTAAAGAAAATAAATTTAAATTTTTTTTTCTGTTGACTCGGCGCGCTCGACAAGAAAATCTTTTTTTTTTGTCTTTTCGCAAAAAAAAATCTTGATTCAGCGAATGTCAATGTCAGAATGTGCGTACGCAAGAAAGTATTGTTTTTGTTTTTATTTTTGTCTTTATAAAAACACAAAAAAAATTGTTTCATGTAAAATTCTGTTGTGACAACAGTTGTGGCAAGGCCGTCAATCGGGGAAAAAAATTGCTTACAACATTTTGCAATATTTTATTTTTTTTTTGGATTTCTTTTGTCTATGGAATGTTTACTGAATTAGCATAGAAATGCTATCACTATTTCAGGTGCACATCGCACTTCCTCGAAACCCTCCATGTCAGATTGTTTGACCTTGGATGGGTTTGTTTATTTTTTTTTTTTAGTTTTAAGCTACCCGATTGATATGGATTCGCATTTTGAGATTATACATAGATTCAATTATCGTTCCTAACGAGCTGTTGCTAGGTTTAATCATTTTGTGGATAGGATTTCAAGTGAAAGGTAGAAATTTAAATAAATACAGCGAAGCTTGGCGCCTCGTGTTTGTTTGTTTTAGAAGCATGGAACTGTGTTGAGGAAAACCTCTTAAAAAGTGGGCGTTCTCCATACATTGTGTAGAGAAAGTTGTTAAAACGATTTTGTTCGGTTTCCAATGATTTTATGGAGAAGATTGTATTTTGATGGTCTTTCATAGTGGATTTGTTTGGGCCGCCTCCGAGCGAAAGTCTATCGAAACAGTAAAAATGCCACCTCTCTAGGTATTCTCTATAAAAAGCAGAGTCCTTGAAAGAAAACTGAGTGTTCAGCGTCATTTATTGATTCTCATCTTGTCCGTTTGATTTCCCATTTTCGTACGTTTAATCGCAATACTGGCGGCTGATAGTTTAAGTTGCACCGATCTTGAGTTCACTAGATTTAGGGTTTGACAATCTGCTAAGATAGCGAAGTTTGCTTTCGGTATAAGAGTGTGTATCCGTTTTATTTTTACCATCGATCCTATAATGCTTTGTTATTGCTTTCGTATATATGGGCGTTTGGAAAGAGGGGAAAGAGGATTGCCGCTAAAACTATTCTTCAAAAGCAAACGTTCAGGTAAACTAGTCGCTATTGAGCTATTGGTATTCTCTTCCACACTACCCGCTCTAGAGTCACAGATCAAACGCCTGTAAACTACCAAAGCTTAAATTCTCCACGTCTTAATGGCGGTCCTAATGTGTCTGCGCTTAGACGACCAACCGACCAACGATGCCTTGATGTCAAATTTATCAGAAATTCTCTGAAAACACCAGGCCACCAGAAATTCGAAAAAAGCAGCAAGCTGTCTCGCACAGCATAACCTCCCGTCACATCAATAACAAAGCAAATTGAGAGCACGTTCATATTCGATGCTGATTGGCGGAACTTCTGAGTAATTTTTTTCCATTTCTACAGTCTTTTCTATTTCGTCCACCTTCTCCTGCGAAAGCGCGGCTTCTCACCTAAATAACATGCAAATCTGTAATATAAGCCAAAGGCAAGCTTGGATGTAAACTAGTCGCTATTAAGCGTTCGATGCAAGGGGAGGGTGTTAAAAGACCTCTCAGAAATATTCTAACCGCCTTCGTTTGCTACAGGGACTCTACGCCGATTGATGCTGTGCAACGTCTGCAAGCCAGCCACCATAAATTACGACGACACGTCGCATCGCGTCGGTGGTGTTATATTCATCGAAATCTTCGTGGAATACCAGGCCACCAGAAACGTAGAGCAACGTGCTGTCTAGCACTGTCTCAGCATACTCACTTCATTCTTTAACCGAAGAGACTCTATCCATTCTCGATGCTGATTGATTTCTTTTAAATTTCTCCTTTCTTTTCTACTTCGTCTACTCTTTTCGACGAAAGCGCGCCTTTTCTGTCCACATTCAAATCCATACAAAAAAACAATTGCAGGCGCAAATTCAAATTAGTCGCTTCTGAGCGTTCAGTGCAAGTGGGTCCTGTTAGAGGTCTTTTCAGAAATATTCAGAAATACCCGCCTGCAGAATACACTAGGATCGGAAGCTCTACGGCACCTGATGCTGTAGTATGGCCCAAGACAAGCAAGCCACCAACCACCAAGTCACCAAGTCACCAAGCCATTGCCCGCCCACCTCGATGACTGACGCGACGCTTCGTCCCAAATTTACTACGAACTCCTCGGTGGAACACCAGGCGACCAGAAATCCAAGCACGCTGCCTGGTCTAGGTAAGTCTCAGTCACTCCAATCGTAGACACACACACTAGAGTATATGAATTTGTTTACGTCTTTCTCTTCTGATCCACGATCCACTTTAAGTCGAGCAGCAGCACAGTCAATGTATTCGTAACAAGAGGAGATTATGTCCACTATCGGCTCTCAGTGGGCGGAGCATCTCAATAATTTTCGTCTTTCTTTTCCATTTGATCCACGATCCAGTTTAAGTCTCGAGCATTGCACGAAAGTAAGCAGTCGCTATAGAGTGGTCGGTCCGTCGGTGCAAGTGGAGGGTGTTAGGAAACGTCACAGAAATATGCTATTAGTCCGCACGGCACCCTCCACTGGCACTGATCAAGTAGTTTACCATCAAGTTTGGATACACTGCGGATTCAAAAATAAAGAAGGAGCACAGCCAATTAGGACAGATTTAGTATGACTTGTTTGGGAGGCATATGCTTTCCTGAATTTCACGTGGCCTGGTGTTTGGTAGAAATTTCTAGTAAATTTTAAACGTTTTATGCCTACTGACGATGAATCGGGAAATTCTTGGCTTGCACTAGGTTGTAGGCGAGGGCCTTTCGCATAAGTTAATATAAAAAGGATTTGAATAGGATTTCGAAATGGAGTTTCGCTTCCTGATGCTCGCTTAGTAACCCTTTCTAGCTCAATGTTTAGAGGGGTTAGTCCTATAACCACCTCAGTGCTCCCCTCATGCAGGTATAGGCCAGAGCCTGTCATACTGAACTGTTGCAACGCTACCACCACCCGCATGCGTTTTCCAAAAAATATTAGTAGACACGGCAACTGGCGGGTGGAAACCGAGCTTTTTTTCCTCCCACGACTTCGTAAGGGGCACTTAGGTCGTTCCGGTATCATTATTTAAACGTTTCTACGTCTTTTGACTGTGAGTCCAGCACAATGCTGTAATCAGATGTAAGGTTATTAATTAAATAATAAGGTACTCATTGAAAAATTGCGCATTTTGTGTGCAGCACGCAATGATGTGACACAGTTCGGAAGTCCAGTAGCCTTGACTTTGCAAGTGCATGAGGCACGTCATGGTATGGAACTACTTGCGTATCTATCATCCGAAGCTACGATAAAGGTTTTCTTAAGACACCTATTGTGAATCATGTCATTCTCAATAATATGGCTTACAAATCCCTCATTTTAAGATACCGGTTGTGATCGTTCAATAATACAAGGACCTTGTCATGCCGACTCATACGTGAGGTAGACGTTGCATTCGATGGCTCTTAAGAACATGTATGTAGGTTCGTAGATTCATCTCATAACAGGATAGGGTATTTGGAAACTGAGAAATGTATCTTATTCTTCAAATTGCCATCGAAGCAGAGTCTATTTTAATGCATGGTCCTTGTTAGAGCTGGACATTTACAACGGAAGTAAATCAGAGATTATTTTTCAGAAATTTTGTGTGATTATTATCACTTCTCTTCGGCGATGTTAAGCGCCCCTTGAACTCCTTGAACTGAAAGGAAACTTAAAGATTTTAATTTCCTTTTCGACAGAACATAGCTCTTTTCGAGAATATTCCCATTATGGCAACAGTGCACTACCTATCGAGTGGGTGGTAATTATAAGGATGTCGGCTGGATGTACAGGAAATATATCTGTAAATTCCCACTCAAAAGACTTAGGACTTACGAGTATGTGTGAGTAGTGAATATCTACTGAAACGCATAACCTGGTGCAAATCCCCACATTCCCCTAAGCACTAATTAACTGCAGATGCATATCTTTCCACGAGGAAAAAAAAAACATAAAAATAAATCCACATTTTATTTAACAACCATGCTCTACCACAACATTTTTAATGTTATACTCCGCGTTGTACTCTTCGGGACGAATGACTCCGAACAATATACAAATAAAGCCAAAAAACCTAAGTCATCGAAGGTAATAAAAAAACCATCAAAATTGAGTTAAAAGCAGCAAATAAAGAAGTATTTCAAGAGGAGAAAAAAATACGAACAAAAAATCTATAACACACATGTACGAGTAAGATACTTACTTACGTACTCGTATTCTCCTCCACGAGGACGTCCAGAAGATCTCTTTTTTTTAATTTTCTTTTCTTATTTTTTTCTTTCTTTTCATTATTCACATGTTGGTTTCATTTGTATGTACGTCTCCTTACACTCCAAGATGCAGTACAAAAATAATTTTAAAAAGATACTTTTTTTCGCTGCCACAATTCTTTTCTGTTTTCTGTTTAAGAGGGCGTCTTAAGTACGCGAATACTGAAGCAAAATCTAAGAAAAAAAAAAAAAAAATAATAATAATAATAAAAAAAAAATACGCAATTCCTTTTGGCGAAGTCAAAAGATCATTTGCCTCTTTGCCCAAAAATAGAAAATCCAACTTTTGTGCACTGAAGACGCAGTAGTGTATGCCACAGAGTGTGGTAAAAAAAAACGTACACAAACGATACAACAACCTTAAGAAGTAAGAAAAAAAAAAAAAGTTGCGTTGTACAACAACCGGCAAGGAAAAAATAAATAAAAATAAAAATAATAATAAAAAAAAGCAGAGATAATAAATTACGGCGAAAAATCCGTAAATATCAGTCGGATTATTTTTTAAGACTTGAACTTCCACATCTCCTCCCGTGTGGGTAAGTTTCGCATCCTTCGTCTTCATCGTTGTCTTTCTTAATTTTTTTTTATATACATATATACATATGTATGTAGGTTCATACATACATATGTATATCCTTACTTTGATGAAGAAGGTGGAGGCTGTTAGCCGCTGCTGTTGCCGTTGTTGGAGGTTGTATACATTGGGCTGTTGGTGCAACCGCCCCGTCCCGACAATCGTAATATAACAAATTTTTTCTTGTTTTAGGTCAGCAACATTCGCAAAAACGAAAATGGCATGAGGAATTGTAAAAAATAGAAAAAAAAAATGGGGAAAAAAACTGAAATGAATGAAAGAAAGAAACCTAAATAAAGTAACATGTGGCCTTATGCACACACATGAATAGAAGGCGATAGAGGTTTACAAAGGGATAGAAAAAAAGATAGAATTTGAAAAATTACTTTCAACGAGAGATGCTATAAGAAACTAGGATCTGCAACAGTTTGTGATATACCCTATCCCATAAGGTATGTTGATTGACGTGTAAATAGTGCGGTCTATGTGTTCCTTCAGCTTGACATACAGGGGATAATAGCTTTGTGTATTTGCAGCAATTTTTCAAATCGTTTAAACGAGGTCTCTACGTACAGGCGTCTGAAGTTAGCCCGGTTCTTAGGTAACTGTCCCTAGTTACCCACTCCAAGTTGGTTGAAGTCTCCTTCTACTTGTGCGCACCTTCTTAGGCGGGATGGTCCCTCTACTACGTTGTCCACTCTGCTGCGTTGTCCCCTCTACCGCATTGACCCTTCGGGTTAAATTCGAAGACTCTGCGGACCAGAGCAGAGGTGTTCATTTGCTCTTCATGTCCCAGCCGTCTTAGGCGATCGATGCTTAGTTTTTTTTTTTGACTAAGTCCATGTCGCTGTAGAGCTCGTAGAGTTTGTCTCCTCTGGAGACCGTCAACGCAAACGGGAACCAACATTTTATAAAACCAGTGGGAGCCCGCTGTGTTCTGCCAAATTGTGTCCATATCGCCGGCGTACGATAGTAGTTCCACCGCCGTTGTGAAAGATTGTTCCGGTGTTGGTTCGTGAGTTTCGCTCAGTTCTCTCAAGAACGATGTTAATGGTGAAGTCATTACCGACCTTTATCGAGCCGCGAGCGTTTTCCATCGTCATCCTGCACAGGCAGACCAGTTTGGCAGGCATGCCGAAACTGGACATGGCTCTGTATAGCTCGTCTCTATTAATGCTGTCATATTAGGCCTTGAAATCTGTGAAATGTCCAACTCTATCGATGTGAACTCCTTAGGTTTTCTCCAGGATCTGCCGAAGTGTGAATTTTTGATCGACTGTGGACTTTTCTGACCTACTACGTTCAGTGCGTTGGACTACTAAGCGCGAGCTTCCAAGTTCCAGTCCCAGAAAAACACACGGTCTACCTCTCGTGAATGTCTGACAAACGTCCGAGAGTAAAAAAACTGTCTTGAGAAAGCTTCTCAAATTCGCTTTGAATTGTAAGTCCCTTCCAGTTGGGTGAAAAAATACAACACGCTCAACACGGAAGGCCCTAGACCACAAACGGAATGTTGCGCCAAATCTTAAATCGCTCACCTTAGTTCAATACTTTTCATGCCCATGTTGACTTAACACACCATTGAAGCCCCAGTCAAATGAGAATCTCCTCCCAACCGTTTGCCTATCGAAATCTTCGCAAGCACACACATAAAAATGTAACTCTTGAACGAAATATTTGATTTTTTTTTTCTTTTCTGCTTTCCTTTCCAATTCCCCTCACCACTAGTACATTTTTTTGCACTTCTCTTACATTTCGAGGAAGGAAAAAAAATATCTCAAAGGAAAGAAAGAATAAAAATCAACTCCAAGAAAAACAAAAGTAAGCTAAAAACGTAAAATTAAAAGAAAAATATTTTCCCTCCTCGCACATAGGAGAGCCACACAGAAAAATACAATTTTTCCTATTATTTATGTTTTTTTTAATTTTTTTTTTCTACTTTTGTTGGCATACTACAGTGCCTATGTGTGTGCAGTGCACTCACATTCAGTTTCGTTTACAATCCAAGTAGCCATCCCGCCCCTTGCACCCGCCCGCGCCTTATCTAAGTAAAGAAAAAATAAATTTGAAAAAAAAAAACAGAAAAAAATCGAAAAAAATATCTGAGATACGAAAATAAAAGGCGGCGGAGGATGAGGCCTGGAACGGTTGGTCTTTCTCCGTGCGTTTGTTAGTTTTTTTTTTTTTTTTTTTTTTCTATATATTTTTTCTTGTATCTTGAAGATGGTGATGGTTTGCGTTCCTTTCTTATTTGTCTGTTTTCAGCTCTTCTTGAATAGCCCCTGAATTTCAATAAGGCGTTCGTTCAATGCATTGTGCAAAAAAGTGAGAAAAAAAAAGGAGACAGTGGACCAATTTTTATTTCTTTTTTAACAGAGTTGATGATCTTACATAAATGTGCCCTTCTTTACTGTCGGGAGGTATCCATTTTTATGGTTTGTCTGTTCGTCGAGAAAAGAGAATTGCCTATGCGAAAAAATAAAGGTGTAACTAATGTCATTGGCCCGATGGGCTGTTAGTTATTGAATGGAGAGGAACAGATTTATTGAGATGAATAAAAAAAAGTTTTCCAATATTCGCAAGTGGCACTGATCTATTGATGTGTCTCCGAATTGAGTGGGGTATGTTCAAAGTGATTGCCGTAAGGCATGGTATGTTGTTGGTATGAGACGACCCGGATCTTATAGACAGTGCTTGTGTAGAGCCTCGGTTTTTCATGAGTTCACTCAGACCTGAGTCAATAGAGGTTAATGCCTTGATGTCGGTCTGAATATCCGATAGTGCGCAATACTTCTTATCGAGATTGTCTAATAATTGCCGCTTTTATTTACAGCCTGGGTTTTATAAACAGCTACTAAGGCCAATAGACAGTGTCTTTTCCTTATTTACCATTGTAATGGTGATGTCAATTCGTTATTGGCCCGTTCTCATATAAAGATACTCGTTCCAGATAGGATTGACAGACGTTTACTTAGGAAGGAATATAGCTAAGTAAGTAACGTAGGGCAACACTCACAGAGACTGCACGTGACACCTTCTCCGCGTGCGAGTTCAAATTGTAAATGAGAAGCTTCTTAACTATGCCTTTCGGATACAGCATCCTTCCTATAGTCCCTTCCATTCGTGCAAAGATTACAACACCCACTGGCTGCGAGAAGCTATAGGAAGACTCTAGGCCCCACATGGACTGTTCGCCACAAAAATTTATGGTTTTAGTTGTAAGGCGATGTAGACGTTGTAAGATAATGTAGCCGAGGTCTAATGTTCATATTGTGGCGGAGGGTTACCCTCGCACTCGGCTAGGCGCACCTTAGTCGTGTCTTCTAAAATCTATTCCAACCCCGGAACCATGTCAAACCTCGACTGGGTACATAAGTTATACAAGTACCGTACATAGGTACATGTGTATAATACCAATTTCAATATTTTTTTCTTTGAATTTCTTTCTTTTCGTTTCCAAGCGCTCATCAGGAGGACTCAAGTAACTATTTTTGAAAAAATGAAATTTTCGGCATTTATCCTTTTTCTATATGATTTTCTGTTAATTTAAAGGAAAAAAAAACTTTTTGTATAAATTTCGTTTGTGAGCTTTAAAAAAGAAAAGAAAATTTTTAATTTGCTGTTTGCTTATGTAACTATTACAGCTCTTCATGCACAAGAGCGCAATGCAACAAATTCAACAAATACCCCGTGTTGGATTGGGTCCTGGCGGTATGGGTGCTGAATCAAAACCACATCAATGCCAACAATGTCTGAAATCATTCTCCAGTAATCATCAATTGGTGCAACACATACGGGTGCATACCGGTGAGAAGCCCTACAAGTGCTCCTACTGTGATCGACGTTTTAAACAATTGTCACATGTGCAGCAGCACACACGATTACACACGGGTAAGTACCTACAGATAAACCTAATTATTGTTTTAATTGTTTCACATTTAATCCCTCATAATGTTCTGTTTTTTTTTTTTCGACTCCTCCATGGTATTCTCTCTGGTCAACCGAAACCTAATTGACCGGGATAATCAATTGAATTAATCACCCAATTGGGGTGGGGGGGAGGTGGTGTATACACAAAATTGCTTCCTATTGACCATCGGTAAAACCTTTAAAAAAATCCTTTCCTTGTAGGACGAGAAAAGCAAAAAAAAAACAGAAAAAAAAATAGATTCAATCTGTCTGCCGTTATCTTTATCCATTAGGCTGCTATCCTCCGGCCGCTTACTGGTGATTATGGCCGGAGCACTTTGTACCAAACCCATTAAGTTGAAAAAAATGAAATAAAAAGAATACCCAGCAACAGGACAGAGGACGAAAAAGTAAAAAGTAAAAAAAAAAATTAGATTGAAAGGATTTAACCCGTTCTCCACTTTCCTTCTGCTGTCGCCACTTGCAGTCTGACCTTTAATCTCTCCTTCACTCAATAAGGTGAAACAAAAATAGACGAACAAAAAAAACCGAACTGTATTCCATGTCCTCTGAAGGATTCCCCAAAGGGAAGTAGAAACAAAAAAAAAGACGTTAAGTACTCATTAACTCACGTATACTGACACCAGGAGTTAAAATAAATTTCAATATCTTAATTTCTGCTAACTATGCAACGGCAGCGGCAATCGCGCCGCGCCGCAGCAGCCGCAAAAAAAGACTGAAAAATGCTGCGAAAAATCGCGTTAAAGTCATCAGAGGCGATTAAGTGGACGATAAAAAGTCGACGACGAGTACGACGACCAAAGGGGAGCCACTACATCCAGCCGGGGTTGCTTGGCAGACAGGCATCTACTACCAACAAACCAGGAGCAGGCACGTACCATGATGGAACGTTTCGTTTCTTTTTTTTTTTCTCTGGTTTTTTTTCCGTCATTCTTTTTGGGGGTAATCATCACCTTTTTAGCTTGGGTTCGATGGGCATGGGCTATTTTGTCGCCTGGCTTCTATAGAGAAGTGTGCAGGAGAAACCACGGCGCGAATTCCTGGGCCGATAATCTTTGATGTCGTCGTCGACGGTATTTTTTTTTTTTCACTTTTTTTTTCTTTCTCCTTCTCTCTGTTGTGGTACTTTCGTGATATTTTTGCATAATTCAGTTTCGGCTAAACGATGTGCGAACGGGTTGAAAATTTCCCATGAAATTAAAGGGTTGCAGTGGAGCAAAGTTCAAGTGATTAAATTATTAAGTGTTTGGTTAAGGGTAGTCGAGAAGGCTTCGATTGGTCGATCGTTTGTGTAGAAAGTCCAGTAGAATTGTGTGTGATGAGTGGATGCAGGTAGATGACCTATAAGATGGTTAAATGAATGAAGATTAGGAGTGTGGAGCAGTTGCAGAACTTCGATGGATTAAAGTTCCTTTACAACAGGATCAGGATTGCAACCTTCAGGGTGAGCCGATGGATAAACTTCACAGTGTCCACAAACTTCCACAACCCTGTCTACTGGACAGTGTAACATGTATCTATCTTTGATTTTTCCTGTGTAGATTGGGCATATGAGGATTATTATGGTGCCTAAGCATGTTCTACACATGTCAATGCCTAAGCATGTTCTACACATGTCAAATAGAAATTTTAGTTTTCATGTTTTCAACTGCAGTTTCGTTGTCTTCCTACGATAGTTTTTCGTTTCCATGGAGGATTATTTACGCCATTGCTCTTTTTGTAAGCAGTCCTCCCTTCTATTTTGGTCTTTTAGCGTTTGCTTTCCTGCGTTATAGGCTGCATACTGCAGATGTTTATTGAAACGCAGCCCTGTACCTACGACAACGTTAAGATACATTATTTCTGGCTTAGAAGCCACGTCGTAGTTGCCAATGGTTACCCATGCACGCCAGGATCTATAGCGAAATTTGCTAGCTCCCATTTGAAAAAGTAGTACCATCGCATGTTATCGCCTTCATTGCAATCTCACGAACGGCTATTGTCACTGTCAGAACGTTCGCTAGAATAACACTGGTTGTGATCGAGATTTCTAGATGTTCAGCGTTTCGAAGGAGATACCCTCACTAACGCCTGGAACTGTTGGTATTGAATGCATAGCACGGTCCCGGCGCTGGTGACCAATTGGAAGCCCCAGAGTCGATATTACAGATGACTTTCTGGTAATGTTCCACTGTCCTTCTGTAGTTGATGCTTCCTGCGATTACGCAATCAACGAAAAAAAAAAACATCAGAAACCACAACAAATCGCTTCAGCATACTCCCAAATACCCATTTGCTAATTAAATCCTTCATAAAGACAAACCAACCATCTGGAGGGTTTCCGCAACCAAAAAATTACCCGTCCATAAAAATTTCAAGAAGACTAATCTGCTGCTGACCAGCCCCATGGTGTTTCCTTCACGAATTCCACAGAGAGAGGCTCAATAACCGAAAACGGGGGAAAAAAACACAGAACAAAACAAAACACTCAACCAAATGTCCACCGCATACCGCAACACGCCACTTGTTACTTGTTACTCAATTGCTGTTAAATTGCATTGCGTTCTGTGTCCTGTGTGTTTGAAAACGTTTTGTAACAATTTAAACACAAAAAAATGTTTTTTTTTATCTCTTTTAATGGTCTCCCCATCATCGTCGTCATCATCATTATCATCAACAACATCGATGGGAACATATCCTCAAACTCGAACCCTTTTTTCCCGTCGTAATTTCCAAACAAGGATTCAAAAGGAACAAAAAAACGATTAATTACACGTTACAACAATTTACACGGTCAGTTACACTCATCAGCGCGATGTGACATGATCCTTTTTTCTGTTTTTTTTTTTTCGCCGCCGCTGCCGACGTCGTGGAATAAATTGAGAAAATTATCCTTTGGGGAATGTTTGACCAAGGAAAAGAGTTTTTTTTAACAGTTATAGGCGTGTATAGTGAGGATTTGATTTGGTTTAGGGGGGAGAGCAAACAAACGAGTCCTTTTTGTGTCCAGCACCACCAGGTGCTTCCTTGGAATAATTTTACGCATATGTTCAGTTGCAATCTATAAATTGTACGAATTATCCTTCCGTTGCAATTGCAATTTGCAATTCGTATTCAATTTTTTTTTTCGTTAGTGTCCATTCGATAGCAAAGGGCGCTTAGAAGGATAATACCGCGTTGGTCAGGTACACGCGAGATCTTAATCCAGAGCGCGAGGCGACACTGCGTTTCAAGGGATGTTTTACACACAATGGGAGGAAGGGAATTTTTTTTTTCATTGCGTGCTCCTTGCAAGAGTTATATAACTGTATCAACTTCCGTGTTATGGTGCACATGCTGTGCCCTGTGCACAAAACTGTTTAACCAGGTGTTCCAATTTTTTTTGGGTTTTTTTTGGCTTTTGTTTCCTCGCTAACCCTTTTTCACATCTTATTCAGTACACGTGTGTTGTGTGATGAACGATAGATACACCAACAAAACTTATAAAATTATGTACACATAATTTCTGACCCATTTAAAAAGGTGTCCTTTCCGTATCCGGGGGTATCGCTTGATGTCCTTTTTTGGGGGTATTGTCCCCGTGACGACCTACATATTTTGTGCCCTTTAAGTTTTTTGTTATATGGGAAAAAAAAATCAATGGATGACGCGCTCTGTCTGTAATCCTTTTCGCTCTTGCCCAGTCTTTTTTCTACATTTTTAGCGTTTTAAAAAAGGACACTTTCGTTCCTGCAAATACTCATTATGAGTTACAATCACAATTCTATCAAAGTTAATTTTTTGTCCGTCTGCTACTGCTACTGACTACAATTATTATTATTTTTCTGTAAGAGGGAGAGACTTGGCGAAATTAAAAAATCATAAGTGCTAGAAGGAATTTTACGTCCTTTTGCAAGGACAAATAATGAAAAAAAAAAAAAAATAAAGCAAGACTAACATGATTATATGAAAAAATTAAATAAGAATCTATCTGCGTTGCCTTACAGGAAAGAGGGACAGAAGGTAATTTAATGAATCTTTTTCACTTTGTCCTTTCTTTGGTAAGAGCAAACAGCCAGACATTGGGTGGGTCTAATGGAATAATCCTGGATGCAGTGACAAGTTTTTTGAATTGACATTAAAATTTTGATTACAGAGTTTGAAAAAAAGACATACAAATTGAAACAAGTATCTGACATCAAATGAGATAAAGCAAACATTTTGTATGCGCACTTAAAATGGGAATATCCTTGGCTGATTGTGATAACTGGTTGTCCGCGTCTATGTCTGTGTTTCGCCCTTTCCTTTTGGATTTTTTTCCTAAGAATTTCGGTCTTTTTCAAGCTCATTAGTCCCATTCTCTTTGAATTCGCATTCATTTGCAAGTAGTTCTTCTCAGTTTTCATTCACACCTGATTGAATTTTGTGTGCAAATGTTAAGATTTTTTGGATAGCTTTGGGCGTTTCGTCCTTTTGATGAAGGAAAACTGGTTTTTCCAATGAAAAAAAAAAATCTTTTTTTTTATAATTTGTGTTGTTAAAATGAATAACGCGGAAGTGCTGGAATATACATATATTTATTGCGACAATGCTTTCTTTGTTCGAATCCACAGTGTGAAAGGACTTTTAGGGAAATGCATGCAAAAAAAATTAAAAAAAATTCTTTTCTTACATTTGGCAAGGACAAGTTGGAACAATTGTACCGCAGCTGGATTTAAGGTTTTCGACTGATGATGACTGCAAGATTTTCAAGATAGATGAGTGGATGGTAATCATCTCGCTAAACTATGAGACGATGACCATGTTTCCTTCCACAGAAAGGGGTAAAAATTAAGAGGTCGACTGAAGGCGCTAACTCCCAAGGGATACGTCGGGTGAAGAGTTCAAGTGAGATGGCTAAATAATCTGCGATTTTTTTTTTTTGCGGAAACTCTTATGGGATTGACCTGTAATTTACTTGAGTTGCAGATCAGATCTCTTGGGATTTAGGATGTGTCAATGTTACACATGATGGTGACTTTTCTTATTCTAATCCGGAACGTGACTATACAGACCTCCCAATCTATGAGCCTTTCTCGCGCTGTTGCTGTTAGTAGCAAACCTAACTCCGGACTCGCACTTCTTAACTTCTGAACGACTTGCCAGAATCTCTTCATGATCCATGTGGTATCCTTTGGTCTAAGTGTGTTGGCGATGTTCGGCAGCCACTTCAACCTAACTTAACCTACTATGTATTTTCGTTAAAAAAAATCTTCTAAATTCTCCAATGTTCTTCCCAAAGGACAATCCCACTCCACTCAGTTTGTATCTTAAGAGGAAAAAAATTTAAAAAAAAAAAAACAAAATTCTCCATCTCGTGGGCAGATGAAGAGGTAAAAAAAACAAAAATAAATAAAAATTTAAGTAAAGAAAAACCGACTTGATTAATTTCCGTGGAAATTCAACGCGGACGCGGAAAAAACAAAGGAAACGTCATGAAGAAGGGACAACTTCGCATAGAAACCATTGCAACACGGCCACCGACGAGCGCGAAGGCAACGACTTTTGGGGGTAATTAAGTGTTTTCAAAGTTTAATCCCCTACTCAGGGCACCTAGCCATTGCATCTACAACTTCTTGCTCCTACGGAATGGTTTTTCAATGTTAGATGCGCTCTAACATGTACAACGGGTAGAGTACATCAATTTTGACGTGAACGTTGCTGTGTATGTGTAGTTGTGCGCGCTGTATTTTGGTTAAAGAGGTGAGATTCGAATGAAGTATCGCATAAGGAGTGAAAAAGTTAAGATATCTCCAAGGTAAGGTTGCTGATGCTATGGGCTGCATCCTGATGGCGATTATGATGTTTCAAGTGAGTGCTCTAAGTTAATTCTTTTTTTTTCGCCGACGAGTATTTACTGTAGTTGTGGTTGACTTTTTTTTTACCTTAATTGGTGTTCATTAGTCAGAGAGACATGATTGGATAGAGGGGATTTTAATGAAACAAGTATCTATGTGTATCTCGGGGATGTTTAGGCAAACTTCTTGTTGGATTGTCTCAGTAGGAAAATTCATGCATTCATTCACAAGTTTAAAACACTTTGAATAACTAACGGATATGACTCGGTCATGTGGCAGATTTGTAGACTTTTGCAGGAGTACGTATTTCGTCAGGACTGGTTCTCCGTCTCAAATCTCCGATTTTGAATGGAGTAGAATGCAAAGCGAATGCTTATGCAGATGGCATTTCTATCAGCGTATCTGGAAGGTACTTAAATACAATAAGGAAATCCTTTAAAGCACTAAACAAGCTGTGTAGCCTACATGTGGTATCCCCCTCGAAACCAAACTGGCCACATCGATTCCTCAGTGCTCAATAAGCAAACGCAAACGATAATGTAAAATACTTGGAAAAGTCCTTCCGATCTTTCATGAAGGTCTGCACGGTTGATTCTGAGTCGATACTAAGAGTAGTCAGTACCGTGTACTCCCTTCTAAGCGCATACCGACGGTTCCGAAGAATTATACCGCTTATAAGAGGTGTACGGTTATGAGAAAACAAACAAAAGAACCTTTAAAAGAAATCTTCTTTAAAATCTGTCCGGTTATGTGGGGTGTCCGTAAGGAGTAAACTGTACTACTTTTGGCAGTGCTTCGAAGCTCCTTATTTCTGTTGCTCTCCACCAGACAGCGCCTGGGCTCAAGTGGTTAGTGCGTTGTATCGCTGAGCGGGAGATTCGACGTTCGAATTCTGGAAAACACCAAAAAGTTTTTTCACGGTTCCATCTCTCGCGAATATCTGACAAACGCCGTAGAAATGTTACACGCACAACACGAATGGTCTCGAGAAGCAGGGCCCTGGACCACATACGGTCCGTTTAAAGAGTTTTATTTATCAGGCACTATACGGCAGTACGCGAAATAATTTTATCTGCCCATATCTTTTTTTTAAATTTGCTATGCAATTATGGGATTTGTTCTATGCTCCTTTCAAATACTCTCTCCACTCTAATATCCACGTAACCTTAAAATAACAAAGAACTTAAAAAAAAATTAGGAAAAAACCATCAGCACGTAATGGAAAGATCGAAAATAACATCATCATCGTCACTCCTTTCACCCCCTCATCTACATCCTTCCTATGAATAATGTTCCATTCGCGTACCACCACCATTTCTCACAAGGACTTTTTCTTTGGATTTTTTTTTTTAAACAGTTGTTGCAATTTTTTTTTGTTGTGGCCACATTTACGCATCTCAACCGGATTAAACCCTCTAACACAGAAGGACCTGTAAAACTAGTTTTCATTATTTTATCCAAATTAGAAAAAAAAATTGCAATAGGGGTTGATATAGAAATTCGGAGTGAAGAAAAAAATTGCTCACTAATTGCAGAATTAATTGTCCTGAGTTCGAAAATTTGTCGAAATATCTTTAAGGAAATTTATTTCTTTTTCTGCATGACTTCTGGAGTTTTCTCGATTTAATTTAAGAAATGCCAGGTCCATCATATTCGTCGGGTATTAGATGAGAGAAATAAATATAAGACGCAAGGAAAGTCACATTCACTAGCGAGGGGTTGCTTTTTTTTAATTCCTGCCGCTTGATTTTTTCGGAAGACATTTTCCGTTTTCCATTTTCAATTATCATTTGGGTGACATTTGGGGTGGATGTCCTTCAGATGGAGGGAAACAATTTTAATGATTTCTTTCAACGTTTAATCTAAGCTCTGGACGGAATGTATGGGAGACTAAATGAAAAAGCGTATCCTTGCAAATATTGTAGCAAATCGAAATCGACTTGAGATTTCATTCAAATTGGGACGTGAATCGTGGAATGGATGAAAAAATCGATGTCTAGACGTTTTTTTTAAGAGATGCTTGATTTGCTGATAGAAAGAAAAACAATCGTCAGTCGGTTCGGTTGTATCTATCCTGGCAAATCTCTGGTACTAAAGAAAGAAAAAGGACTGCTCTCTCTGTCTGTGGACAGAGCAAACTTAGTTAAAGGCACTAGAGCTCCGAGTGAACCCGGGCCTTTAACGCCATATTTAAGACATCGTTCATATTGCTGCCTGTTTGTCAATTAAAAAGCCAATACCCACCGCAAGAACGGAGCGGTTTTTCCACTCAACAACACACCTGATACCTTCCTAACTCTCATCCCCAAAGGCTAGCTCATCAATGTATACAGACAAAAAATTTAAGATTCCTTTCTTTTTCTATTTATTTTCAGGTGAACGACCCTACAAGTGCCATTTACCAGATTGTGGACGTGCATTTATTCAACTCTCAAACCTCCAGCAACATTTAAGGAATCACGACGCTCAAGTGGAGCGTGCAAAAAATCGTCCCTTTCATTGTAATATCTGTGGTAAAGGCTTTGCAACGGAATCCAGCTTACGAACGCATACCTCGAAGGTCAGTTTAATCTATTCTAAAATATTTTTTTCTGTTTCTTTTTTTTTAGTTTAATTAACTTAGTGAAATTCAATTAATTAAGTAGATTTAACGAGTGGTTCCAGTTGCTTTCAAAATGGACGAAAACCAAGGTACATTCAAAATGCCCGTATGTCTGGGCAGAGAGAAAAAAAAAAGAAAAAGAAAACTCGGGGGTGTGTCAACATAAATTATATTTAACATGATGGCGAGGGTGAGACATACATGCATGCCTACACACAGGCAAAAGGTAGTTACGTACTCTTACGTTAAGCTATGCACCTTTTGTGCGCGTCTCTCGTATTCGCTGAAACGATTTCGAAGGAAATTTTAAGTACACATACACTAGAGCCACCAACTATGTGACTACCTCGTTCCACTTGAGTGCATCCCTTATGTGTTGGCCGTGCGTTGTGCAAAAATGGACTCGAATGGGCATTGTTTAGGTTGTTTGTAAGGAGCAAGAAAGCTGTTAGAATAGTGTTGTGGGAATATTGCTACGAGATGTTCCTTCTTCTTGTATCCTTCGGTAAATTTTTAGTTTCTTGAAATAAACCCTGGTCTCCTAAAATCGATAAAACAAAAAGGGTGACGGTGGTCGATACTTGAATGCAATTTGTTTTGAGAATACCTAAAAACTGAAGAACGATATTTTCGAATGGTGCTGGCGGTGTGGCTCAGTGGCGCAGAACTACTAAGCAGTTCGACGATCGGATTCTAGAGAACACCATCGTCTTTTTTATAGTCCTACCTTTCGCGAATGTCGGACAAACGTCCAAGAGTTAATAACTGCCATGAGAAGCTTCGCTTCTATCCTTCTTCTATCCTTTTGGATAGGATACGACGACTTTTGCTTTCTAGAGAAATGCTGCTTCATTCAAACAGGATAGTCCAGCGAAACTGCGATGGATTCCTTAGCAAGCCACAGGGAATCGGCTGGATTGTGGTACAGCGAAGGAGACTTTAGAACTCAATTCACTCGATAGAAAGGTGTGTCCGACTTAGCTTAGGAACTACAGCGAGCAAGGAACTGCGGCTATGTCAGGTTGATCAGTTGCTCTCGGAGCATAAGGTTTCTATGGAATTATGTATAAGATCTTACGGCAGTGCCTAGACAACCTCCTCTCAGCCTGTAAAAGACCAGAGCTACCCTATACTGGGTGATGAACCACTTTGGAGTGCCTTGTGACGAGGAGGTTAGCAAAAGAAGGAGGCAGAACCCTTCTTCATAGACCAGAACACTTTCATCGAATGTAAAAACACGTCACTAAAAGGGAGTTAGGAATAGAGGAAGCAACTTGAGACATTTAAAAAAAAAATATCGGAAAATGCAGCCTAAATAGGAATAATCTGCACATACTTCTTCCTTGCAAGACATTGCAAACTCGGAGAAAACCTCAGGAAGTTAGGTTTATGAAACAACGGGTTCTGCGATGAAACCGCGCGGCGGCTCTAAGGACCTTTGAAGACTTAAGTAACAACAAACTAAGCTGCCTGAAGTAAACCTTCAGCCAAAGCCAGGAGAGTGCCCCCGCCCCACCGCAATTCGCTCAATGGTGGTTGTATTATAGTGATATGTCGTTCGAGATATTTGGCGCAACAGAAGGTCTATGGGTTTTTTTTTTTTTTTAATTAAGCCTTCTTATGACAGTTATTACTCTCAAACGGTTTTCAGACATGCAAAAGAGGTGGGACTGGGAAAAAACTTTTTGGTTTTCGATCGAATCGAATGTCTCGCTCGGTAGTCCAACGCACTAACCATTGAGCCACGGCGCACAGATAAACTACTTTACTTCAGCAAAGCAATAGACTACGTATCCAGCATGAAAGTCAGTAATTTCGAGTCCATCAATAGAGTAGAGTTCTTTTAGTCCGACGATTCGTTGTTTCTTTAGTTCTGCGACATTTCCAAGCAACACACTCATCCTTTGCAACGGCTTTTAACTCATTCCAAGCCTTTTCCGACCGTCCACCATCCAGGAAGCTTCCCCTTTTTGCACTTGGCAACAGCTTATCACCAGGTAGTCACCGAATGTGCTAAAAATACACCAAGTCAGGGCTTTCTTCCAATCCTCAAGCAACGCAACGACAGTGGGGCACCACGACCGAAAGTCTGTGTCCAAACCGTGTTTTCAGTTTATAAATTTAAGCGATACAGGACACATAATTTATAACTTAGCCACTTTAACAGATTTGAAGCCAAAAAAAAAACCCTTCAACTCATATCCTGATTTCTTTCTCACCCTGAATTTCTTCGTTTCTCCATGAATTTTAAGAAGAAAAAAAGTGAAATCTTTAAAAACTTTTGCACTCATAAAACCATAAAAAAAAATTGCCCAACTTCGAGTTACCAAAGATATCCTTCTTTTTCGTCCCCGACCAACCCCAAAGCCAACCCTTTTTTCATCTCATCCACTTAAAAATTAAAATAATTGTAATCATTTCAAGGGAATACGAAAGGAAACACAAAAAATAGATAATAATAACAGAAGGACACAAAAAAGCAGATTCGATGACGATTATCCTTTTTCTATGTTTTTTTCGCTTCCATTACATCATCTTTGTCTAATTTTGTGAATGTCTGTCTGGTAGTCTGTCTGCTTGGGAAATCCTTTTTTTTCTGCGCCCGATTGTCCATCCATACATATGTATATTGTTTTGTTTCTACTTTTTTTCTTTTGTTGACCCATTCACAATGAAAATCCTTTTATCCTGAATCTCTCATGATAACAGGTAATTAAAAAAAAAAAAACATCAATTCTATTGATAAATTGAAACGGTACCCGTCTGTTGGTCCTCAAAGGATTATTAAAACGGATATTAAATGAACAACCGTCTATGGACACAGAGGGATAGGACAGATATTGAAGCTATTATCATTTACTTACGATGAGGAGAGCCCTTCAAAATCTTCGCTCGCATTCACCTTTCAACGGGCAAAAGAATACCATTGGGATTATTTTTTTTTTTTTTTTTGTATTCCGTTATATTTGATCCTGTACTGTTGGGGGGATAACTTGTTGCTCCACTTAACGCGAAAAAGAATAACCCATCCGTCAACAGAAAAGAAAAAAAATCATTAACGAAAAAAGGTAAATTGAAATGAGAAATACAAGCGTAAAGGATAAGACTTTGGGTGGTAAATGGTCCTTTTGTTTTCGTTTAATTGTTGCACTTGTAGGATCGTAGTTTTCATTGAAAAAAAAAAAGGTCAGAAGATTCGCCCTTTTATGATTGCACGGCACGCTATGGGGTAATTAAAGAATTATTAAAACACATCGACTCAGAGCCTGTTTGTGGTAATTGAAGTAAAGTGTAAGAACTTTAAAAGTAGACAAGGACGAGACCTAGGAATATTTTATGAGTGAGTCACCAAGCAGAAGTTCTCAAATTGCAGCTGAATTTTTGAGTGAAAGTGGTATGATGCGGTTCGAAGACGTTCTGGAGAATCCGCACTGGTGCCAAAGCAATTTTCATATATTCAGTCAGTCAATCGGGCAGTTTTATTCAGTACACATATTTACTTGTGATGAAATTTCAGCCGGTCTTAGACACCTTCACGCTAATTTCAGAAAATGCTATGAGAACCTAATCCTCACCCTCAATACCACTCGCTCATTCAATCAGTATAAACTACTATCTAGCATATGCCACTTCCCAAATCCAAGGGATTTCCTACACAACAGGAAAGAGCTGCACAAGGATACCCTCTTCACTTATTTATGAAATTCGCCTTGAACAAGGCAACAGTAGTAGTCAGAAACATAACCACCTTGGGCCTCAATATGAAGTTCATCCAGCACACACTCTAAGAGGAGGTCTTACGTTCGCTTTACATATCCCAGCTGCCTTAGTCTTTGCATTCAGGTTCATTTGACCAGGTCGATGCCGTCTGCAAAAAAAACAGTTATACATGAACCCCTTACTTCCGTATCCAATCTACGCCACGAGTATGACAAAATCCTAGTGTTATCAAAATCAACTCATAGTCTGAGGCTCTGTTTGGCCACAAAAATTAATATTTCATAACAATATTGTCCTGTCTACCACCCAATTCAATTCGCAGCAAAACAACTGCTAAGTTACATTCATTAAAATCGCAGAAGCCGCTTAAAAATGGGGTCGATAGTTTTCGAAATACGTAATTTCACCATTCGCCACCTGTCAATCAATAGGAATACTATGGAACAATTTAGTACAGGATCCAACCAAAGGGAAATTATAGCCTAAACGCGAACCAAAATAAATTATTTTGTTAGAAATGCGTAGTCAGGTCAACAACCTGAGTAACGGGGTTTCCTAAATAATTATAGATGGCGAATGTCAGTTCATTGACATATTGGATGCTGTAGATTAAAGGGATACAAAAATTTAATTACAATGTCCGTGGGTGTGCCCACTTCATTTCACAAGCCTGCAAGTCTTGCTACTAGTGCTTCGATTATATTGGATTTAATTATAATAATTTAATCAAAAGGGTGTGGCGGCAGAATAATTTAAGTCTATTTTGCAATGCATTGAACTGCAGAGAAACGACCATCCCAGCTAGAAGGACACTGTAAAAATCTTATGAGAGAACCAAGAGACGAAAGTAGTTAGCCAGGTTCCATGGGTTCTCTTACAACTAATCTGGAGATAAGTTGTAGTCGTACTGCTGCAAACACTAGCAGACTTCGGCGTAAATTCCAAGACGAACACTGATTGTTATTCTAACTTTTTCTTTTCTTAAACACTGAGTATAGGAATCTAAACACCTTATCTTCTTGATGTACCTCTTTTTTTAAGTGTTTAAACGCCACAACATCACTTCGAAGACAATTTCCAACAAGTGCTATTCCGTACGCTTACTTAAACGTAATTAAATTTCAAAAACTGTGCACTCCTTTGGAGAGAAACTTAATGGCGCTGTACTATAAGACGACGTCCTTGCTGCTGCTCTGCTACTAAATTAGGGAAACTTTTTTTAACTCACTCTTAAAAATTAGTTTTTCACGCTACAACCACCATCCACCCTTTTCCATGTTTAAGAACATTTTTCAAAAACATTCCTTCCTCCACAATCAGCTTCATCATTCTATTTCAAGTAATTATCCACAAAGGAGCTAAAAACTCCGTCCAGCAAAAAAGGGGTGAAAAAAAATAAGAAAAAAAAGAAACAACCGAAGGTGTTAAACGGGAGACAGGGAAAAATAGATCACTGAAAGGATATCACAGGAAGGAAAAATCGTTTCTCTTCTCTCCACGTCAAGGCACTTGAGATACGAACTGCACGAATGTACACTCTGACTCGGCACAAGTTTGCAAAAAAAAAAAGTTTGGCCAACAAAATAACCACAAGCTCTTACAAAGAACAACAAACACAAAAAAAAAAATCAAACAAAACGAGTACAAGAGGACCGCACTGTACGACGTCTACGTGCAAGAGAATCCTTTCGACATCCCAACCGTGTTGGATGTACGATGCTTTGTCAAGGACTTGTCCACACGTACCTTGAGTGGTGCCAAGATAAAAAATAGCCCTTCTGCGTTTACCGCTAATGAGAGTTTTTGAAGATTCCTTCGTCGTACACCTGTTTTATTTTTCTCTTTTTTTCTTTGTATCCCAGAGGATATTTTTTTTAAAAAAATCGACACGATGATAGAGCTTTGGGATGTTACTTCACCTCCCTGGGTTATGATGTTGGAGAGATTTATAACGAAGAGCTGGTTAAAATGTAAGAAGAAAAGAAATGGAAAGTGGACAGAAGATTAAAAGGACGAAAGTGTTGTTGGGCCGATGCACACAGCACGTACAACTAATTATAGTACAAGCAGCCCCCAACCGTCGAATTGGGTGGGACGAAAAGCAAGTGGTGTTGTATTGTTTTCAGTGATTTCGCATTTTTTTTCGATATGCCCTGTCCCTTAAGGTATATTAATTCTGACAAATAGCTTGTAACAGAAAAATAATGACGGTAAACTCCCTCCATCTGTTTCTTTGTTTTATTTTTATTTTTTAGATACAAGAAAAATTAATTCGAAAGTGTTCACCCTAAGTCATGAAGGGTCAGCTTCTTTGAACACGATTCCATTGAGCAAACTTAACCAAAAAATGGACCAGTAAATCCGATTTCTAGCCAACATCAGTAAGGATTCATTCTTTCTAAAGCTAGATAATGATGAGCTCTGCAGAGCTTCCAATCATGTTTTTGTTTTTATTGTAGACCAAGGTTTTTGTTAAGTTACCTCAGTTCATTGAAAGAGTTCTTCGAAAGCAGAGCTCAGCTTCTGCTGTGTTTGATAAGTTGCGACTGTGGGTTACCTGATTACGCTCTGTCTCTGGGAAAAAAATTGAATTCGATTCCTTCTGTGAGACTTTTCTGGCTAGTTCATCGTACTGCCTATTGCCTGATACAGTTCTCTGCAATATTTTACCCCTTACGTTGGAAGTAATCGTTTCATCATAATCAAGTTTCTAATTTCCGTTCAATTCGTCCTTTTGAAAGCAACAACTCTTGAAAGAAAAATTCTTCTTAAGTGTGTATATTTTTTTAATTTTCATCTTTCCATAGTTTAATTATATTTTACTTTTCAAAATTTACTCAAATATTAGATTATCATTAAAAAAAAAAATTAATTTATTATAATTACAAATTCCCAACCCAACCATTTTTTTTATTGCTTACTACCTGGTGCCTGGTTGCAAAATCAATAAAATCAAAAAAAAAAAAAAAATACTCACTGACACTTTCATTCAAAATAAAAAAAAATCGAATACATCAACGATTGAAAAAAAAAAAAAAAATCAAACACATTGTAAATCATAAAAAAAAATGCAAAACCCACAAAAAATGCAGGAGCTACAGCTGCATCTTGGTGTCTTGCAGCAGCATGCGGCACTTATTGGCGGACCAAATGCGACCTCATGCCCCATTTGCCATAAATTGTTTTTGGGTGGCGAAGCACTAATGGAACACATGAAGCATACACACAAGGATCCAAATGCATCCGGTGTTGCTAGTAAGTATCAATTTCGAAATAACATTTTTTTTTGTTTCATAAAAATTTGTTTTGTTTGTTTCTATTTGTCTCATTTGAAATCGCTTTATTTAATCTAAATTTTGGTTCAAGAAAATTCTTTCAAAAGTACATACATATGTATGTACATATATCCGTCGGAGAATAGATGATGACTTATGTCATCTTTCATAAATCTATTGAACGATGAATATTAGGGATGCATTTATAAATACTCATAAAACTTTTGAGTAGTCCCCAAAAAAGTCTCATATTTACTCCAAAAATTCTCTTAAAGTTTTTAAAAACCAAGCCTGACATACATACATATGTATGCAAAATATTCATTTGCATTGTGTGCAACTAACACAAGTTGGCAATTTTGTATAAAATTTCTCATTTTATCCTTCATCCTTTCATTTGGGTGGCAAAAAAAAAAAACTTTTACATTTATTGTGGCTTCTCGCATTAACCATAAACAATTTGTTTCTCTCTCTTTCTACTTTCGCTCCTGTTCCTCTCAATTTAACTAACCTTGTTCCAACTCCATTTACTCCCGATTTTCCATTCAAAAATGAAATCATCAATCCATTAAACTCATCACCACCACCACCACCAATGCAACCAACACCGCCAACAACTGCGAAAACATGTTCATTTTCTGTTAAAAAAACATATCCGTTTGCTGAAAATCTTGGTACCGCTTGTTTACAATCCACTGACCCCTACCTAGCGAAACGTAGAACCGCAAATCATCCGTGTCCTGTATGTGGTAAGCATTACGTTAATGAGGGGTCACTACGGAAGCATCTGGCGTGTCATCCGGAAACATCACAACTCACCACCAGCCTACGGATGTGGCCGTGTTCAGTTTGTCAGGCGGTGTTCACCCACGAGAATGGTAAACTTTATAGAAGATGTGACTTGTGAGCCACGGAAATAATTTTATTTGTTTATTATTTAATTTTGTATAGGTCTCCTGACGCATATGGAACATATGAGAATGGATCCTAAGCATCAGTTTGCCGCACAGTATGTTCTGTCTAGAGCGGCAGCTGAACGTCGAGAGCGTGATTCAATTCTTGCGGCGACATTAGCTGTCTCTGCGTCTGGTTCCGGTCTGCTGCCAATGGGTGGTCCGGGTAGTGGGGACGGCGGTGGTGGCGGATCAAATTCAATGTGTCCCTCACCGTCGGCAAATTCAGAGTGTTCCTCGAATGGAAGACTATCGTCCGCTGGTTCGGATCCTGGTTCTGGTCTTCTAAACAATAACAATAACAACAACTGCAGCAGTAAGCTAAGTGATATCCTGCGATCGGGTCATGGCAATCATCTGCATTCGCAGTACGGCGTTGACGACTTGCATGCGAATCGAATGTCACTGATGGCAGCTGCAGCTGCGGGGATTGTATCGCAATCGGGCGGCGGGAGCGGTGGTGTGTCCGGCGGTATGGGCTCACCGGGTGCCATAGTCGATTCGACCAGTGCTGGCGCGGCAGTTCAGGCAGCTGTTGTTAATTTAGCGGCTGCCATGCGTATGAATCAGCAAGTGAATAGTGTCGGTTCGGTGACGGGCGGTGGCAATAGTGGTCTCGGTACGTCGGGTCCACCGGGTACGGGGAATGGGCCTGTGATATCGTCTTCTCCGTCGCAATTAAGTAATGCGGACACAGCTGCTACAGCTGTCGCGGCAATGAACGCTATGCGTGTTTCAATGGCGGCCGATTCAATGATGCGTTCTAGCATGGGCGTCGATCCGATCTCACACCAGAGTGGCCATCACCATCAACACCATCACCATCATCAGCATCATCATCAACAGAATTCCCCCGAAGCAGCCTTACGTATGCAACAAGCCGAAGCAATATTACGATCCCAAGCGGAAGCCGCCATTCGATTGGCCGTTTCAGTAGCAGCGTCCAGCAGTAATGGCAGTGTGACGGTAAATAATGATCTCACGGCGAATAACCGCCTCAATAACGGTCCAGTAGGTGCATTTGGTGGCTCTGCAACCGTTCCTTCAGTCCAACCAAACAATTCGGCAAATAACAGCGCACTTAGCAATTCTACAAATAACAGCACGGGTAACGGACAATCTCAGCAAACGCAGCAACATCCGCCTCAGTCTCAAACGCCGGGCAGTGGTAGTGCTATTAGTCAGCAACAGCAGTCACAACCATCATCGCAACAGTCCCAACAACAACAACAACAGCAGCAGCAACAACAGCAGCAACATCAGTCGCAGGTGAGTCCTGACTTAAGTGAAGCTATCCGTCTGCAGGAGCATCGACTAGAGCAAGCCCTACGCTTGCATAACGATGCTAGGGCCTTGAATTTTCTCACAGCTGCTAGTAGTAATGGTGTTGCTGCTGCCGCAGCGGCAGCAGTCAACCAACAGCAACAACAACAGCAGCAGCATACTAGTAATCCATGAGATTTTAGTTTCTTCTGAGCGTTAGACGATGGCAGTGCATGTGCCGGGGCACAATAAAAGTCAAAAGTAAAAACAGCGCGTTCAGAAAAGTGTAGTCTTTCTCAGTTATTTTTTCTCAGAATTGACCTATGTAAATAATTAAAAAAAAAACACACAAAACGTATTCATAAGCAACAAAGGAAAATTTATATAAATTGTAAATAAAAGGAACATAGTAATCCTGACTAAAAAGTGTTAAGAAAAACTAATCAATGACAGGAGGCTAGGTTAAAATGTGCAGTGTTCTCTCTTGTGGATTCTCACTCGAAGTACTTAGGTTGTTAATTTAGTTCTAACGTGATATCTCTGATTGCTTTTATTGGAATTAATTGTTTAGTTAAGAATTGTTTAGTCCTTGGTAAAGCTTTAAGGGGTGTTTTCCTTAGTCTTTATTCGTCTGACGGCCTTGCGGTTTCTATATTTAATTCGAGCGCAATCTACTTCTTGAAAAATCAATATTTGTTAAGTTTTAGTTAAACGGATGCGAAAACTTAGAGTTTCAACAGAAATAAATTGTTCGTAAACAAGATGCACAGTTTCTCGAAATGTGGGAGGTGTACACCTTTGTCGGTCAATAACTTTCGTTACCCTTTATATCGCAATGAGCAGATACCCAACAATTCGAGAAATTTTCGCTCAAACGCGGTTTCCATTTTTAAGACCCGAAATTCAATTTTTTGTTGGTAGGGTACACGGTTATCTAGATATTCTCATTCAAATGCGGTTTCTTTTGACTTTTGGCGAATTAAGCACACATTGTGGACATATCTACATATTGTTAAAATTTTCGAAAATTCTGAAAAATTTGGCACCCGACGGAGCATGAATTTTTGATTTTCAGACTGTCCAGAATCCATGAGACAAAATTTTTTATAAAAAAGGAGAATTCCTTGTGGAAGTCTACAGGAACTCGTTTTTATATTAAAGGATTTCTATTGCATTCAAATATGTACATATTTTACACATCTCTTTAACCTCACCCATACCCTCACTAAATATCATGCGAATTATGGTACACAGATACCTTAAAGTTGACTTTAATCATAAATAGAGGTACGCTTTTAAAATCGATAAAACAACCTCCAAACATTCTGCTCTGATTCAGCTTACGTCAAACAATGAAATTTACTTATGGCCATCCAATCCACAATAACAATATACAGTGCAAAAGGGGTTGAATTAGTGAATGGGTAGCGAGAGGGTTGTGTATCTACCACATCATGTGCATCTGTCCCAGTGTTTGCCGAGATTTTTATTTTGTGACCGAAGCATTTTAGTTTTTCCCAGTAATGGAAGTTGAATTTAGAGATAGTAGTTGGCTTCCAGACATTTAATCTTTTAACTTCGCTGTGAGTTGATGCTTCTGTAGCTCTGGAGAAAGAGATTCGAAAATTTTTCAGTTTAATTTAAATGTATGCGATCCGTTGGCTCCCATGAATGGTAATGTCAAGAGCTTGGTGAATTTATTTCCGGCTAATGATTGACACAACCTTCAATAGGCAACGGCAATGTAAACAGACGAATCCTAGCAGACAACAATTTTTTCATCGTCGAGGTGATTAAGTGCATAGTTTGCCCTTAAATGAACTGAATTTTAAAGGAGTCTTTAATTTCTTTACTTCTCCTGATTTTAATCCCCCTAGCGTATTTTACCTAAGGACATGAATAATTTTTATTGAAACCAGCAATCGTTCATTTAAATCGTCTTATATTCAAAATTTATTTGAAAACACGAATATAAAATTCAAAGAAAAAAAACAACAACAGAGAACGCTGCAAACCATTCGATATTTTCCCCGAAATAGAAAACAAAACGATATTCCGTTCAAAACCCAAGCCCAGCCTAATGAAAATCGAGGAAAACTGAAAGAAAAATCAGGAAAATAAAATAGTTTAATAAATTATATTACCCGACAGAGAAAATGATACTAGTACTGAAATATAAGTGAAAACATTAATTGTGCAAATGTGAGAATGAGATAAATTAACTTAAAGATATCATTTAAAAAAAATAACTTTAGAGAAAAACTCAACAAACTAAAAATTTAATTATCTATAGCAACATTAATTACAATAAAAAAAATTATATATACATATATATATATATATATTAGAGTACGTGTGTGCCTGCAGATGAGTGAACGTGTGTGTATAGGAACAAAACAAAAGTATATATGTATGTGCATATTTATGTACCACAAGGTAAAGCAAAAAAAATATTAAATACAAATTAGCTATATAAGAAAACAAAACAAAAAATTAAATAAATTGAATTATACAAATTTTATTTTTTTGTATAATTTAATTGTTTAGGCGCGATTAAAATAAAAACAAAAAACATTAGGAAACAAAAAACAAACAAAAAAATCGTAATTTTATTAAACCTCAAAATTTTTTGTTTTGCTATTCATAAAAGCAATGATTGTGAGAAAGGAGTGCGCAGTGCGATGATGTCGGATGATAAATTGATAAAACACCAACAACCACCACAAAAAAAGTTATAAAAATTAACGAAAATTTCTAGAAAATTAATGTAGTCGACCGACCCCCCCAACCTCATCGCAAATTTCTTTTTTTTGTTTCTTTTTATTTCTTTTATAACGGAATTATGAAACTTAAAAGCTTTCCTACAAATTTGATTTTTCTTTCTTTTAAGTTAATAAAAAAAAAACAATAAACAATAAAAACTACATAGAAAAACAAAACAAAAACAAAAAGAAAATAACCACAAAATAAAAATTCCAAAATATTTGTTTTTTAAACAAAAAATTCAAAGAAAAAATTCAAAATTTCTTCTTTTTATATTCATTTATTTTATTTTCTGATTAAAAATAAAAACAAAAATTAACAGATTAAAAAAGCAAAAACAAACGCAATTCAAAAACTAACGAAAGAAAAGTTTTTTAAAAGAAAAGAAAATGTCACACAAATTCAAAAGAAAAAAACCAACAAATTAAACCTTCAGTTTTAATCTATTTTTTTTTTTTAATACAAGAAAAGAAAATGATAAAATTTTCCATTTTCCCGGAAAATTTTGCAAATAATTTTTTGTTTTTTTTTTTTTATAAGAAAAAAAGAAAATTAAAAAAAAACTCTAAAAAGTGCAAGTATATTTCATATCCTTTTTGAAATATATATCTATGTTGTGCAGTGAATAACTTAGTTTTTTTTTATTGTATATGAATGAATCAATGCAATAATGTCAAAATGAACATCTTGGCAATGACCTAATTCATAATCCCATTGCAATGTAATGGCGGCGTATTGATCCGAAAAAAAAATGAAGTTATACACAAAATGGAAATCGATTTCCAAGTAAAAAAAAAAATATTTAGAAAATACTATACATCTAAATATGTTGATCATAATGCCCTCTGAAATGACATTTAGTTCGTGATGTGTTCTCCACATTAAACTTTTTGGATTTCATCCACCATCGTTGTGAAATCACTGTGAGAACAGAACATTTTTTGATGAATTTCAAAAACAAACCAAACAAATGATGTGACAAATCAAAATTAAATAGTTTCGGCCGATAACATAAAATAATATAGTATAATAAAAAATACTGATTTACGAGATTTACAAGGGTCAGTTTAGTTTACAAAAAAAAGTGAACAGTTCAAATTTTTACAAACTTCACAATTTCGGACCTTTTTTTAAGGCATTTCTTGAGTTTTCACTATTTGATGTTACGGAAACAGTTCGGAGTGAACCTAGGCCTTAACCAACAAGCCCACCACCAGTTAGCCCGATCCTTAGCTAAATGTCTCCAGTTGCGCACTGATAGTCGGTTAAGGATTGCCTTTTGGTTTATTGAATGGCTTAAGATGTTCACACAGTACCCTGAGGAGGATTTTCGATACGAGATCTAGCAGGGATCTGCCTCAAATATTAGCACAAGACTTAGGATCGCCCTTTTTGTAGATGGGACATATAGAGCTGACAGTCATCGTGCTTTCGTCCTCCCATACTTTACTAATGATCTGATGCATGCTCCCGTTATAAATACGAATAATCAAGGCTCTACTGTACTCCTTTCCCATTTCTCGGAAAATGTGAGCTGTAACTCTGGCAAGTGTACGACGATGTATTCAGATATCTGCTGGGTCTTCTCTTGATTTGGTAGAGATTCAGACTTCCCCGAAATACGTCTCTCACGAGATATACAAGTTAAACAAAATCAAAACAATACCAAAACTATCCTTGACCCATCTCAAATAATAGTAAACAATAATAATATGAAAAAAAAAACAACTAATAAACAACTAAACTTAATAAAATCTTTAAGCATCCTTCGTTCGCTTTTGAAAATAAATAATAATTAAAAAAAATCAATTTTTTATTTAAATGCATTTTGTTACTACAATTCGATCTGATCTAATTAAAATAATACAACTCACGTTAAACAACAGCAAAAACAAAAAGTACACCTTTGGCACATATAATACAATTTGGATGAAATAAATGCAGATAACAAGTTTTAAATTTTCATTTTCAATAGATCCCCTACAAAATATCCTTTAACTGCCAAACCAGTTATACTGAATATTATTGTTCTTAACGCCCTCAAAAGCAAAGAATAATAATATATAACAGCAACTGGCTCCCCATCACATGTTTATAATAAAATATATATATATAATGAATTAAAGAAAAATACATAGTATGTATACATATTACCATACCACTTGCTAGATATAACGAGAACGTCAAAGAAAAACAAAACAAATAAAAAAACAAATATTAAAATAAATAAGATAAATAAATACTTCTTGAGAGAGTGCTTAAGGAATAAAATTAGAGAAACAAGCAAGTCCCCAAAGCACTCCCTCATTTACATATGACGTGTGTTTACAATGTATGTTATTAATATGCTAAACTACCGATATATAGTAATAAATAGTTGCAATAGGTGTTTTGCTTTTTTCTTATTTTTCTCTAACTAGTTTTAAATTATTTTTAAACAGCGCATGAATGTGTGAAACAATTTTTTTTCCCCTTTGTTGTTACATAGTCATTATAATTTTGTACATAAATTTGAGCAATTTATTATTTAAAGTTAAACGGTTTTATTTTACTTCTATATGTATACAATTTAGTCATTAGCATAGGAATAGGAAATAAAAAAAAAACAAAAACCAAGTCGAAATAAATAAGCGAAACAGAAAACGCAAAAAAGGTAAATTTATGCGACAGTAACGATGGAAATAAGAATCTAAAAACAATAAGAAAGGAAGCAAAGTTATAAGAAACAAAAAGATCACAAAGGCAATAGCCCGAAAACCAAGTAAAACTTGTGTTATAGAAACAAAATGAAAATAATAAATATTTAAAACAAAAAACTACGCATTTTCAGATAAAGGATACACCCAATCAACAGCCGTAATAATTTTTATTTCTGTTTCTTTTAAATATAAACATAAAACTTAATATACAAAACAAACAAATAATAATAAAGAACTAAGTTGCAATAGCCCAAAAAACACATGCACAACAAAATTCGCATGTGTCACACAACAATTAAATAAAAACAACAACTTTTTTCTATTTTAAATTTAACATCAAATAAAATGAAATAGCCCAAATAAAACAAAAAAAGAAGAAAATATATATAAATGAAAATGAAAACTCAAATCAGTTGCAATAGCCCAAACTCATGGTGAGAGTCACAACACTCACTATGATACACTCATAAATAAACTAATAACAAAAAAAAAAAAAAAAAAACGAAAAAAAAACTATAAACCATACACAATATTTTACAATTTTTATAGTAAAACTTTTTTGTTTTTCTTTTATTTTTTATTTTTGTTACCAATACTACAATAGCCCAAACGCATGGTTATACCTCTCACCTACATATATGAGGATAACCATGTTAAACAAAATATTCTACAATAACATTTTTAAATCGTTTTAAGTTCCATTTAAGTTTAACGACTAATTTTTCTGTTTAACATGCAATGCAATTAATAATATTAATTAATTAATATATATTAACACTAAGCCATCGAAATCTGATTTCTTCCTTTTAAATAGTATATAGTCTTAAAACTTTTAATATTAATAATACAAATATATACATATGAATGCAAAATAATATAATTTTTAAATAAATAATAAAAAAATAACGTCTTTTTTGTTACTCTTTAAATTGTTATATGTTGCAGCAACTCCCTAAAAAACAACACAACATTTGATTTCAAAATTTCAAAAGAAAAAGCTTGGAGTAAATAATATAAAAAAAACAACAAAATATCAAAAAAAAAATAACAAAGAACAGTTAAATTAGCAACCTATATGTATGTATATGTACTTAAGACAATTCAATTCTACTACATAAGCTAATTCTTTTCTTACATCAACAAAAAAAACAAACTTCAAATTGGCAGCCAAAGTAAAAGAAAAATAACAAAATTCGCATACTTACAAAAAGGGAAACTAATTTAGCAGTTATTATATATACAAGTCAATCTTTTAACATCTTTTATAACAAAAAAAAAATACAATAGACTGTTCTGATGTAATATATTACAAAAAAATATTAATAAATTAACCAATATAGTTATGACACCATTAAATGTTATTTGCTTAGTAAATATTTAAAACAAAAAAACCTATTATTAAGTATATACTACAAAAGAATACACGTCAAGTAAAACACTAAATATAAAAAAATACCAAACTCCAACCGAATATTAAACTTGGTAGATACAAAAAAAAAAGAAACACCAAAAGAGAGAATGAAATACTTAAAAAAAAAATACCTACGAACACAGTGATCAACATCAAGAAATAATTAAAAAGAGTATGAGAAATAAAAAAATACTTTAGCACAGCAGTAATGCACTTAAGGAAATCAGTAAAAAACAAAAAGAAATTCGAAAAAAATAATCAGAATTGTTTCTTTTAGGAAAATTATCAAAAAAAAAAAAAAAAACATTTTCGTCCGGGAAAATACAAAAATACTTACATTTATAAATATATGAAAAATTAATTCATTTTTGTTTGTTTGTATTTTCTATTATTTTTATTTATTTTTTTTTTATTTCAGAAAAGGCAATCCCAGTATATAAACTTTATGAAAATATAGAAAATAGAAACAATAAAAAAAACCAATTCCTTTGGAAAACGAAATCAAGCGGATATTCTTCTCAAAGATGCAAGGTTTCGTAATTTTTCTTATTTATTTAGTTTTGTGTTTTTTTTGTTTTGTTTTTTAATTAAAAATAAAACAAATAAGTAATAATACAAATAAAATAGTAACTTTTTAGAAATAAGAGTGAAATAATTTGTTCCGTAAAATTGAAAAGAAATTTATTAATCGCGCTAAAATGATATAAGATTGCAAGCAAGTTTTATGCAATTTTCCAGTTTAAAAAGCAAATTAAAATCAAACTGTTTCCATATACATATATTAAATTTTGGAGGCAAACGATTTAAGGATAACATTGGATACGGATATTACTCATTAACTGATAATTAGTTCAACGATTTGATGTATATAGTAAATAATCACGGATTATGTATAAGTAATATAATAAATATATGTACTAACAAGATCCAACAAAGGCAAAAAAGCAATAGTTCTCGACGATTAATGGGAAACGATATCAGGTAACATACGCGAAATATACGATATGCTAATGAAACAGTATTTCTTTATTTATTTATTTTATTTTTCAATTTGTGTTACAACATCGAACATGATAAACAAAATTTCAACTAAACTTCCTAAAATCTATATCTTATTCCCTAGTATCCAATTAATTTGGTAAACACTTTTGGCTCATAAGAAAAACAAAAATTTTTAAATTCAATTATTATTTTATATAACTTGAAAGCTTAAAATATATCTTAAAGGGTTAATTAAAGCCCCCCATCCTTAAGCTTCTTTGTCAACTCCCTGAAAAATAAAAAAAATTAAAGTTTAAATATAGTTCTATATAGTGCCTCGCATAAGGAATCGATCCAAACACCATACATAAGCAATCTTAGATTTTAATACGGAACAAAACATTTTTTAGTTAATTTCCTTATACGTATATGTGTATCGGATAGTTTTTCAAAAATGAGAAAAAAAATCAAAAAATTTATCTCCTCGGCATGGAATGCATTTTACTAAATTTTCTCCTCTATAATTTGGAATGGTTATTTAATTTTATGCATTTAATTTTAAAGAAAAAACGCAACTAAAATTTTGCAAATACTTTCTTCTTTTGTTTTTTTAATTTATAATTATTTGCTTAAGAATGCAATAAGTGGATCTAGAAATTTATTATAAAAAAAACTACAGCAATCGCATGTTTGTTTCAATGTATAACAAAAAACAAAACAACATAAATAAATTAAACTAAAAAGAAATCAAGTCCTCTTACACGAAAGTTAAAAAAAGTGCAATTTGTTATTATTATTAAAAAAAGTTTGTTTTCTATTTGTGCAATTAACCAAGATGACTAAGTTTTTTTCTTACTTTTATTTGACACAAATACTTCCTATTAATTCCATTATATAATTTAGTGATATAAACTTATCAGTTTTTTTGTGTTTTTTAAATAAAGCAAAAAATAGGAATCGAAAATGTTTTATTGTAAAATATTTGTTTTTATTTTTTTTTTTTTTTTTGAGTGAACGATGAATGAATGTTTTACGCTGAAATAAATGATTTTACTTAGTTTCATAATATAATTCTATATTTAATTGTGCAATGAAAGATATAAGAAAACAAAAAAAGGGTAAAAGTGAAAAGGAAAAACAAAATATTTAATTATTGTAAACAAAATTTTAGAAAAATGATTAAACGTATATTTTGCATATTTTGGACTAAATTGTGACGTTATTTTCGGAACAAACAAAATTAAAAAATCTAACATTACATAAGAATAGCAAATTAATTGTAGATATTTTCATAAAAAAAAAACAAAACAAATGCAAACAAAAACACAATTTTGTTAGTATTTTTATTAATATATTTAAAAAAAAAAAAACTACCCGTGGACATTGTCAGTTTTGGAAAAAAAAAAAACAATTTCGAAGAAAACAATTACTTTTAAGTTTTAGTTTTATTATTATAAAAAGTCAAATAAGCATACATATACAAAAACACTAAGGCACAGACTGAATGTATTGAATTGAGTCTCTCCTATAAGTTCTTTCTTCCTCGTTTTTTTTCTTTGTTTTCCTTTTGAAAAAGAAAAAAACAAAATATAAATATATATATAAAAACTACAAGAGTAATATGTATTATAAATATATTTTGAAAATATTTAGAAGAATATTTTCATAAAATTAACAACAAAAACCAGCAAGAAAAATAATTAAAATGTAAGTAAAAGCAAACGAAACAGTATGGAAGAGAAAAAAAAGAACAAAAACAAACAAGGAAAAAAAAAGATATTCGATTAATTTTTAACTTTTAATAAAAAAAAATTTAATTTATAACAAAAATGAAAATTAATTTTGAGGAAGATAATTCAGAAAAAGATTTAAACTTGAAAATAAATGGTAAAAACAAAAAAATAACATAAAACTCAACCTTTTATGTACTATAATATGGAGAAAAAAAATAACAAATATAATATATTATATATTATACTATTTAATAAGTACTTATTTATTATTTCATAAGAATTACAATTACAATAAAGATCCTTCAGTAAAAAAGTATAAATATTTATAAGTCTTGTCTCTGCTGTTTTATTCTGCATCGTCTTGTTAGTCCTTTAAATAAGCCTTCACACGTTGATCTAATCTCCTCGATTAGACTAAATATTTGGCTAAGCAGGCAGGAAGGATCACTGTTCCATAGAGATGCAATGTAGTGTCATGAGTTAGAAGCGTGAGCCCAGTGGTGTGCAATACTGGGTTGTTTGTATTAGCGACGTCGATGTATGTATACATATGTGGTGGCGCACTAGGATTTACAATATTTCTTATTTTTATCTTCGTTGGACTGTTGAGCTTTGAATTTGGCTGCAATTCTTGGATATAGGTCAGAACCAGCAACAGTGACTACATACTTCCTTGTGGTCTGCCTCGTTTGCTAACTCGGATATTACTTGCGTCATCTACCAGCCAAAACAGCAGTGGTTTTGATATCTACTAGGAAGTAACATGTGCCATCTAAATGTCACAGGAAGGAAGTCAAGGTTGTGAGCTCGGAACTTCTGCGTACACAAACCTAACACATTCTCCAACCATTACCAGCGACATCTAGTCGTTGTACAAGACAAAAATCGACTGGGGCTCCATCTCCGGATGGATTTGGAACTAAGTCACATAGAAGGCAACGCCATCTACAACAGGCTTTTGCCATTTATCTTGTACCGAAAAGGGCATTCACACAGTTATGACACAATAATACTAGCAAGGCTGTACACCTATTACATATCTAAATCACTTCGCAAGCACCCTCTGTTTGTCATAGAATGAACATGTAGCCCTTAGGATTAGAACCGAACCTCAACAAATAATTTCTGAAAGGCAAATTTTCTTATTATTTGAAACGCAAACCAAATCCAATGGCTCAACGTCAACGAATACCGTAAACTCCACTGCGTGCCACTAGTGTCACCCACTATGTGTTCTAATGCAGGTTTTGCCTCTGCTGTTAATTTTCACCATAACTAGCCTTGTTTATACAAAGGCGTGGTCTCTAATTCTTTGCCCGGTCAGGTTTCTTTGCAAGATTTCCACTAAAGTCACCTCATTTTTAAAAAATGCGAGCATGTCGGTCCTTGATGCTTAATGGTGGAGCATCTGAGTGATTTCTTTCCACTTCTACTTTGCCTACTTTCTCTTAGGAAAGCTTGTCTATCCACTACTATACATCCAAATCTGTCATATAAGCCAATGGCAAGCGTGGATGTAAACTAGTCGCTATTAAGCGTTCGATGCATGAGGAGGCTGTCGAACGATCTCGACGAAGAAGTCTTAAATCCATAGAAATCTACGTGAAACACCAGGCCACCAGAAAAGCAGAGCAACGTACTGTCTAGCACACTCTCAGCACGGTCACTTCATTCTTTAACGAAAGAGCGTATGGCCATTCTTGATGCTGATTGGTGGAGCATCTGAGCAATTTCTTTCCACTTCCACTTTGCCTACCTTCTCCTAGGAAAGCTTTTCTATCCACTACTATACTTCCAAACCGGCCATATAAGTAAATGGCAAGCGTGGATGTAAACTAGTCGCTATTAAGCGTTCGATGCAAGAAGGGGCTGTCGAAAGATCTCGACAAATTGTCTAAAACCATAGAAATCTACGTGAAACACCAGGCCACCAGAAAAGCAGAGCAACGTACTGTCTAGCACACTCTCATTCTTCAACTAAAGAGCTTATGACGATTCTTGATGCCGATTGGTGGAACATCTGAGTAATTTTTTACCACTTCTACTTTGCGTACCTTCTTCTAGGGAAGCTTGCCTATCCACTACTATACATCCAAATCTGTCATATAAGCCAATGGCAAGCGTGGATGTAAACTAGTCGCTATTAAGCGTTCGATGCATGGGGATGGTGTTGACGGATCTCTACGAAGTGGTTTAGACGCCTTTGTACGTCAAAGACACTCTATGCCAGCTGATGGTGCATAACACCTACCAGACAGCATCCATCCATAACGACAAGGCGTCGGTCGTGTTGAATTGTCTAGCACAGTCTCAGCATAGTCACTTCATACTTAACGCAAGAGCGTATGACCATTCTTGATGCTGATTGGTGGAACATCTGAGTAATTTCTTTCCACTTCCACTTTGCCTACCTTCTCCTAGGAAAGATCGCCTATACACTACTATACATCCAAATCTGTCATATAAGTCGATGGCAAGCGTGGATGTGAACTAGTCGCTACTAAGCGTTTGATGCATGAGGAGGCTGTCGAACGATCTTGACGAAGAAGTCTTAAATCCATAGAAATCTACGTGAAACACCAGGCCACCAGAAAAGCAGAGCAACGTACTGTCTAGCACAGTCTCAGCACAGTCACTTCATTCTTTAACGAAAGAGCGTATGACCATTCTTGATGCTGATTGGTGGAGCATCTGAGTAATTTCTTTCCACTTCCACTTTGCCTACCTTCTCCTAGGAAAGATCGCCTATACACTACTATACATACAAATCTGTCATATAAGCCAATAGCAAGCGTGGATGTAAATTAGTCGCTATTAAGCGTTCGATGCATGAGGGGGCTGTCGAAAGATCTCGACGAAGAAGTCTAAAATTCATAGAAATCTACTTGAAACACCAGGCCACCAGAAAAGCAGAGCAACGTACTGTCTGGCACAGTCTCAGCACAGTCACTTCATTCTTTAACGAAAGAGCTTATGACCATTCTTGATGCCGATTGATGGAGCCTCTGAGTAATTTCTTTCCATTTCTACTTCTTCGAACTCCTCCAACGAAAGAAGTGTACACTCCTGTACTACACCTTCCACAGGCATCGGACGCTCTAGAGCGACTGATGTATTGGTTTACATTCAAGTTTAAAGACCGGCTTATTTCGATTGTATGTGAATTCAAAAATAAAGAAAGTGCCCTAACAGTGAGATCGGACTAAGTTTACCCTGTTTCTATGATTGATAAAGTCAGCTGTATACTTTCTTGAACTTCTGATGGCCTGGTGTTCTATCTGATTTTCTAGTATACTTCAGACATTCGACAAAGTTTGATGCTTACAGGTATGTATGCATAAGACTGGAACCTCTTAATCTACATTGAAATATTTCTGTATTGCACTAAATTCTGAATTTCGTACAAATATCTCTCAAGGTGTACGCCAGAAGACGTGGGAACGTGCAAAAACATTGTTACAGGGATCGATCTTCTGTAGTGAGGAAGTTTATTTTCAGGCCACTGATTTGAAAGCCACATTTTTAACATCTGCGAATGACATGAACAGGCTCATGAAGACTTCCGGATGGTTGAAAAACCAAGTGAAAGAAGTAGTCAACGTATTTTAAGCCAGGAAATGCTCCACGACCAAATGATACAGTTTCCCCAAATACGTATCGGGCGGATCTACATACATTGACCTACATAGTACATAAATGTGATGAAGAGTAGGAGTGTATCTCCATTATGACCAAAGGACATCTTTTGTCTATTTCTTTCCCTCTGTTCTGTGATGTACGGTAAGACAGTTTAAGAATTTAAACCGAGGTCGCCTTTTTATTTTTGCTAAGCAGGGATGTCTTATCGGGGGATAAAAAGGAGCTATATCCGTCAAATAGTTATTACCCTAACCCTTGTCGAAATCGAGTGTAATTGACACATCATGTGGTGCGAGCAGCATTTACGCAAATCTGTAATCACATGTGTCTTTTGCGTCAACAAAATCAACGTGACTTGTTTTTTTTTTTGCATGATTTTTAAAATGTCAATTCAAGGTTCTGCTTCAGGTAAATGGAGGTATATAACGAACTTCATTAAAGGGGACTTTAACTAATAACCATGCAAAGCCGCCAATTAATATTTTTTGTGTTGAGAATCCTATTACTTTCTCAAATATTTGAATTCCTTGAGCTGGGAGGCAGTGTGGATTCCTTTAAAGGACCTTCTCCTTCAGATATGTATTTATTCCTTTTTCCATGCAGATCATATCTCCCTAGTTTCAATTTTTTTTCTTGAATTTTTGCATTGCAATCTCATAATGACTGTACTTATTTCCATCCACCCTAAACAATGCACATACATATATGTATATAGATGTGCATATATATGTACATATGTATACTCTGTACTCTACCACAGGATTTAGTGGGGTAGGTAGTAGGTATGCGTGCGGGTAGGTATGACACTACACTGGATACTTGTCGAATGTTTGAATCATTAGGAGGTTCTCAGAATAAATATGTACGAGCAGAAAAATTAAATTTTTATTTATCTCCTCTAAAATTAAAGGATTCCGATTTTATCTGGTATTTAATCAATTAAGGATTTATCAAGAATGTACATAGCTTAAATTTATATAAATTAGCTTGTATATCAAGCAAATGAAAAAGTTCATTTCTAAGCTTTCTCTAGTACATGCGCAAAGTTGTTTTCAGGACTTTCTTTTGTATGCTTTGAAAGCTATCGAAAATTCAGGATGCTGTTATACACATTTTCACAGCTGTGAAGATAGACAAACAAAATTTGTTATTCTTCGAAAGACGCTTTCGTAGAACAGTTCAGTATTTCAAAACAGTCCAATTTTTTAATTAATTAATTAAGTGTGTGATATATATATATATTATCAGTGAATAATAGTTAATAATACAAAACTCTTAAAGTAAACCAAATATTCTCAAACATAAATCTTCTGGTTGTGTGAAAAGTTTCAATTCGAACTCAGTCCTTCGTGAACAAGGTAAAAAAAATTAAGTATATACAACAATTTTTTTTTTAATTATTGTAAAATTCCATTATTTAGACGTAAATCAAAATATCTTTGCCTTAAATCCATATTGGCGGCTTAGAAAAAAAAATAACAGAAATAGTCTCTCTAAGGTTATGTGTCTGTGTATGATCAGAATCAACAGTCGAATCGATAAAATGTCCTTAAAATCCAAACAAAACATCATTTTGCGCGGTTTCTCAGTGAAATTTCACTTGGTTTAGTTTCTTTCCAAAGTCCTCCATTTTTATCACTCGTGAGACTCCTGTGGACACTTTATCCATGCAATCCCTATATATATTGACGTACATACATATATATACATGGACGTTTAAACTCTTAGCGCAGTGGTTTAGATGGTGTTGTTGATATAGTTAGTTTCGCCTCAATTACAAACGCAGTTGTGTTTTATAAAATTTTAAATATTTTCTGAACGAAATGTGTAGAAATTTTAACCAAATTTAATGAATTGACTCTTGAAAAAAAAATTTCATGGGAGGCCATTTTGATACCAGTGAATTTAAAAAAAAATGGCGTCGCAGACATATTTTGTTCCAAAAGTAAAAACTGAATCGTTTGGCCAGAGCCAATTCACAGAACAAATCCAAACTCGACAATGCGTTTACAGATTTTTTAAAATTGAAAATACATACCTAAAAGAATAGAAAAAAATGTTCGACGATCTATAGTGAAAACTGCTTGGCTTACATTGTTTCGAAATACGCATAAGCGCAAGCTTGTTTTATATTGCATTTTCTCAAGTATACATACTTTTTCCCAAGCGTTCCGATGCGTATATATATGTATATAGAGACTAGACTAATTTCATACCTATCATATATTCTTTTAAATTCTGACTTGGGTCCCAAAAAAACAAAAAAAAATTAAATTGTTTTCTGTATACTTTCGGAAGAAAGTAGGCGTGCCTTTTTAGATTTATAACTGAAACTCATCTCTATGGAGATCTTTAAGATTAGACGTACCAATACACAGAAATAGCATAAAAAAATCATGATTTATTTTATTTACAAGAAAACGTACAACCGAATCGGATGGACAGTCAACGTCCATTTTCTTAAGGCAAGTCTGTTGAATCTGTAGAATATTAAAATAAAAAAAAAATATTTTTTTTGTCTATATCAGTTGGTTTTATATATCCTCCAGATCAGTTTAGTTAGGATTTTTTAAAAAGGATTGAAGTCGATGTCGGCTTTTATGTAACGAACGTCGAATGGAAACGACATCTTTCACTTTTTAACATAATGTTAAAAATTTCCTGAATATCTCACTGAACATAACGAGGTGTTGTACCTACGCTGCAGTTAGGTTATAATTTAGTATCAATAAAAAAAAATTGTCCTTTGTATGATGTTTCCTGGTGACAACCTTTTTTTATTTTTAGTTTATTCCTTCGATTTAAAATGCAAGACAGCGAAACAGTTAAGGCTGAAATCAGAGAGCGAGCCCATCATAAGGACAAGGTCAAAAGGCATGTTAAGCTTGTGGTTCGACAACGTATCCTACGGGATACATTGAACCCATTGGAAATGAGTGAGGAGCGTTTCAAAGAGCTATATCGTTTCGATCGTGCTACAGCACAGAAATTGATAGTTGAAGCATCCAGGCATATTGAAACTCCACAGGTGCCAATATTGATTCGAGTTTTTGCTGCTCTCCATTATTTTGTTAATGGAACTTATCAAAATGAGTTTTCACGTGCATTGAACAGAAATCAATTTGAAAATGTTTGCATGGTCGCCGATGGTCTTGAAAAGTTGGCTCAACTCTGGATTAAATTCCCAGAGCCACATGAATATGAACCAATTCAGGCAACGTAAGTTCTTTTTTAAATTTCCAACAAAAAAAATTATTTTGCTTAAATAAAAAAATAGATTCGAAGGCAAGACTACATTGCCTGGTGTCATTGGTGCAATGGATTGTACTCAGGTACAAATTCGTAAGCCAAAGGATCGTAAGATTGCAAAGAAGTACTTAAACAGTGATGGATTCTATTCTGTTAATGTCCAATTGGTAAGGTTTTACTAGTGAAACACATATATTACACATCCAGAAATACATTTGTATAGTCTACATTACGATAATTTTTTTTACATACTTTCTAGACTTGCGATTTTAACTTGAAGATTATGGAAGCAGTTTGTGAGAATGGTTCCACTAAGGACCATGAACTTTGGGAAAAGACCCAAACTAATACCATTTTGGAAAGCCGCTACAAAGCTGAAAAGAAGAGAGATGCATGGCTTTTAGGTAAAATTTATTTTTACAAATAATTTCAATCGTTATCAACGAATTTTTTAGCCGATTCGCGTTACAATCTGACTCCTTGGGTATTGACACCATTTCGACCAGCAAATAATGAAAAACAAAGGAAATTCAATGCCATCCATGGAAAAGCTAGAAATTGCAGTTATCGCTTGATTCGTGTTTTGAAGACAAACTTCAAATGTCTCCGCGGCATAGAGGGAACTCCAGAGCAGGCATTGAAAATAATTCATGCTTGCACAGTTTTGCATAACATGATGTTGGATCGTGGTTTAATTAAAAAAGATGCTGTAAACAATGAAGATATATGGTATTTTGACGAGCATGAGGATGAGGAAATTGTTCATGATCGCTTCGTTTGCTGGCATATCAACGAAGGCTCATGGAATCGTGAGCGTGCATTGAAAAAAATGCTAGACACACCAAAGATTAGAATCGAAATGAGAATGTAAATTTTTCTCAACAGAACAGAAGTGATTTTTTTCTTCTCCCTAAACGTATAAATGTTGTGAAACCTATTAATATACATAATTCCATACCTATTGCACAGACAGGCTGACTTTTAAAGTTTCGGTCCAATGGCTAGGGAACAAAAACAAACTATAAACAACTTTGTATAACTAAAATAAATACTAAGTAAAAAGATTAATTATTTTTATTAAAATTAAGTTTAACATTTTTTGTTAAACATAATTAATTTAAATTTTATACTAAATTTTATATTTATTTTTGTATTTATTTTAGTTTTTAACTAACTATATACAATCTACAAACGTTTGTAGCAGATTATTATACTAGATGTAAAAAATATATATATATATATACATATATATAAATATAAATATATATAAATTGTGTGTGTGTAAACTTAATGTAAAACATTAATAAATATTTAATATATTTATGTGTAAATGGGAGAAAAACTAACAAAATTATGAATATTTTTTAAAATTTTTAAAAACATTTGGAAATGACTTGACATAAAAATTTTGTGACTAAATACCTGTACCTAAGACTGACTTTAGGAGCTTCGGTCTTACGGCCTTGGGATTCAACAATAACTTTAACTAAAAGAAAGTATTACAAGAACTATTTAAATTTTAGCTTAACAATGTTAACTAAAGTAATTATTTTTTCAAATCCTACATTTATTTTTGTAATAACCTATAAATTATTAACTCGCTAACTCGCATGAAAACTGGCACATCCGCCAAACATAATTTACCTTAATTAATTTTTAGTTAGATAGACAGATGGATTTATTCAATGAATGCATCACAGGTACAGGTACGTAAAGAATTTTTCAAGCTCTAAATTTAAACTCCTAACGTTAAGTTTAAAATTAGAAATGCTGGAAAAATTCTTTTTTTACAAACATCTTTAGCTTTTGTTTTTCTTCTCTTTGCGGGCTAGCGACTATTAATAATTAAAGATTATATAATAAATGTTTCTAAATGTGTATTACTGTGATCTCTAAAAAAAAAAATACGAAAATATTTTATTATATTATTAAAAAGAAAGATAAAAATATTTATATTTTTAATTACAAAACATTTACTGAATAAAACTAAAAATTTTACGACTAAGTAATGTTAACGTTAAGACTGACTTTAACATATTTGGTCATTTGGCCCTGGAGAGCAAACAATTAATTTTCTAAATAAAAAATTCTATAAAGTACAGGCATACGACCACCTATTAGTCAGAGTCTTATCGACAATTTCACTACAAATAAATACATTTCAAATTCCAATTTAAATTAGATGTTTAAAAATATCCTACCATACATATTCAAACATTTGCTAGTACTAGCAAAAGGTTGTATTAAGATGTCTCAAATAAATAACCTTCTAATAGAATATAATATATAATAACTAATATATTGATGTATATTGATGTTAAAAATAATAATTAACAAGATAAAAAATAATTGATTTTTAATTTAAAAAATATAAATAAATATTGTAAAACTTGATGTAAAAATTATAAAAGATTCAATAAAACCTTTTGTTTGTACCCACTTAGGGTACGCAAATAAAAGTTTTTAGTTATGCGGATGGGATGATACTCGTAAGTACGTTCAAGGATTCTCGAAATACTAGTGGGATCGGTTAGGATGGGTTATGGGAGGGTGTGTGATGGATAATCACTCATCACTTCTCCAATAAAAAAATGAAAAACTTGCAAGCAACTTGGTACTATTTATGAAGTGAAGATCCAATATCTTGGCTCCTCTTAACCCTGCGGTGCTTTAGAAATACCTGGACTCTAAGGTACGTAGGCGGCATTCTTACAGGGCGGCAATGGCATATAAGAAGTTGAATTGAATCCACTTTTTATACATCTCCACAGCTTCTGCATAAATCATTGGACTCTATTTCCCATTTACGAAGTATGACTGCAATGGCACAGTGTCCTGTGATTACTCCAGTTTTCGTTTTATTTAATATGAGACATACCGTACGAAAAGCGGTACAGTCCTTCCTAGATAGCTGGCATGAGTTAGCCTCTTTCTCTATTATGACGCCTATTATACTACACAATTTACCAATCGTTGGCAGTATAGATGTGTATCAGTAAAGACTGATGTTCATCGCCGAGCCCTTTCTATATATTGCTATGCTCGGACACCAAGCCAAGTTGGACCAAATAGTATCTGATGGTGTTCAGTGCGCAACGACATTTCTTAACCGCCTTTGATTTGATTGGATTGGAAGGGGTGCGATAAGACACCATTACAATTAGTTCAAGAGGCTCAATGCCTAGACATACCCAATAATCCGGAAAAAATGAAAAGGATTACTTTGTACTGAGTGCCAGGCCAACCTGTTCATAGGACCAGAACCCTTTTACGGAATGTAAATGCACACCATCCGAGAAGAACTGTGCCAAGAGGAGGATAAGAGTTAAATTTTTTGAGGAACTCCCATTGGAAATTTCAGTTGGCGAAATTCCAAGACATATACCAATAAAACATATAAACAAATTACGTAGATTAACAAACAATGAATGAACCGTTACCACGTCATTTGTTAAAAATTTAAGCAATAGAAAAGGGTGAGAAATCTGGAGGAGGTTTGTTAATGTTTGTCATTACCATTTTACAGGTGTGTAATACTGCATTGTTGGAGAGGGAAAAATACCCTTGCATGGCCACACAAACTTGGTAGCCCGATTGCTCTTTAGTATTCGCCAGGTATTGTCAAATCAGTAAATATCCACTTATTCTCAGCAAATACCAATGTCTTGACTTTGCCAACAGATTTTGCAGTCGCATACGTACATACATATGCTCATATTTAGTAAGGATAATAGTTCTATACTGAAATGTATGTATGCTATATCTGTTCCCAGGTGAAGAAATGTGTAGGTATAAACTGGAAAATATTTCGTCAGACAGATTCTGGAAAATGCAAGGACATGCGCAGATTTAAAGAAATTAATTTTTAGTTTGATGTATCAGAAATCAAAGTAGCACCCACACAACAGATAAATTAGTATCCTACCTGTCCAATGTATACATACAAATTTTATGTATGTGCATGTAATGAATATACACAGATATATTATCTCTAATTAATTAATTAAATTCGGTTACCAATTCTGTTTGAATGAAATAATACTTATAGAAGTGCATTTTCATGTTTGAATAATATGTTAGATGAATAACTGTTAGATTCACAGTTTAATTTGCATGTTATTACCAATTTGCACCCTCAATCGGAATGCAAGATACATTTAGTTTGCATTGTTTGCAAGGATTTAAGCATCCTTCTGATGCAGAATCAACCAGTGTTGTTTGGGTGGTTGGGCGAATGTTGGTAGAGCAATCATCCTCCCATCAAGGATACAGCATAAAGAAGCTGGTATTGGATGGAAAAAGCTTTCTATACATGCATGGAGAACACTCTTTGATGTCTGACCAACCAGGGATGTCTAAACTCACTGGAAGGATTAAGATATTTTATTATCAGTTGAACCATGGTTCTAAATCATCATTTTAGTAAATATTTGCTTCTTTTAACGAGTTTATGGAAGATTACGCCGCAGACATAGCCATATACATACATACATAGGCACAAACATTGGCGTTGATTCAGGGAAGCATTGGCATTTCATGTCATCGTCGGATTTACAAGCTGAAGTTAGTTTCAAGACCGCGTAGGCATGATGTAAGCTAAAAATAATAGCGGTTTTATCAACATATGTAGTTATTTGAATTTTGATAAAACCGATTGCAGAACTTTTAAAGTTACTTTGTTGCCCATATAACTACTAGTCTTCCTAACAATTATGTTATGGGGCCAATGTTGCTCCCTAGATACATACATATATTAGCTTCACTAAGATCATGTGTGAACTGTAGGAACCCAAAATTCTAAAGCCTTCATCAAGATGCGGAATCAGTTTCTGGGGAAGAGAAATATTTGTTTTCTGCAAGCAGCTTGGCGCTCCTCGTAATTTAGCATTCATCGGAAACATCGTCAACTCCCATTCAGTACTTTGAGACATGTCCTTTGTGTGGTCACTAACTAGAGGCTATTAGATGCTTGCAGTGTGTCCAGAATAAACAATGTCATTCTGTGAGAAGTCATTTCACGCGTATAGAAAATATCATTGAGAATTACCTAGTTTCAGGCTTATTTGATTCTAGCCCTGATTATTTTAGAAATCCATTAAAAAGTGCGCATGTATCGCCTGAGGCATTCTTGTCTCTGGATGCACATGGCTACTTATCAGACTCAAGAAATGTGCCCATTACATGTCACGTTGCGAAAATTGAATCCTCTGCGATCTCAGGCACTCAGTGATCGAATATCATAATTTGAGAGACTGCTCTAGGTACGCTTGAAAGTAATTCAAATATTAATCAAAAGATATTCGGGGAAAACTACTAGTGCAAAGTGTAGGTGCATTTAGGTTTAACAAAATATTTAATTTGCAATCGCTGTAACAACCCTGCTATATTTTCTCATATAAAAATTCAACTGGAAGTTAGTAACTGCATACACATTTCCAGGATCATTGGAAAGTTTGTTATCCTTTTTTTTAATTTACCTCTGCTATTTGCTAGGATAGTTTATATTTAGCTACCCTAGTGAATAGCAGTTTTGCACACTATCATTAGGCTATACCTTGGATCCTAGCTGTGCAACAAATTTTTTCTTCTACATTTAAAAGATGGGTAAAACCGGTGGAAGAAAGAAACCAACGGCTAAAATTAAAAAACCACAATGGCCACAACTTGATGACGAAGAAACACTGAATTCTTTATCAACTCGAGAATATCTAAATCAAACAGTTATTCCCGTCCTGTTGCATGGCCTGCAGGCTTTAGCTCGTGAAAGGCCTGCAGATCCAATTGAATTCTTGGCATCATATTTATTGACTCATAAGAATCTTGTCAAGGAAAATTTAAAGAAGGAGAAAGAAGAATAAGAAGTGATAAAAAGAAATAATAATCTTTGTTGTTGTAAATTTGTGACTGAAATTTCAGTAGCAGAAGAATTAAAAAAATTGCTGATTTCCTTAAACATTCCTAAATGTAAATCTATTCATGTAAAATAGTTAAATAAATAAATGTAATATAAATGTAAAATATATAGATGTAAAAAATTAATAAAGGAATAAATAAAAAACATTTAATTGAGTCCTTTTTTAATTTATCTATGAATAGGATTTGGGTCACAAACGGTTTTCTTCTGGAAACGAGGTGTATGGAAAATGAGGTTACATTTCATTCAAATACAAAAACAAATACCTGGCGCAACGGACGTATGTTGTCCAGGGCCTAGGTTCTCGCAGCAATTTGTGATGTGTGTGTTACATTTTTTTAACACAAATGGAAGGGACTTACAGTTTAGAGCCATATCCATAAGGCAAATTGAGAAGCTTTCTCATGACAGTTATTACTCTCAGACGTTTGTCAGACATTCGCGAGAGGTGAGACCATGAAAAAACTTTTTGGTGTTTTCTGGGTCTCGAACGTCGAACCTCCCACTCAGCGATCCAACGCACTAACCACTTGAGCCACGGCGCCCACACTTCATTCACTGTTAAAGAGTCATCAATTTGGTGGCAAAGTACCCCGACAGGAGCGCCTATAGACATCTTCTCAAACGTGTAGTCTTGAACTTGATGAAAAGCAACCTCTTCATATTGTAGTAGTTAAACGAATGGTGCTGTACCCAGTAGTGATGAAACCAAAGATGACAAAGATCCCTGACAGTGGTTTTGTTGCGAAGTGCTATGATGGATAGTAGTAATGATGGAATTGAATACAGAATCTTCTGAGTTCCATTTAAAAAATGCACAGTCATTCTAGTAGAGTCTATTATTCTGAGAAGCTTTGTTGCAGATAGAACAGATTTCACTTCATCTACCTAAGCAAGCTTAAAAGCATATGTACATAGTATGTATGTATGTTGGCCCGATTTTAGTGGTTAACATTTTCTTTAGCGCTTACGCTCTTAAACTCTTTTACAATTCTGTTAGTTTCTTTGACTTTCCTTTTAAGAAAACGCTCACCTTCTATTAACTATTTAATTTTACACCTATGTAGACTCATATCCTCGAAAAGTATCACTTTTAGTAGTTACGAGAGAAATTGATAGTTTTTTCGTAAAATAGTTTTTCTAGGCATTTATCCATCCAAACAAAATCTCAAAATACGGTGAGCTCTCTACTAATAATGTTTACTTCATTCGGATTGTCGTAGTTCAAGCGAATGACTCCAACTTACTTTTTATAAATTCATTGTATTCCACATTCCTTCAAGCCACCCTATCCTTGATTTCCACTGAAAAAAAATTATCTATTGGTTTGAATGGAAAAAAAGTAAAGAAACACACAAAAATGTCACTATTATTACTTGTTTTTATTAAAAAAAAATTGATACACTTGTGAGTATCTTAAAACCACTTATCATTGGAGATTTGTTAAAAACTTGGCTTTATTCATAATCCTCTCTTTAATTATAACCCTTACGTTTTTTTCTATTTATTATTATTCGTTTCATATTATGATAATAATCGTTTGTTAAACAATCAAAAATTATCTAAGATCTATTTTGTTTTGTTCTTTTTCGTTTTTTTTTTTTTTGATCAATTGCCTTTCTTCTTAATTTTTGTTTTGTTTTTATTTGTTCTAATAAATTTTACAATGGTAATAATAATCAATAATTCAATAATTCTATACAAATACAATCTAAAATAAGTGATTTAATTACATATACTATTTCTTTTTAATTTTAATAAATCTTATACATATTATGTTTTATTTCCTTATTAAATTGTCCTTTTCTTGTTTCATCTCATAATTTTATAATTATATATTACATAATCTTTCAACACGTTATTTTAATATTAAAAGTATCGTTTTGTTGTTTTTTGTCATATAAAAAAAATATTTGTATTGAATTGTGTGAGCGCATTTGTTACAATAAAATTTGTTAAAATAATAAAATCTATCATTAAATGGATGGATACGCTGAAGAAGGCATCAAGAGCGCGTGGAAAAGAATTTTGTTTTGTTTGTTTTAATTTTTGAGACATTTAACAATAATTTATTTTATTTTTTTTTTTATAAGTCGATAGATTTTTTTTGTGTTCTAAAGAAGGTTGGCAACTAAGGCAATTTTAATTTGATCTGAGTAATTTGTTGATTTCTGTATACTCTGGCTTAAATGCAACTTATTTTTATAATCATATATCTGACACATATCGACTCTGAGATAGAAACCGACTTAAATGAACGAGACAATATCAGGAGTTTGAGCAGAACCAAGCCTCTTGAGCTAATGGTTTAAATCATTTGTCGATCTTATAGAGATTGGTTCTGATTTCTTAGTGGCGTTAGAGTCCCACACTACTTGATAACCGAGAACTACCAATTGCCTTTCGAGATTTTTCATCTTCGTAAGGACACAAAGCATGGACTGTGCTCCAGGCGAGCATAACTGACAGTTTATACCGGGGAACATAACGCCGAACATCTGGCCTATGTAATTCGATAGAAAAAAGTGTGTATATGTATATCTGACAACTATCTATTTCTATTCAATGAATTATAACAAACATAAAAAAAATGTTAAGTAACTTTGCAGTACATTTCTGAATTTCGTTATCATTTTATAAGCACCTATAGTATGTGCATTTACGTACATAATATGTTCAAAGCCAATGCAGCTTTTTAGATTTACGTTTGATGCAATAAAAAGTCTTAGAATATTGGTGCTTCGAAAGTCTTATCGAGATGCTTAAGATATTATTTTCGTGGATCTAGAAAAAGCATTAACCCGGCTCCAAGGAATTCTGATAAGAACGGCATTGATAGCACAAAAAGTGCTGCTAACATACATGCGGCAAGATGGCATGGGTAATATACAACATGTTAAGATTTAATTTTCGATAAATGTTGGGCAGGTATGAAAGCCCTCTACTTTGCAATACTGTCCAGGAATTTCTTCCGAATGTATTTCGAACTAGGACGCCTCCTCTTAGCAGATGAAAGAGTTATCGTAGGAAAAAGCAAGGAAACTGTGATATCGCACATTGAATCAGTGTGAAAGTTTGAAAATGGCAAGAAAATTCGGCAATATTTTGCGACCTGAAGCTCAAGGGTAGACTGCAAGTAACAGCAATGCATCCGGTTTTTTTTTAGACTTCATGAATTTTATTGAAAATAAAAACTCAAATTCTCTTGCTTGCAAAAAAAGATCGATCAGCTAGTAAATATTTCCGACAAGTGAGACACATTACCTCGACAAGGTATCGGATAATGAAGAAGTCACGTTTCAATTACAGAGTACTTCATGAAAAGTAGGGAAAACTTAGGAGGGTTAAAGGATATTTGATCCTTTATGATTCGTGGTGTTACTGACTTTTCCTTGAGATTTTACGCTTTGATAACCAAGACCTAACCAGACAATTTAAATCAATAATTTTCGAATCCCGATGTCTTATTTTGAGCTGCCGTGTTTGTGTAATTTTAAGCATATTTTCAAAGTTTACTTTTTTTACAGTAACATAAATTAAAATTTACATTTTTTGCTTTAGATATTGGTACGGAATATTTTCATTGTTTTATCAAAAACGAAAAACTAGAATTAAGAATTTCCTTCGAAAAGTGTTAATAGTCATTTTAATATCATTATACATATGTCTGTTTAAATTGCCTTAGACTAATTTATATATCCACTTTTATATTTTATTCAATTAAATTAGTTCAAATATCAAAATTATAACTATAACTAGAAGTCTTTTAAATTTGTTGTTGCTCTCGCTGCTTCTTTTGTCAGTGTTATGTATTTTTTTTCCTTTGTTTTCTTCTATATTTGTTATGTTATTGTACAAAAAATGAAAGTTCTTAAAAGAATCTTTATGTATATATATATTGAGCAGCGTTTTTTTTTCACTTATTTCATTTTATTTTCTTTCTTTTTTTTTATAACTAATAAGTCTTTTAGTACTTTTATTAGATTGCAAAAAGAAAAAAACACGATTGAAATCAAAGTAAAAAAAAAATAAAACAGAAATTACATTATAGTCTAAATATTAATACAGTAGCTATGATATATGTATATGATATATTAAAAAACATTTGCCTTAAATTACAAATAATGATAATTTTAAAATAAAAGTGCAATTATATATCCATACGATGTATATACATATAATAAAAAAAAATACAAAAAAATCACAATTCTTTAAGAATAAAAATAAGAGGATATTAAATAATACAGATCACTGTATATTATTATTATTATTTTTTGTTTTGTTTTTAATATTTCATTTTCGTTTTATGTAAGGCATTTAGGGAATGACGAGAAAAGAAATATTACACGGTGTGAGTTTTCTTTCTTATTTTTAAGTTCTATTGTTGTTTACATTCCGTAACAAAGGAATAGTACAATGAGAAAAAATAGAAGAGTATTGCAAAGAATCTTAATTCTTAATTGGTTCGAAGTTTAGTTGAATAAGTAAAATATGCTGTCCACATGGACTTATTTAATAATGACTGGTCAGAAATACAGACATAAATTTTACTGCGACTAATATTACCAAATATTGATATTCGTTTCCAAGTGATGTGAAGGATTTTCAAATTTATTTATTTGTACGTAGTAATTCTATGAGGATCTTTTTGCATTGTAATAGGCCATTCATGGCTAACTACGATAGCTGAAAATCGACCGAATTAAGACTTTAGACAGCCCAACATATAGACAGTGCATTAGTCCACCTTTCGAAAGGGCGGTAGTTGTACAGCCAACTATGCAATAACTCAGTGATATAGAAAGCCTAGCTGAGCGAAAATTTCATGATGTAAAATAGTAACTGAGAAAGAGTTCAATAGAGCTAACGTGCATGGCTAGAAACCATGGCATAGTGGAAGGCAAGGGCAAAAAGCACACAAATTCTGTCTATATTATACTTGAGTCCTCACAGCTAAAAAAGTTCTTTACCTGTGTTAGCAGGTCGTTTTAGTTGGTTAGTTAAACTGTAACCCAAGAAAGAGAGACTGACAGAGAATCTTATCACATTGAATGTGTTATACAGAATAGGTTTAATGCATCCCCAATGTGAATCGGTCATAAATTCTGTAAATAGTCTGGCACTCTGGCGCACGGCTCTGATAATCCTCCAAACAACGGATGAAACAAACACTGACCATAAGGAAACAGACCCAAAATCCTTCATCGTATAGGCCTTTGGAAGATTCGCAACTTCTAACAAAAAGTATCTGTAACGATGCTTTCTTAAATGTACTATATATTGCCATGTTTCTACTAACAGTGCAATAACAGAGTATGATTTTTAAAAATTCGCAGCAGATGGTCTAAGAGTGTGGAAGGATTGATGAACCCAAAGGTACGTCAGTAGAAATTATAAACGATGGGCGGATATCTCATCTCACGTGGAAGAGTCGAAACTCACAGTTGCAAATGTATACAAAAGGAATAAAAAAAACTTAAAAATTAAACACATAAACAAATAAAAACAAAAATAATAATAAACCATCTCTGAAGCTGAATTTTTTTAGTTTTAACAAACAAACAAGAGTTCTTATTAGAATTACTGCATTGTTAGTTAATTCTTAAGAAATCAGTTTTAATTACAATGAATTACTTTTGATTAAGATTTATTTTTTTTTTTTATTTTTTAATATGCTAGCTTGATGTTCGACAGAATGTAAAAGCTGAGATCATTTAGACACGTAGAAAAAAGAAAAAAAAATCCAAAATAATAAACTCCTTTCAACCTTAAACATTTTAAACTTTATTTTAATCTTTTTTTTCATTTGAATTGTAAAACTTTATTGCTTATCCGTTTCCTTTTGTTTTTTTTTTTTTTTGTTGTTCTCCAATTTCTATTTGAGTTTTAACGCTTTATTTTGCTTTGTTTTAATTATAATTTTAAGCATTTTATATTTTGATTTCATTGCCATGATTATATAAATTAAATAAAATTAACCAACAAGTCTTAATTGTACTATAATACTATTGGAAATAGATTTTAAACTGTTAATTTGTAAATAATGTTTGTTCGTTTATATATATGTGTGTGTTTTTCATTATTATTCTATATTACATCAGCGATTCGAGTGGGATTTTTTTTTTTATTATAAGAACCAATCCAATGTTATGTTCTATTTACATTCGAAAATAATTTAAAAATGCAGAGATACCGTAAATGAGAAAAAAAAACAAATAACAATTATAATAATAACTAAAAAAATATGATTATTTTTTTTCCTAAATATAAAATAAAACAAAAAATCCCATGGTTAAGGTAACCGCGGCAAGAGCAACAGCACTCTAAGAGTAGATTTTTGAGACCATAAAGATCGTAAATGCAATATTTAATTAGGCTTAAGAAAAAGGACAAAAACAGTGATAGGGGTAAATGAATAGAACATACATCCAGACAACGAAAAACTATTTCGGTAGGGCGCATGTACCAAATAACCAGACAACCAGAATACCTGATGACTTGACTATCAGATCTTAATGCGTTCATTAGAACGAAAAGCGATCGTGTATGAATTATAAATAAATATTGCGTACGAGGTGCAATACAGCATAGTTGGCAAATGTTTCCCACTACATTCATCGGCACTTATCAGTTTAGCTTCTGACCTAGCAAAGAGCGTCTCGAATGAATTAAATTTTAAAGCCCCTTCGTTTCTGAATCGTACTTGAGATCTAATTTATTTTCAAAATTAGAACGCAAGTAACTTCGTGTATTTGCCTAGGTCAACTGAAAGACTGAGTGGGTGTGTTCAAAATGATTGCTATTATCATTGGGGAAACTTATGAATGCATCCCTAAATTGTAACACTAGTGGTAAGAGCAAAGCAATAGGGTAATAAAAGATATGAGAATGAATATATTCAGAGTTTCAACTTTAATTTTTTAGAGCTAAGTGAAATAGATCGAGAAAGCTTAGCATGACGTGGTGTAGAGTAAAATTTATTATTTAAGACATTACTATTTAATAGATAGAATAAATAATGAGTTCTTGCTCACCCATGGTGTATCTGGAACTTGATCACTGGAACTGAATCAATTCTGTTCTTTAGACGAGTGTATTCTTTTTTTAATGAAGTATTTTGCTTGCAAATTTGTGGCGTGGGAGTTTTTTTCCTAAGCAATAAACACAATAATTGTTTTTATATTTACAAAAGATTTTTCTGTTTTGTCAGCTAATTTTTGTATTTAACACTGGATTGGCCAGTCAGCAGACATAAAAATGTTTTTTTTCTCCAATAAGTCATTAGGTCCAATTCAAAAGTCTCAATTTTGCTTACTGCTAACATTGCGAGATTTAATCAAACAAAAATATTAACATTAAGTGAAAATTTGTTTGTCTTGATTTGTTTCATCTTTTATGCGTAATACGATCGATACTCATTCTAATCAGCAGTTTTCATCCACGTACCATTGTCTTTTATTCGCCGTGGAGTTTTGTCATAATTAAGAAAATTGTGATATTTTTTGTAAGGATATCTGCTTTAAAATATGTAGAAAGGACTGAGAAAAGGATAGATAATGTGAAAATAAATGTTGGTTTTCAATCACCCACTATGATTAAACTAAGTAGCCCTAATGGTATTCATAAGTAATTTTCTCTCAACTAAGACATTAATAGCAAAACTAATTTAATCTGTTGACCTAGAATGATTGTCGATGAATATTATAGGCAAACCTTAAATTCAAATAATGTAATCGTTGATACTAATTGGTTTTGAGTAATTAGCTGTATGAAATTTAGATGACAAAATGAGCATTATAATCGCTGCCGAAAGTTCACAGCACAACACGATGAATAAAACGACGAACGACGCAGAAATCGGTTCAACCCATGCCGATAAGAAGAGTATCGTTTCTTCTTTTTTTTTGTCTTAAATCCATGATGTAATATATTTAACAAATAGTATGTGTATGTCTCGCCAAAATTAATTAGAATCTCTTTTGTTTGAATTAAAAGAATAAAATGAAAAATAGTAAAAATTTGCAGCAATTACAATGAGTATTGTTATAAAACAATGCAATAACAAATGTTCTTTTTAATTTGGAAGGCATTTTAATACGTTGAACAAAATTATTGTTTTATATTTTCTTAAATTTTGTTCGTTTGTGTTTTTTTTTAACCTTGCCAAAGATTGTTTCTATATGTCGCAGGTTAAAATATTTATATATAGTGCTTGTTCGTTTTTTGTTTCGTCTTTGTTTCATTATAAATATAATATGTCTTTTTCTCTTTTTTTTAGTGTATCTTGAAAAGTAAAAAAAAAAATATCTTTTAAATGATTACTAATGATTGCTTAAATCTATGTTTTAATGCTTGTTTTGTTTTTGTTTTTTTTATACTTTTTTAACATTAACTTAATTCATAAATGTATTTTATAATTGAGACATACTTGAATAATTGTTAAATATGCATATGGAAATATATACAGTTTTTTTTTGTTAAATATCAGTTTACTTTATTTATATATATATATAAAAAAAAATTTAATACAAACGCTAAATTATGGTGTCCAACTGTCTGGCTTGATGTAAAATTTTCTTTTGATGGCCTACTAAGGTAATGCCCATATCAGATAGCTGTTGAGCAGTAAGTCTAGATATCTAAAATAAAAAAATAACAAACAATTAGAATCTAAAATGAAGAGAAGGTCTAATGAAGGTTCGAAATGATGAGGGTAGCGAATAGTTATATGCAATCTAAGCCACGACGAGAAATAATAGAAATAAAGTTACCAACAAACGTTTTCCACGTCTCAGAGGCCCACGTCTTTTCTGGCTACTTGAAAGAGTGTGGATCACTTACCAAATCACTGTGAAAATTCTTTGTGTTACATAGCAACCACTATCGAAACACATTAAGAGAAATGCAGAAGCAAATGTTGGAATATTTATTTAGGTAGCGTGTAAAATATCTTAATGATAGTACAAGCTTTCCAAGTACACAATTTTGTCTCTAATTTTTCACGACTGTCGTTGTAATTGAGCGTACAGTAAGAAACTGATCCCTACAGTCGAATATTGATCTCTTAAAAATCTATTAAACCAATTACAAAATGTACGAGAACTATTCTTACCTGTTGCGCCGTCACTAAATTAGCTTCCTTAAAATGTTGAGAATAACGTGACATTTTAATGCTCTCGAGCCATAGATCAGTACTAATAAATATATTGTGACCACGTTGTGTATCGATGATATGTGTTCCATCATTATCAGGTGAATTTCTTGTTGTTAGAAGTGCTTGAGGCTGTCGTGCTAGATTATCTAACGTTGAAACTATACTGGCAAATGTTGGTCTATGTGTACGTTGTTTCTGCCAACAATCCAACATTAGTTGATAGAGAGCCTCCGGACAGTCCATCGGGGCTGGTAATCTGTATCCTTTCTCTATACTCTTTATAACATCCTGGAAAAAGAGTGAACAAAATTTATTTTCAAGCCTCTATCAAATTTATTTAAGCAAATAATGTTACCTGATTTGACCAATTCCAGTAAGGACGTTCACCATACGACATAACTTCCCATAAAACTACACCATACGACCAAACATCAGACGCTGATGTGAATTTTCTAAAAGCTATAGCTTCAGGAGCTGTCCAGCGCACTGGAATTTTTCCTCCCTTCAAATATAACAACAATAAGTTAAAGTGATAGACGTCTTTAAAAATAAAAATCTTACTCTTGTTGTATATGCATCGCTGGCATTTTCGATCTCTCGCGATAGTCCAAAGTCTGCAATTTTGCACACCAATTGTGCATTGACAAGGACATTACGAGCTGCTAAATCTCGATGCACATAATTCATATCACTCAGGTAAGACATGCCGCTAGCAATGCCACGTAGCATTCCAATAAGTTGCAATGTTTGAAATTTTCCATCATTAGCACGCAGAAAAGTATCCAAGCTGCCATTTTCCATGTATTCGGTTATTATCATGACAGGATTTGATCGTGTAACAACACCTTGAAGGTAGATTACATTTGGATGATCGAATTGCCCCATAATTGAGGCTTCAGTTAGAAAGTCACAGCGAGCTTTTTCTGAGGAACCTGTTTGGGATATAGCTTTTAATGTTTTTTATCAAAAATAACTGTTAAAAACTATCAAAAAAATAAATATAGAAATATTAAAGAAAGATCTTAACGTGACATCTGTTCAATACCAAATAGTTTACAAATAAATTTGTATATACAGTGGACTCTCCCTAAGTCGAATTTCTCTCTAACTCGAATTTTTTCGCCATATTTTAGCATTCCCATTTTTTATTAATTTTTTTCTTGTGCACTTTTTTAAATTATGTTAACCTTTTTTTTTATTAAATAAACGCTTTAAAACATAAAAAATTGTTTCTCTCTCTAACTCGAATTTTTCCAAAACTCCCTCTAACTCGAACAAATCATGGTATCCCGTGACAATTCGACTTAGGGGGAGTCCACTGTACTTGTCGAAATCAACGACAGTATTAATTGAGCGTGAAAGACTTTTAAAAAAAAGTGATGAATTTCGAATATTTATTCCCATCTGAAAAGTATATAAATGTACATACATATGTACATATGTTCATTAACATACCACCACGAATCATCCCTAATATCTAACCTAATAACATTAAAATAAACAGACGTCATATATCAATTGCTGAGATATTTAAAATGAAATAAAAAACATGTTCTCTTACCTGGCTTCAGTGTTTTTATTGCTACATCGATGTCTTGAACGAAATTTGGTGGTATCTTTAGACGCCCTCGGCAAACATCGCCGAACTCACCGCCACCTGAGAATAAATACAAAACAATTATTAATCAATTAAAATATTATTCGATTTCTTTTCTTATAAATATATCTTACCTATAATAGCCTCGATGGTAATGTAACTTGCATCAATCTCTCGAGCAAATTCTCGAATTGCTTGATTTGGATCTTCGTAAGTATGAGGATCCACATAGCTACGACTTGTGCCAAATAGAGGTGTTGTCACTGAAATATTATTTGGTGTTCGATAATATCCATAAACTGAACTTATTGCTACACATTCGTGTTATTATTATTTTATTTTATTTTATGTATTACGTTAATACCAAATAAAGTTGAATCGAAAATATATAGAAGCATTCCACATCACATACCACAAGAGCACACCAAACCCAATAATATATATTTTTTTAGCAGGGAATATATGTATAATACAAATCCAATGTTAATAAGCGGGAAGTTGAAAACGTACATAAAAGAAATGAAACGGGAGTTAATTTCAGGAAAAAAAAAACAAAACAAAAAAATCGAGAGAATAAAATTAAATTCTAGAAAATTATAAAAAGAAAAAAAAAATAAGGTAAAATTACCATTTGATTGAATTGTTTTAACAATTGGTGTAGTATCCATGGCATGAACTAAAATTTAAAACAAAATCAAAGATATAAAACGAAACAAACAAATTAAAACTAAACAAAACAAAGAAGTCAACTAAACAAATGTGATAATAACGTATAACTTTTTTTCTTAATTGTTATTAATAATAAAAACAATATTGATTTCCTCGAACTACGTATATAAATAAAATCCATTAATTACAATTAAGCAACAAAATGGATTTGTAGTTTTTACAAAGACTAAGTGTAGGCTGTCGGGAGAATTCAAGAATTCTCATAAAGTGGTGTCCCATAAGGCTGTATACCATCACTACAGCTTCATGTGGTAGCCACTACACATTCAACATAATTCTTTGTGGACGCGAATCCATGGTATCTAATGTTTACTTACAATCTTTCTTTCCATGTTTAGTTAAATATCTTTTTTTATATTCATTAACTTCTCATATCATTTCACATTTGTAGATAGCTTTTAAGAGCAGAACGTTCATCTTTTCTTATTCCTCATTTCATATACATATGTATATGTATGTAAATTAATTTTCAATACAAATAACATAGCATTGGATTAGTAAAAGCCCGGAAAAAATTGTAAATTCTAAAAAAAATACTTTTTTTTTTTTATAATTTGCACGCACTCAAGGGGTTATGAATACCCTTTTACATGTTTTCACACGGTGCGGGCGTAGGAAAGATAGATAGAGAGAGAAAGAGATTGGTGTAGTGGTTTGAAACTCAGGTGTTTTAGGTTTCACACATTAGCTTCAGGGGTGGTTGTCCAGATAACTGGGGAGATTGTTTGTTGTCATTTATTTGTTTTGCCTTCGCTTCTGATTCACAGTATTTTTTTCCCGATCCACCTGATGTCATGAGCATATCAATCATCAACAGAGCGAACAATTTCTCCAGCCATATGACAAACCTACTGCCAGTGTTACTGCCAGTGTTCGCAGTAGTGTTGTCATAAACTTTCGCAATTGATCGGACTGCGTCTTATCATATAATGCTTGCTGACATCAGGGATTGAACTGTGAACCATCAGCTCGACAAACGATGACGCTACCACTACACCATTGCCACCCCAAATATATAATGAAGATTAAAAGAAGTTCGACGTGAGAAACCTAGTGAACCGCACATGGCTTTTAAGGCATTTTAGTTGCACTCTTGAAGTACCAAGACAAAAAATTATATGTACATACTCGCATAGTAAAAAACTTATAACGCATATACACATACAGTTAACAAAACTAGCATTCAAAAAGAACTAAAGAGTCCTGAAATATTCAACAGTACAATCTTTGTACTGATTATACCGAATATCGTTAAGGTTAGTAAAATAGATTATGTAGATGGTGTACTGCACAGTTGGGTTGCATGAAATTTTTGTTTAGGCATTCTGTTGCTTATGATGTAAACTTTCTATTCTTTGTAAAAATTTTGTCATTTTTCTATAAAGCAATTGTGTTCGTAACGCACATTCTATTTTAATCCCGTCATTTCTTATAGTGAAATTCTCTACTGATGTAAGAAGTTCTTACTACACTAGGAATGAAGTACATTACCCCGGCACTGATTGAGTTTTGATCTTAAGAAATTAATTCTCGAATGTTCATAGCTATCGTATTCTTCCAGCAGGATAATGCATGGATTTACACTAGTTGCAGTAACAAACGAGCCAATCTGCTTTTTTCTGCGCAACCCAAATCTGCAATACATCATCGAGGTATACTCGTACACTCTTAATATCCACATGTCATACTTGGTAATCATTTCTTCATGTTAATTGAACTTTTTGAAACTGTTACTGTAACTAAAACATGCAAGATATGAAGTATATGTATGTATATCTATGTACGTTCTTTAATTTTCTTTTAAAATAAATTACAAAGAAACAAAGTAAAAGAAAAGAAAATGCTACCGCTAACTTTATGAAATAAATTATGTTTATACCGCACTGTAAGTGTGTGTTACTTTAATTGTTTCAATTGTTATTTTTTTTTTATATTTTCCAAAGCAAAAGATCAAAGCCAAAAAATTAACCATACAAAGCGAAACATTTTCGAAATGCTTCAATAAAAAAAAATAATTTTGTTTCTAAATTTTGAATTTTGTATTTTTCTCTTTTATTTTTTGTTTTTTTTTTTTTTGAACACTTACTATAGGTAACGACGAGTCCTGGATGGATTATTATATTTTTAATAATTTATCATTTTGTTATGACATAAATTGTTATTTATGTTCAGGATATGGGAGGAAGAGAAAAAAAATTATACAAAGAGAGATTTGTTAAAATTGATTGCTTCATTAAAAAAAAAAAAAAGATATAAAAATATAAGGAAACTTATATAAATTTTTTTTGTCCACAAATACACTGTAAAATTGTAAACATACATAAAGTTAAACTTAGTAAAAGTACAACATTTTTGTAAAAGCTGATGAGAGTTGTACTCACCTTCGTTGCTAGCATAGTCCAGTGGTAGTGGCAAGTGATTGTTGGTCTTTTTGTCTAATTCGTCTTGATTTTTGGAACGCAGGAAGAGTACTGTCGCTACAATTACTAGGACAAGTATGAAAACCACTGCAACAGTTGCACCAGCAACAATACGCATTTGCATTGAATCATCATAAACTTAAGGAAGAGAAGGTACCCAATTCAGTTTTAGTTGATTGGAAAGTGTTCGCGTGTTTAATTCTTACCTGGACTCACACTTTGATGGGTTTGCGCATACACGATATTGCTGTACGTTCCGTAGCCATTTAAAGTTTTACACCGTACCTGAAATCCGTATTCTGAATTTTCTTGTAAGCCCTCAATATGAGCCTTTGTATCCTTAGTGTTCAACGCTGTCTTATTGATGGCATCCAATTCGGGTTTCGGAAACCATCTAACTTCGTAGAACTCAATTGGGGAGTCACTGTGTATCGGTTTGTCCCATACTAGATCTGCTTCTTTACTTGTTATGGAAACAATGCGGACATTAAAAACAGTACTCAGTATGGCAGATTCAGTGGTGAAAATTATTTCTGTATATTCTGTCTTAATGGTGGAACCATCATCTGTGGACGATGAAGCCGATGATGCTTTATCGGCAGCAGTGTCTCCAGCATTCGATGTTCCATTATCACCATCAGTGGTCTCGTTCTCTGGACTTATGGAATAAGATACCCCATTCATGGAATGAATTTGAATAGTGTATGTTGTCACTGGTTCTAGATTTGTTAATGTTAGCTTTGTTTCATTGAATGTATCCGTTGATGGATTCAGTACTACATTGGACGAACAGGATGCACATTTTACTTTGAAAACTATATCACTACGAAACTTCGAGTCCAATTGTTCGTCGGGTGCCCGTGTGGGTGTGTTCCATGATAAGATAGCACTTGTTTGATCAACAAACAAGAGCGTGAGATTCGTTGGAGGCCCGGGAGGCTTATAGCAAGGCATTTGTTTACCATCTCGGGGATGACGATAATAGCCCGTTTGACATGGGCAAAATGCCACCCCGATTTTTGATGATTTTGAATTTAGGGGACATGTTGTGCATTTGCTAACCTCAACCGAACGGAATGTTCCAGCAGGGCATTCTACGTACACAAATAGGATAACAAAATGATAAGCTAGTTGGGATAAGTGCACTCACCATTACAGGTCTTGTTCACATAATCTGGCTCAAAGCCAACCTTACATCGACATCCTCCCGTAAGGATGGTCCATTTGCCATCACCCTTACACAGGTACGTTGGCGGTTCATATGGCTCCGCATTATTCACACAAGTACCATTCTGTTTCTCGATAATTGTGATTTCTCTGCCAGTGGGTGTTTCATTGAAATGAGCAAAATTCTCTGTAACGCTGGGACACGTTATATAATAAACCTTAACCGCTAATACACTAATACAAGCGCCCTGATCACGGAACGCAAAGTAAACCCCCTTCTTGGTAACTGCTATACTTTTAACCTCTGTATTAATATCCACATCAGAGTTTTGATTAAATCTACCTTCGCCAGCAGCTATGCGAGCTATAAAACAAAAATTTACAGATTTTTTTGTTGGTTTTAGATTTTTTTTTTTTTTCGTAGAGGAGACTAACCGATAAGTTTATAGCTTTCTGGCTGCCATGGCGGTGGCTCCCTTGTAGCGGCATCAAATTCGTAAAAAAGCAAACTAAACGTTTCTTTACATGATAACGCATTTCCTATTCGACGAGAAGAGTGAGGAAAGGGTTAGCAATTGTTTAGCAAAGACATGCCTTAAGGTTGTTTACCTGGAAACAATGAACAATCTCTAATTGTGAATTGAATTTCTATATATAAACGATTAGCTGGACCACGATCAATAAACGGTGACCAGAGCCAATTGTTAACATTATGATAGGCAACATCACAGACAACATAGCTTCTCCAGTTAATACCTTTAACGAAATCTGTAAAAGATTCTTCCACCCACTGAAAAGCATTATAAATTTTTTTTATTTTTTTTTTATTATTTAGAAAAATTTCAAATAAACTTACGCCAGGAGTTTGTGCCTGGGGACCATACGGGTATCTGGTCCATTCTAGTGTTGCCTCTCTCGTGGTGTCTAATAGGATCACTGAAAAAAGCAACAACAAAGATCATTATACAATATATATGTATACTTCCGTGTTTTCTTCATTACTATTTACTATCTGACCATCCTACAGTTGTCACAAACAAAAGAAGCGATCGTTTGACACCCTAATTCGCATCTCTGAACCGAACCCCAGAAATTGGGTGTGGTATGGTCAAAATATTTGAGTGCAATACAAGACATCCTACTTGTTAGATACTATTTTAAGGTTTTTTAACGCCATTTTCATAACTTCGTCTTAGAAACTAGTACTCCTCAAATACCATTACTATCGTAGGACCAATAAACCATTTTTGGCCTTGAATCCACAATCTAGAGAATGGATATGAATGAAGCTTTGTTGAGAGTTTTGTCTAGATGAGGTAAAATGGATCACTTGGTTATTCTCGACCAATCCCAGTCGAGCGGTGCAGTTATTTTAAAATTAATTCCTGCTACTGCAATAGGATAAAAAAAAATATATAAATTAATGAAGCACTCTGTATAAAAAAAATACGATTTTGCTTTCACTGTAGTGACTTTTTACCTCTCTGTACGCGGGATACTTCTGAACAAACTAAAGCAAATAAAAAGTGTTGCTACACTTCCTTTTTTGTTTTTTGCCAAAATTTCTATCGAAGGAAATAATTCCTTTTAGACGCGCAGTTGTAAAACGACCAAAGGGGTTGAAAAGAGATGCGAAGTAAAAAGTATAAAACATAACGCGTGTGGGCTGCAAATGTCCTTGGCCTCACAAAGGACGCAAAAGATTACATGTAGGAATATTTTTTGTTGAAAACCCAGAGTCCAAATGACGCATGTAACCGTTTACAATGACCAACTAATTGTTCATATTTTAAAATTTGCGCGTGGAATGAGTTTCTTCCAACTAAGGACTCTATCGAATAGTAAGAAAACTCAAAGCAAGCAACAATTGTTATACAGATGCAAAAGTAATCACGGAAAGCATACTAGATATAGAAAAGAATGAAATAATTGCAGAAGTACATGTGTACACCTAACTCAAGTGATATAAGTGAAGCATAAAAGTGCTGTAAAATAAAATAAAATCAAACATTTGAGGGCTATAACCTCTACCACCTGTCGCCTCCTGCAACGCTAATATCACCTTGAAGTGAATCCTAACCGACCAATCTCCCCAAAAAAAATAAAATAAAAATTAATACATTCGTTCATTCACCACTTTCTCATTGTATTTGGCAAGAAGTAAAAAAAAAAAATATGATTAAAAACAAAAATAGTCTACTGCTGGGATGGCTTGTGATTTTTTTTTGCTTTTCTTCTCTCTCTCTCTCTCTTTACTGCTAAAACAACCCTAATGCACCCGGATTGGGTTCGTTTTTTTTTTTTTTTTCATTATTCTTACTTAACATACACACTGGGATGTCTTTGCAGTCAGTATGTTGCAGGGAAAACACCAGAGCTACATACATACATATATACAGGAGATCAGATCACAGCGCATAGAAGGAACGTAAGGAGCCAAAGGCCTATATCGTTACGAGTTATAGAAGCAGGAGGATAAGGCTCTATGCAAATGGCCGGGTGAGGATTCATTACGAGACAATTCGACTTCGAAGGGGGAGGGAAGAGGGGGCTTTCAAATTGCAAGAGCGGAATGAAATGAAAAATAAAAGAGAAACGAAAGAAAAAAAAATACATAACGAATAACCCCCGCATAAAACACAGACACACAGCTCTCCTTGAAATGGGGTGGATACAACACATGTGTTCTGTTGGGTCTTTTGGTTGGACGGTTTCGGATGATACCATAAGAAGAGGGTTCTTTTTACTTTTTTTTTATTATTTTTTTAATCCTCTTCAGAACTTTTTGGCGAAAACAAGTAACAAAAACCAAAAAACTTAAGCGTTGAATGAACTTGAAGAATGCTTCCATAAAAAAAAATCATTTCAAACGTTTAAGAGGTGTTTGACTATTTTTCTTCTATTTTTTGTTTTGTTTTCTATTTCGGAAGGAGAGGAACTTGCTTCTGTTGTTTTTGGTACATTTTTGGATGATTGGGGAAAGTAGAATGGAGATACGGAATATTTAAGAGGCTTGCACAAAGAAAAAAGAAACTACGATATGCTCAAGATGTATTTAGATGATACCCTTCGCAAGGTATATGGTTGCAGTCTTGCAGCAAGCTACTCCTCTACCAATACCAACATATTTTAACTGAGAACAACCACTATTATCGACCGGTGGATTGTATAGAAGATGATTCAGGAAATATTAAGAAGCACCTCTAATGTAGTGTAAATCCCTTCGAAAGGTAGTTGAACGCAAGACTAGTTATGAAGAGTACTAACGACTGCCTTAACGAATCTAAAAATACCAACGAGCCAGGTTTGAGGATTTTTGACCTGCGATAAGGCCATTTGTAAAGAAATTTTTAAAAGCCAACTCAGCTAGCCACCACCCTTCAAAAGTACCGTTTGCTATGAAGAAGGCTTGGGTTGCAACCATTTAGTGCATAAGAAGACTGATGGGGAAGCATAATTAATACCAATAGGCCTATCTGTGAAAAAAAGCTAAAATGGCGGGGAATTGGCCTTAGTGGGTAAGAATGTCACACTGTAAATAAGTAAGGGATTCACAACTGTCTAATGAAGATTCCCACCATCTTAACAAAAAAAAAACTCATAAAATTAGGAAACTAGCCTAAAAATGAAAATATTTTCAATCTAAAATCAAATTATGGCATCATGTGGTCACACAATGGACCTCATCTGGTCTAAGTGATTTCACCCGATTAAGGAAAATAGCCACTAAGCCTAACGTAATTGAAAAGCTCCCGCGTTATACAGTAAAACAACGTGAACTTCTTAACGCAGAGTTATAAAAAAGGATTTTATAGACAGTTTTCACCAACCTCCTTCACCCAACGTATCTATGTTTATCTATATTTTACTCTTTTTCTTAATCAGAGATGCCTTTTCGGGGGGACTACATGCGTTTGACATCTTATTTTTTTTTTCCCAGTCTTCCCCTTGTCAAAATCCAGTATGCCCCCGACACTAACTCGTGAAGGGAATTTTACGCAGCATTCACGTATGTACATATGTATGTATGTATGTTAATAAAACCAACGTGACTTTTTTTTAGATTCCAATTTCACGTAATTTGTAAGAAATAAAAAAAGTCTCAGATTATAGATAGGTTCGCGACGGTACCGTTGATTGTGCAACAGTCAGTTATACACGTTAAACAAAGTCCTGCGTTACATAAAAGATAAACGAACGACATGCACGGATACTATGATGGAGGCAAATCAAAGACATGCTTTATCAACATCAACATCGCAACGAAATTCCCCCAACACTTGACGCAATACCGATATTAATCCTTCTCTTACCCTTGTAGGCTTTCCTTTTCAAAAAAATAAATAAATAAAAATCATATTCGATTTGTATGTAAGTTCAAGGGACTGTAGCTACCTTTCCTTAAATATACATATTGCATAAAGCGGATATTAGTACATGTACTAGTACATGTTGGCTATAATAAACACTATAAATTGAGATTAAAGAATCTATGTATTTCCAGTGTGTAGGATAAGCAGTGTCGGCAGGAAATAATGTACATTACGTGACAAGTAAGAATTAAAGATGGAATCCAGCTGAGAGATAGCTGTTGCGGTCAAAAGAATACACATATGAAAGTGTGCATGTTTTGAACGCTGGTAACAAATAACCTGAGAATGGGAAATATTTTAAACTCAGTCAACCGCAAATGCCGACGATCACGACAACTCGTCGATCGTGCTAAATATACATACATATGTACACCTTTCTGAAACACCAGGCCACCAAAACAGCAGAGCAACGCGCTGTCTTCCTCAGTCTCGGCATAGCCACTTCATTTTTAATGCAAGAGACCATGTCCACTCTCGATGCTGATTGGTGGAACATCTGAGTATTTTCTTTCCATTTCTATTTCATCGACCTTCTCCTAGGAAAGCTCAAATTCTCACCAATATAAGATTCAAATCTGTCATATAAGTCAATGGCAAGCGTGGACGTAAACTAGTCGCTATTAAGCGTTCGGTGCATGAGGAGGCTGTCGAACGACCTCGACGAAGTAGTCTACACGCCTTCGTACGCCATAGACACTCTATGCCAGATTATGGTGCATACCACCCACAAACCAGTCCCCCACACCGACACGTCGTCGGTCGTGTTAAATACATAGAAATCTATGTGAAACACCAAGCCACCAGAAAAGCAGAGCAACGTACTGTCTAGCACAGTCTCAGCATAGTCACTTCATTCTTTTACGCAAGAGCGTATGACCATTCTTGATGCTGATTGGTGGAGCATCTGAGTAATTTCTTTCCACTTCCACTTTCCCTACCTTATCCTAGGAAAGCTCGCCTATCCACTACTATACATCCAAATCTGTCATATAAGTCAATGACAAGCGTGGATGTAAACTAGTCGCTATTAAAGCGTTCAATGCGTCAGGAGGGTGTGGAACGACCTCGACGAAGAAGTCTACTCGCCGTCGTACGCCACAGACACTCTATGCCAGATGATGGTGCATAACATCTACAAGCCAGCACAGCAGCCATCACAGCGAGGCGACGGTCGTGTGAAATTCATATACATCTTCGTGAAACACCAGGCCACCAGAAAAGCGAGCAACGCGCTGTCTACCTCAGTCTCAGCATAGTCACTTCATTTTTTAACACAAGAAACCATGTCCACTCTCTATGCTGATTGGTCGAACATCTGAGTAATTTCTTTCCATTTCTACTTCATCGACCTTCTCCTAGCAAAGCTCGCCTTCTCACCAATATAACATCCAAATCTGTCATATAAGTCAATGGCAAGCGTGGATGTAAACAAGTCGCTATTAAGCGTTCGGTGCATGAGGAGGCTGTCGAACGATCTCGACGAGAAGAAGTCTAAAATTCATAGAAATCAACGTGAAACACTAGGCCTCCAGAAAAGCAGAGCAACGCACTGCCTAGCACAGTCTCAGCATAGTCACTTCATTCTTTAACGCAAGAGCGTATGACCATTCTTGATGCCGATTGGTGGAGCATCTGAGTAATTTCTTTCCACTTCCACTTTGCCTACCTTCTCCTAGGAAAGATCGCCAATACACTACTTTACATCCAAATCTGTCATACATGTAAGTCAATGGCAAGCGAGGATGTAAACTAGTCGCTATGAAGCGTTCGATGCATGAGAAGGCTGTCGAACGATCTCGACGAAGAAGTCTACTCGCCTTCGTACGCCACACTCCATCCCGGCTGATGGTGCATACCACCCACAAACCAGTCCCCCACACCGACACGTCGTCGCGTCGGTCGTGTTAAATGCATAGAAATCTATGTGAAATACCAGGCCACCAGAAAAGCAGAGGAACGCGCTGTCTACCTCAGTCTCAGCAAAGTCACTTCGTTTTTAACGCAAGAGACCATGTGTACTCTCGGTGCTGATTGGTGGAACAGCTGAGAAATTTCTTACCATTTCTATTTCATCGACCTTCTCCTACGAAAGCTCGCCTTCTCAGCAATATAACATCCAAATCTGTCATATAAGTCAATGGCAAGAGTGGATGTAAACAAGTCGCTATTTTGCGTTCGGTGCATGAGGAGGCTGTCGAACGATCTCGACGAGAAGAAGTCTAAAATTCATAGAAATCAACGTGAAACACCAGGCCTCCAGAAAACAGAGCAACGTACTGCCTAGCACAGTCTCAGCATAGTCACTTCATTCTTAACGCAAGAGCGTATGACCATGCTGATTGGTGGAGCATCTGAGTAATTTCTTTCCACTTCCACTTTGCTTACCTTCTCCTAGGAAAGCTCGCCTATCCACTACTATACATCCAAATCTGTCATATAAGCCAATGGCAAGCGAGGATGTAAACAAGTCGCTATTAAGCGTTCGATGCATAAGGAGGCTGTCGAAAGATCTCGACGAAGTAGTCTAAAATTCATAGAAATCAACGTGAAACACCAGGCCTCCAGAAAAGCAGAGCAACGTACTGTCTAGCACAGTCTCAGCATAGTCACTTCATTCTTAACGCAAGAGCGTATGACCATGCTGATTGGTGGAGCATCTGAGTAATTTCTTTCCACTTCCACTTTGCTTACCTTCTCCTAGGAAAGCTCGCCTATCCACTACTATACATCCAAATCTGTCATATAAGCCAATGGCAAGCGAGGATGTAAACAAGTCGCTATTAAGCGTTCGATGCATAAGGAGGCTGTCGAAAGATCTCGACGAAGTAGTCTAAAATTCATAGAAATCAACGTGAAACACTAGGCCTCCAGAAAAGCAGAGCAACGCACTGCCTAGCACAGTCTCAGAATAGTCACTTCATTCTTTAACGCAAGAGCGTATGACCATTCTTGATGCTGATTGGTGGAGCATCTGAGTAATTTCTTTCCACTTCCACTTTGCTTACCTTCTTCTAGGAAAACTCGCCTATCCACTACTATACATCCAAATCTGTCATATAAGCCAATGGCAAGCGAGGATGTAAACAAGTCGCTATTAAGCGTTCGATGCATAAGGAGGCTGTCGAAAGATCTCGACGAAGTAGTCTAAAATTCATAGAAATCAACGTGAAACACCAGGCCTCCAGAAAAGCAGAGCAACGTACTGCCTAGCACAGTCTCAGCATAGTCACTTCATTCTTTAACGCAAGAGCGTATGACCATTCTTGATGCTGATTGGTGGAGCATCTGAGTAATTTCTTTCCACTTTCACTTTGCTTACCTTCTCCTAGGAAAGCTCGCCTATCCACTACTATACATCCAAATCTGTCATATAAGCCAATGGCAAGCGAGGATGTAAACTAGTCGCTATTAAGCGTTCGATGCATGAGGAGGATGTCGAAAGATCTCAACGAAGTAGTCTAAAATTCATAGAAATCTACGTAAAACACCAGGCCACCAGAAAAGCAGAGCAACGTACTGTCTAGCACTGTCTTGCAGGTGGGGCGTGTTAGGAAACTTTCAAGGATATATGATGCCTTCATAACATCATTCTCGATTTCCTCGGTCGATCTAAAGCGACTATTGTACTCGATCACATTCAAGCTTTAAAACTAGTTTAAATGAACTTGAAAATAAATAAAGTGTTGTTCAACTAAATACATATGTATGTAATAAAACTTTGTAACAATAAACTTCATGAAGGATAAGATAATCGTGCAACCATGAATACTAGGAGCCGTATCTAGACATGTGATCCAAAAAGTAAAGAAAGATCGATTAAGTTGGATCGGCTATATCAAGCGAATAGCGGTCGTGTTCCAACCAAGAGGGATTCTAAGTCTAAGACCGTGGGCTCCAAATGCCAAAATAAATCGGACCTTCATCATAAAAATCAGGCAAGCGCGGTCAACAAGAGGTTTGACATGGTGAATTGAAGACAATTTTCCCGGAATCTTGAAGAGTAATGTGTTTCAAGCAGAAGCCCTTTTCAGGTTGGAGGCCTACTAAAGAAAAATAAGTTGGTGAGAGTAAAAAGATACTTACATACATCCACACAGCGTTTACTTTTATACTAGTGGCACCAGAGCTTCCAAGACAGATTTAACCACCAAAGTACAAAAGGAAAGAACTCAAAAGGAGTAATAATTACTCCTTGCGTATACTCGTACATAAACGAGTATGACGGCTCAATTGGGCCTCGTAAATTCAGATTTACTCTTTACAAATAATTTCATATACATATGTACATAAGTAAATTTCTCTTATCCTCCAAATACAGGAATGAATCAATAATCTGCATTAGGCACAAGACACAAATTTCCGGCTACAAGGGTGGGTAAACTTATAAAATAATTACCAGGATTTGACCATCTAAGGATATGATACAGTGGTGGTGGAAAAATACAGGATTTACAAAAATATATTCAAGTAGTTTGACGCTATCAAAAAGCTTTTCTTATATCCTTCATCAGCATCAAGGCAAGCGAAAAAAACAAGAACACCCGTATAAAAGCACCATAAAAAAATACGTAGGGAGGAACAACAAGAAGCAGTCATTATATATCACAGTTCACATTCTAGTTCAAAGGTCCCTAACCTAAGAATAAGAAAATAACTGATAAAAAAAGGAATGAAAACCTAAAAAAATGCAGAACAGCGTTTTATAATTTTTGCACACCCAAAAAAGTTGAAGAGTGCAAAAAAAGTATGACAAATCATCTATTCAGTGAATTGCAGGTTATGTACATGTCGTATCACTCTTGCCTTTGTCAACGTGTGTAGCACACAATGGCCATGGGACATGGGGAAATGGTACTGCCTAGGGCAAATGTTTTTTAGTGGGCCGCAAAATTTCTATACAATTTTTATTTCATTTTTATTTTTTTATCTTTTACTCTACAATATGCACTTGTGTAGTAAGATATTTTGTGGCTCGGAAAAAAGGATATGTGGGATTTCGTTTTGTATTTGTTACAAACGACACAAGACATATGTACATATGTACATATGTATACCAAAAAAAGGTTAAGAGCCTAGAAAAAAACGACCTTTACTTGAGAATTAAGAAAAAACACGCTGGTTGGGAGGGAGTCATGTTGTACTCATACTTACACGACCTACCAACTAGTACTTATGCACATTATTCTCTTTTTTTTTAGTTTGAGAATGAAGTGGTTTCTCCTTATCTGGTTCATCGAATCGCTTTTCAGATACTTTTAATTTTTTATTGTAATGAAAATATGGTGCAAGGGGAATGGCAGTCTGACTTATCTTAAAATCTCCCCTGTTTCAAGGTCTAACATTTTCTAAAGGTAGTACATTTCTCGAGGTGCTTTCTGCACATTAAAATGAGAGACTTATGAAGCAAATCACACGGTGAAGCAACAATTTAAAGCGACTTAGATTGAGAGCAAGGAAACTTTTCAACAGAGTTTCACATTCTAGCGACTAACTATTCTACCGCGCAATATTTTTCGCACAAGTAAAAAAGAACTGCTCCGCGAATAACGAACACTGCACGAAGATTTGATGTTGCAATCGCAAGAGACTTCTAGAGCCTTCGCTGACCGAGATTCGCTTGATTTCTTAACAATCCCTTTGCTGCCAGCATCAATTGCTGATGTTCTGAGTACCGGCGAGCCGATGCAACAAAGCATGCGGGGTCCAAAAGAAGCACTGCAAAGAAAGACGAGGACTGCTTCCAAGACCAAAACAGAAAAGAGGTACAATGACTTCTTTTAAAGAAGGAGCAGGATCATAAGAAGCGTGCGGTCGAGTCAATAAAGAGGTCTTACTGCAGGACTGAAATGAAAGTTTTTCCAAAAGACAATATCCAGTCTATGAAGCTAGAAAAAACGCTGCAGATCTAACAAAGGATCCTCGTAGTGGAGTCGCAGTCTGTGCTGAAAATCTGAAGAGAATATTTTTGGGAAGGCATAACGAACTATTTAATTCATACATGCATGGGGACGACCAACATGAAGTAAAGATAACAGTATACCAAATCAACAAGGAAAGAGCAACCAAATCCCAGCAACACCACAGGCTCTATAAGGTCGATTGTACTACCAAGCAGCAACTCTTTTTTAAAGTAGTAGTTTGAGAAACTCAGATTTTATTAGTTGTGATCGCTGCTCCCCTAGTGAGCTTGAACTTACACCGGAACCGTCACAAGCAAACACACTACCTACTACTCCGTGGCCACTAAGAGTATACATCAACGTATGTATTTCCAATATTTTCTTATAGGAGAGTATACCCGATGAATGGTATCTCATTATCGCTTGACTGTTCCATAGAAAAAGAAAGAACCCCTGAGCTGCGCAAATTACAGGATTATCACGCCTACAACATTTTGTCTTCTGTACCGTGTCAATGCCTAGGTCCTTGCGTCAATAAACCGACGATAAAGTTACCACCGACCAGATATTTACACTAAGGCAGACCTTGGAGAGATTGATATTCACCACCTCTTTATCAACTGGAAGGTCGCCTATTTAAGCTTATATAGAAAGAAACTATACAGACCCAACTCCAGTTAATGCATTCCTGAAATAAATGAATGAAAGCAGAGCTGTCGAGTTAAGGCATTCCTGAAATGACTGAGTGGAGGTTGCTTTGGTTATTTCGAAAGGAAACATTTTCGTGTGATGTACTATCAGAAAGTAAAGGAGAAATCGATGAGCTAAGTAAAGCAAACTAAAATAAAGTAAGAACAAACCTCGTAGGATGTCAGCTAGAATATAACAACTAAAGAATACAATATAATTGAATAAAATAGACTCACCCTGATCCGCATAACCATACTGTACAGTTGTTAATAGGCAAACACTAGTTATTAGTATCCGCAATCGAACGTTGCTTTCCATTTTTCTCTATTTTACGTGGAATTTTTTTGATCTTCGTTTTCTATATTTATTACTTAATTTTATATTTAGAGCAACACTTATAAAATTATAAAACGTTTCCTTTTAGTCAAAAATTAAAACCAAAAAAAACCGAAGCCATTTATTAAGATAGAAGATAAAAAAAATATTGTAACACCGAGATTTGTTGTTTCACTTATTCACATGCATACATCAATTCTAACTTTCTCTTTCTTTTTTTTTTACACCGAACAGCATCCAGATGTATCAGCAAATTTTATTGTAAAAAACATTTTTTTTATCCGTAAAAAAAAAGCGACTGTCCGACTGTTGAAATTCCACGAGTCACGTGAAATTTTATCATAAAACGGCATTTATCAAAGTGTAAAAATTAATTTGTATCATAATTTTCGTTGCTTTGATATTACCTACTCCCAGCATTAATGACATTTTAGATTACGATCACTCTGAGAGGTAATTGCCACTGTATGTGTATATAATTTCCTTTTTTAATCACTCTGACAGTCAAGTGTATGCATTCTGTAAAATAAAAATAAAAATATATTAGAAAACCAATAGTAAACAAGAAAAAATAAATGAAAGAACAACAAGCGCACTGTGAGATCAAGGCTCAAAAATAATGTATAGACAAATCAAACAGGCATTGCATGACAAACAGTCGACTACAGCCGATATAACAACGAAACGATGGAGTAGCTCAAGGATCTGTTATCTCAACAACAATAACAAGTCTAAAGAAATTGCCTGTAAAAACCTACAGGTTAAGAGGCCTTTAGTTGTGCGGATTTGTGCATCCTAATATATTTTTGCTCAATAGCCTTGCAATGGGGAAAAAAAATTAAGTCGAAATCAATGCGAAGAGAACTAAATTTACTGCATTTTCAACAAGAAAGTAGACAACAACATCCACATATTTTACAAGCTGATTTAAGTCTAGAGTTTAGGGTCAATAATGAAGAAAATGATAGAGAAAGAAATAAAGAAAGAAACGAACAACTTCTGTTAAATAAAAAGCTATCCCTAAAGACTATATATGTATGTGTAAATGTACAAAAACTTGCTGCGCCAAACTGAGCAGATTCAACCCGGCATATCTATAGAAAAGGCCAAAGATTTTCAAGTCAAAACTCACCACCTAATCGTTGAATTCAAAGCAGCATATGATGGTACAAACGCTTAGGCGTGTGATTTGAGAGATCTATCAGAAAACAATCTCTTAGTGAAATCAAAAGAATTCAGGGTCGAACATTCTGTTGAATAGAAAAATTATTTTCTAATTTTTGATTTCCAACCAAGAGCTCATTGAAAAACTCAATGGAATGATTCCTTAAAATCCGGCTTTAGGACGTCCTACTAGGCAAGTAATTACGGCTCATAACCTTCATAAAAGTGAAAGTGGCAACCGCACGCACATGTCTATCAAAATCATTAAAAAGCAGATTAAAATTTAACATCTACTACAGAGTACAATGACTGCATCAGGGGCACTCTTAGCCAAGAACCGAACGATTGATGACTCCACAAAGGCAAAACTACACTGAGGAAAAGGACTAAGCGAGGCCGTTTTCGAGCGGACAACATTAACTTGCCGTCAAGATGCGATTCCAAACATAGCTGTTAAGTACTGTTAAAAAATTAACATCTAACGACTACAAGCGCAAGAGTATGCCGATTAAGTATCCCTTAACCTCCCAAGAAGTTTTATTCGACCAAGGCAAATGTGAAATAGAATCCCTGTTAGCAGTTCCTTGCCACTACAACAAAAAAAAGTGGTACACACACCAAAGCAAATGGCCAACAAAGAGCCGTTCAAAAGACAGACTAGAGCTCCTCCCAAAACCTATAGACCTAAAAAAGAGCAGAGTGAGTATAATAGGCGCACTTTTTAATCAATAGAGAGTTATTACTGCAGCTGAAATTCTACCGAAAGGTGAAAGCAACATGTCAAGGCCACAAACCCTGAAAAGTAGCCGGCAGAGAGGTGATCGTCTATTCGCTGTTTTCATTTCAAACGCAACCTATTATCTCGCGACTATCAAAATATATTTCCTCTATTTCGCCGAAGTTATGTGGGAAACTGTCATTTCATTTCGCATTCATCTTGCCGTAGGGTTAACTCTTTAACTTTTTTTGCACTCCTATGTTTAGCACTTCTATTAAGCGGCTTTCGTTTTTCTTCTACGGCTTATCTGGCAAACCGTTTATTCGCGCTTTGTTACTTAGCCGGTTGGGTGCCGTGACATAAGACCATATTTCAAAATATGGCCCTATGACGCTTTCCCAAAGTGACATAAAGCCATATTTCGAGGTATTGAAATTGAGGACATACATATGTAAGTCCACAATTTGTTTGGTCTAAAATGAGACATACATATGTACATACATATAATTTGACAATTTTTCAGAATGTAAAATGTCAAATAAAAAGAGGCCTAACTACATGCCGCGTAGCGGCTCCCTCAGCTCCTTCGGCCTTGTCCGGTGTACGAATCGAGGAAATGTTCATAGTTTTTCTTTAGCGAGCGTAGCGAGCTCACTCATCCCGACTTTTAGGCTTTCGCGTGCTAGTCACTTCAATATAAAAGCTGCGAAATAAAAGCTACGAAAAAACAAAATGCAAATTGTTACTCGCAAATGAAAATGCGAAATAATAAATTGCGAAATGATCGCAGGGAAATAACAAAACGAATTATACCATAGCCCCTGCAGAGATCACTAAGGGGATGTAATAGTAGTACCCGTCAACCCTATCAAAATAAATTGAAGATAACAACTTCTAATCTGCTGGAACTAATGGCCTAACTTGCAGAACATTTCGAGGAAATCCTGAGCTGCATGTCGACTCATCTGTAGAATATGGTCGGATGAAATTTTTTTCGATGGACTGCCTTATGAATGGGTTAAAAAAGGAGCTGCAAAGGTTCATAAATTAGTATAATTTTTACCACAAGTTGTTTCATGGTAGAATTAAAGTAGCTGGACTTGTAGGTACAATACCGTGCACCAACAAACACGTGTAAAATGTTTCGATTTGGCCTTTTCTGACATTGAAAATCCTTCAAAAAATTGACTCAATATCATGAATTAGCACCGTGGTGTTATGTATCATGTATCTCTAAGGGTACGCACCGTATGAATAACACTAGTTTAGTGCAAACAGGATTTTAAAATAAACTATATTCAGCATACGGGCGTAGAGATCTTCTACAATTGCGCTTTTGGATTAGCAATTCGTTTTGTAATCGAAATATGTACATACATACGTAGATACATATGATGTTATCGCAAGACCCAGATATGGGACAATATTAAACTTTAATAAATTTCACTTAAAAAGCAAAACATGCCACTGAATATCACACATTCCCCAATCACACGCACAACACACACTGTCTGAAATCGAAATTGAACACCTAAAAGGTCAAAATGACAAGTCATCTATTCATGAAAACAGTCCTGCAATCTAATTTCTTTCTAACGGAACAAAAATTATTATTAAATAAAAAATACATTCACATACCTACGAGTATTAGCAAAAAAAATATATAAGTAGCCCGGCAAATGTCAATTAGATATAATTTGAAACCGAAAGATACACTCAACTTTTAGGTACTAAGGTACTTTTGTATAACTTTTACTAACGATTGTTTGAATACAGATTTTACTTTCGGTTTTTTGTTGTTGTTTTTCACTGAATTTTACCACCCACTGCACTCGTTTCTTCGATATTGCACCTTTCGATGTAGACAAACAAACATTTTTTGTTTCTTTTTCTTTTGATTATTAATTACTAAATATTTTGTGAGAGAAGAAAAAGATACATTTAAAAGATTTAAAAGCACGGTTATCTCACGAATAAATTAAGTACAACAAACGAATGGAAAACAATTGTCGTTTCCTTAAGCAGCATGCACAGTGTGTTAAGCGGTATAGCTACTGCTGCTGCCGCTGTCGCCAACATCTTCGTGTAGCGAAACTTACAAGAGAAATAACCAATGGATGCTATTTCATTTTGTCGCACGTTGAGTGAGGTACAGATACACATTGTAGGTGCATGTGCATTAAGGTTTCCCCCATTTTTGCTCTTTCCTTTGGGTGATTAAATGTATGTGTACATGGTCATGGATTCCACCAAAAGCATACAGAAAAAGCTATGTTCCACGGGAATGATATGTGTTCTACGCTATCTTATTTTTCCCCCAAACCATTAAAGGTAATCTGTGTGCGTGTGTGTAGAAATCAAAGGTAGAAATGTACGGGATAAAAGTAATTACATTAACTACTGAATTGTTAGTAAGAGTTTTTGGTTTCTTTTTTGCCTAGAGATATTAATCTTAAATACACTGGCACTCCTTTTCAACAACAAGCCTCCACCCAGGTTTTGAGATCAAATAGTCCACCAATGTACAGCATTCAGAGAAGAACAATGGACGACAGAGGGCCCGGCATCACCCTTATTCACTTCTCCCCACTCTTCAAGAGACTGGGTTAGTAGTGTAAACCAAATCATTCCGAAATCCTACACGTTTAAGGCCTACCCATACTGCTCAGTAGCTACCGGTGTACCTCCGGTTTTACCATGACCTAATCCATTCAAACACATCTTAGTGCTCGGGTAGATATGTACATTCTGAGAACTTCGGACAAGAGCAAAGATAATTTTTATTGCGAAGTGGGAAAAAAGGCACCGCATCCCTAGTCAAAGCACACGTCTATGTCTCCGTAGTTTAAAAATCGGCTAATGAGGATTCTTCCGCATCACGCAATGCGAACATTATCAACTTGCTCCTGAATTTTGGCGTCCCTATGCACATTTTTTGTTAACTTATATGAAGTATAATTCGCCACTGTTCACAAATTCTAATAACTATGGGGGGAAATGATTAAAAGAGCAGCTTAACCGGGGAAAAGCTGTTAATTAAAACGACTTGCCACAAAATCTATTCGGCTTGCTGCAAAAGTTAAGTAGAAGTCAGCATTCGCAACTTTTAAAAGGATGATTAATAAAAGCAATTCCTTTTTTAATTTATGAATATGAGTAAGACAAAGACTTTGAAGTCAGTCACATTTAAAAATCTGAGTGAATTCCGCTCGATAAAGGTGAGTTCGAGCAACTAATTGAAGAGGGTTGTCTGCTTAGATAAAAATAAAAGTTTAATTAGAAGGGTTTTCACGAAAATAATTATTCTTTTAATTTCGGGAAGAATACTGTTGCCCTAATCATATGCGTGTAGAAAAGATATTACGGTCTGAGAGCTATGTACCTCCTACAAACTATGCTTAGTATGATTGAGCTCATATTTTAATCTTACGCATGGGCGCTACGATTGAGCGGATATTTTAATCTTACGCATCAGTAATGGAAGCGTGGCATATTTAAAGTCAGTGAGTTTAAAACCCGACAGAAATTCCCTCGACATATAAGTTGATAATGAAGTTAATAGAAGATTAACCTTTTACTCAGATGGAAGGAAAATTTTAATCATGAGAGCTTTGACAGAAATAATTATTCTTTCAGTATTTTGCGAAATGATGCGGCAGTTTTATTTCCTTTTGATAGCAGTCTTTCAGGTATTGTTATACTCCATATATGTACATATCAAAGCGTAAAAAAGAAAATTGTTCTTGTCTCTTGGATTTTGCTAATAAGAACAGATCCATATATGTTATACACATACATCTTGTTATACGTTCCAAAAACTAGTCGTGGCTATATTTTAAAACATGGCAGATGAAACCAGTGAAACCAGAATGGAAACAAAAGTGAACTCCTAGTTCATGAGATACAATATTCTAACTCAAACTAATAGATCTAGATGCTCATATGGTGTGGAAACCAACAATAGCAAAATCGTTATCGAATTTCGCAACATTAGAGGACTGGAATTCAAAGCTTTAGTAAGTGAACTGCCTCTATTAATATCTTGAAAGAAAGAAACCATCTACTCCACACATTCGATTCCAACGTTTCTCCTACATCATTGCCTGATCACACATTGGATTAGCAGAATCGAGAGTTCCTGTTGCTCTCGATATGTATGTATGTATGTATGTATATAGTTTCACCAAATTTTGATGACCAATCGGTTGAATGCAGAACATTGCAATCGAAATTATTGTCCTGAGTACTACAACGTTCACAATTCCATTTGAAATTGGCTTATATATCATAATAGAACCGATGAGGCAGGAATACAAGCGGGAGCTTTTCTCATCTCCTAGTAAAATGGTAAAAATAATAGTACAAGACTCGAAGGCAAAACAGATCTATCTGCTAAGATGCCTTCAACAAATTCGACACTAGACCCGTACGAGAGGTACCAACTCGCATTCTTACACATCGAGATCGCAAAAAGGTAACGAAATACTATCCATAATCTTCAAAACTTGTGCATCTGAATTGGTACCTATTTTGAGGCCTTTGAAAATGTGGTCTTTCCAACCGCGGTTGCCATTAGAACACATAACGAGACTGGGACGTACATATTTCGCTTTAGTGAAAGTAGACAATATTGGGTTTTCAAATTCAATGCATTAAATTCCACTCGTGATTGTTTTCTTTTTGGCGAGCTTAGCATATGAACATATGTATGTATGTACGGATGGACATAAGTTCTGGAACGTATAAGAAGCTGAGTGCTAACATCGGCGAAGGAATGAATCTGATAAGAAGTTGCAGACAAAAGATAACTTATTAAATATAAGAAAAAGAATCAGAGACAAAACGGGAAATTGCAAATTAATGTCCTTTAGGTCACAATTCGAATATATGCCTTCCATTTGAATGAGAAAGTCGAAAAATGGACCCCAAATTTAAATATTTCTTTAAATAGATTGAACTCCACCATCAAAATATATTTTTTATAAAAAAAAAATCAGATAAGCAGAAGAATTAAACAATCTAAAGTTAAAGGATAGTTCGCAACTTGCTGTTTTACCCTATATTCGGCTTTTGTTAACATAGTGAGGTCATGAAGAAGATGAGACAAGCTACTGTATGTATTCAGAACGAAATCATTGGATAGATACTTTGCTACCACTACTGCCCGAATCCGTTTAATGGCATACCATCAATACTGCAAACTCATTCAATTTCCCAATTAAACCTTCCAATAAAATCGCGAAACCTACTCTCAACAGAACAAAGAATAAAGTGACATCTGATATACATATGTATGTATGTATATATGGAGGGTACAAACGTGATATGTAATACCGGTATTTAAGATAGGTACTACGAAGCCTAGTCAGTCTATAGTAGGAAGCATTCAAAGAAAATAAGTAATTATCCCAGAAAAGGAACAATGTAAGAAGAGAACCCAAAAAACATAAACAAAAAATGCCCATAGAACAGAAAATAAAAACCAGAAAATGCAGGTGAATTTTTCATCAATCTCTGGAAGGGGTTGAAGGGACTGAGAAAAAGGGGAAAAACAGGCAAATACGTACAAAAAAAAAATATAAAAATATATATTTAAAATATTAAAAGGATAACGATGGTTGTAGGCGTGTGGAAACTCAAGGAGTTCCTCGTCTAAAAAAAAAAGAAAAAAACGAAAAAATTTCACCTCACCCATTCAACATTCAAGAAACAGCCATAGCCGTTCCCCTATCTTACGTTTCTTTACCTTTTAGCAACAAAAGCAGCAGCCGCAGCAGCAGCACCACCACCACCACCACCACTACCACCAACAGCAGCAGCAGAAGACGAAGAAGAAGACACTAAATCCAGCGGCAGTTTAATTAATCCAGAAATGTATAACAAATGTAGTTTGTAGCATGTTTTTTTATTTTTTTTTTTTCTTTTTTCTTATAAATTACTTTGCACGGATATTTTTAAAAACAAATCGAAAATTTATTTTACTTTTTACTACAGACACAGACTACAGACACACATACACAAATTCGGGAACATGGAAATTTTTTTTTTTCTATGTTGTATGCTGATTTAGCAGTTGCTCCTGGTTGAAAATCTTTTTATTTTTACACTATTAGCGATAATATTTACACTTGAAATGATTTTTAATACTTTATGGGCATTTTAAGTGGATTTTTTGAATAATTTTATTATTTTTCCAGTCAAAAATCGCGACGATTCACGAAAATCAACACCGAAGACACGACGAAGAGCACAAGAGTTCATTGCGACATTCTTTTCGGAAAAAAATCTAAATTTTTTTTCTCTTTAGATTTATGCTGCGTTTTTTCTTTTTTCTTAGGTGGTACACTCTTTCATGCACAAGAAAAGGATACACTTTATGTTGTGCAGTAAAGAAGGAGATGGCATGGCTTGTTCAAGAGATCTTTTGAGCAGATATGCATTAGGTTAAACTCTTGGGACTGCTCACTCTCGGAGCATGATGTGAGTACCCATCCTGCTTTTTAAGATATTACAATCACTCTTCTCACCGACCGAGTTTGTTTTCTGAATTATACCACTCACACACAAACTAAACACATCTGGTAGACCCATCCAACTGTCGCTTGGTTGGAGCAAAACTATTTGATTGGTCGAAGCGCATCAAGGAGAGTGGTAACACGGGCAAGAAAAGAAAACATTTAAGACAGGGATGTATCTTGGTTCTGAAACAGTTACTACGTACACATGCAGGGTTGAACCTAGGTTGAACCCGGATCGAAATTCATATGTACGCGGGTCGAGTCGACTCCACTATTTGAGCTGAGTTGAGTCGAAAATATGCCTACGTACCTGGGTCGAGGAGTCGAACTGACAGATGGTCGTAGTGTGGGTTTTTTTTTCTTTAGTTGAGAGGAAAAACCACTTTGTTCTATTAATGTTCGGTTGGCGAGCGGATGAAGCTAAAAAAACAATTATATACCAAATGACGTCTATTTGAAGTTTTAATGACATTTCATATTACATTTTCAGAACTAAGTCTATTACAATTTCGTTTCGAATGTTTCCAGTTCCGTTCCGTGAGCAATCGTATGCCGCGATCCCAATTTTCTTATTCGAATGACGTATAACGTAATTTATTTTCGTACGAATGATCATCCGTTCACGGAAAAGGTGATTTGGCCCCGGGTCGAAATCTCAACTCAGTTTCAACTCGACCTTTCAATCCTGCATGTAAACGGGATAAGTGCTGCCGATCTACAAAGTAGACTAAGTCGGTAGCGAATAGCTGACTAGGAGAGCCTTACAAACAAGGATGGTTTCAGAAGACTGACAAAATTGTACCCTTCTCACATCTAATTTAAACTAGTTCAAACATATATGTACATACATTGATTTTACCTTAAAACGAAAGACTAAAAGACAGTTTTGAATTCGAACATCGAAAAAATACCTCTCTTTGTAAATGAATAAGTGAACGGTACGAGAATTGAGTTATATGATAGGATTGCAGACATGTACCTCACTGTAACTCTTCCATATGGAGGTGTTCAATCAGGTATTTTATTTAAGACGAAAAATAATCGAACCATTTGCTACAAGGGCTTATACAAAACACGCGTATCTTACTTCTATTTCTTCCGAAACACTACATATGTATGTACATATATAAATATATACTGAGAAGCCGTTTGTGGTATTCGAAGTATTACGGAAACCTACTAGACCGTTTTAAGGCCCAGAGTTCTATGAAGGCAAAAAAGTTGTTGTATTTTGCATTTGGTAGCTTCAAGAAAGTATTTTCAATAGTCTCTATACCTTTTTTTTTCTTTTTCTATTATTATTAATATTATTAGTATTACTATTATTACTATTTTTAAAAAGCGCTCAGTTTTCTCACAACCAATCAGTAAACAGCGCTTAGCGGTTGAACGTAATACCAATACATGCATGAATACCCAAACAAAAATGCTTCAGAAAATACAAAATTTTTCGTTTGCATCGATTTTTCGATGTACAGCTGATCAAAGTGCCATGCTTTAGTTTCCTTATAAATTGTGTTCTGCAAACTTAACAAAAAAAGAAGAACTTAAATAAAAAAAGGAAATAATGTATACGCGTTGGCCTCTTGCACGGAATAAAAATAATTACAGCAACAGAAAAAAACAATTTCCGAAAATCGCAAGAAACTTGAACACGTAAATGCATTATTCAGTAATCAGCAGTAATAATATAAAAAAAATAAAATTATCAATTGTGTTGAAAGAAACTTTTACAGTGTTTGTCATCAAAGTTTCTTTCTATTTTGTGTTTATCAATTGGAATGGTGGTGTAAATGAAAATGTAAACAAAAATTTTTGCTGAAACCCTCTACGTCGACAGGGCCCCTAGACGAAACTCACAAAGAAAACTGAAGGAAAACCTTGTCCCGGGAACGGGCATGAATGCACTGTACACAGGAAATAAGCAAATAAACAAAATAATTTAAAAAGAGAGGCCGCTATGATCCGGACGGTAGTGACGCGTAACAGATATTTTCCAATTAAAACTAAAACCAACAATGCAAAACTTGAAAAAAGGTGAGTCTTTTTCTACCGAAAAAGTTATTAGTAAGTAAGTGCACCGAAATGGCCAGAAGCTCTACTCCTTTTAAGGGAAAAATTGTATCTGAGGCACTGCCAACGCTGTATTGAGATTAGGTGGATTCCCAGTTAACAATTTAGTGATCTGTATTGTATAAAACGTATATCGCTGGCTATTTAAGTTATGCAGGGTTTTACGATAATAGGCCTCTTTGAAAGGCCTATTGTGTCACCGTCTTATTTCTTTACAGAACGAATTGCTTCATTCTCGATGTCAGGATATTTACGACTTTCTCAAGGTGGATTGCAGAAAGGAAATCGGAAAGAATTCGTTGCTTATTGTTGGCTTTGTTTTCCGTATAAGTGCGGATTAGTCTGTTAGATTCTGCAGAGAGGTTTCGTAATTGTTAAAACGTACGACAGCTATTGAAGAGACAATGACCGCTGAAAACATAGATTTACGTTATTAAGCTGATTGTGTTCACATTTATAAGTAAAGTTTTTTACGAATACTGTCCTGTATGAATTAATTAAATACACTTATTTTACCATTCATAATTATTTAGTGTTTACCGAATAATTTGGATATAATTGATGTAACGCTTAAAAATCAGTGAATGCGTCGAATAGCATGATGTATGGATAACTTACTGCGGAGTTGCCTCTATAATTTTAGCAATATCGCCTTGAGGTTGGGGCATTTTAGTTATAGGGGCTAATTTCGTCTACCCATATCTGGCCGATTAACAAAACAATACACCCTCCGTTGAATGGCTGTGGACTTTCTTCGTGCGCTATCCTATCACGCTTTTAGTATTGTCTGAATGTTTCTACTATTTCCTGCTTGCCAAGATTTCCTACAATATCTCGAAGATTTTGCCTTGTAAAATCCGTGGAAATTCTTTCTAGAGACTCTCTTGTATCTCTACTCAGTGCTTTCCTTTCATTCCTTTTTCTAATGCGATAAGCTTATTGGCTGCTCTTGTTTTGTGTTACAGCGCGTTCTTTCCATGGTCTCCTTTCTGCGATGGAAATGTAGAATTTCTGGTCCTATACATGTCTGATAGTAGCCAATTCAGAACACCATTCCTAAAATTTATCATTTCTCTTTCAGATAGACAATCGAAACTGTTTCCAATTTTCTACACAAGACTGATATGTTTTTCTTATTCTTAATTAACTTATATATATGTGTATACAAAATATAGAAACTAAACGCACAATTAACTGTATTGTAATCCGAACAAAAAAAGCCAAAGGAGATTTTCTAGTACTAAACCAATATTTAAATGTTTTTTTTCCTACAAACTTTTATATGAATGTGTATAAACCTACACCAACCCGATTTATACAATTTATATGTAAAAGAAAAAAAAACAACAACATCTTCCCTTTGTGCCTTTAATATCATATTTATTTATTTATATATTTTTTTTTAAATTAAATGGTTTGTTGCATTTATATATGTGAATTGTGTAGCATTAGTTAGTTACTAAGTTATTACTTAAAAGACCAAAGTAGAAAATTTTGAGAAAGAAAATCATCCAAGAAAAATATCAAGATGCCATTTTGGAAATGTTTGCCATGCATGCGGTTTCAAAACGACGAAGTCATCACGAAACTCGATTATAGCAACTGTGCGCTTACTGATGTTCCGCCAGATGTTTCTCAGCATGAACGCACATTAGAGGAGCTTTATTTATCTTCCAATAGGGTAAGCGACAGTTTATGTTCTTCGTTGTTAATAAATTGACTTATGGTTTATAACTGGATAATTGCTTTTGTATTTTAGATAAGAACTTTATCGCCACAATTGTTCTATTGCCAAGGAATTCGAGTGCTGTCTGTAAACGACAATGAATTGGAATCTTTGCCTAACGCTATTGGATCGTTACGACAATTGCAAAATCTAAATTTGAGTCGAAATGGAAAGTAAATATTTAATATAAATAAAAATAAGACAATATAAAGGGTGGTCCTTTAAACGAAAAAGGATGCAAAAGAGTCTAGTTGATGTAGTCTTAGTAAACTTCTGCCCAGCTTTTCCTGAGTTATTTCATCTCTTCAGAAATTTTTTTATTTTGTTTTTCTATTCTCAGGCCTGTCAACTGTTCCAGATAACATAAAGGCGTGCAAAAATCTCACTCGACTAGATCTTAGTTTGAATAATTTGCAAAGGCTTCCAGATGCTATTACTAGCTTGATATCATTGCAAGAACTCTTGCTAAATGAAACGAATCTAGAATTCCTGCCAGCGAATTTTGGGCGTTTGATTAATTTAAGGATACTTGAATTACGCTCAAATAATTTGATCACTTTGCCAAAATCTATGTCCCGTTTGAGTAATTTAAATCGAATCGACATTGGCGCAAATGAATTTACAGAGTTGGTAAGAAATCTCGTCGAAAGAAAAAGAATATGATTCTTAATAAAACCTATTATTTTTAACTACCAGCCGGAAGTAATTTGTCAGTTAACACAACTACGAGAACTTTGGATAGATGTTAACCGCATTCGCCGCATATCACCAAATGTTTCCAATCTGCGTGAACTTAAGCATTTCGAGGCTAACAACAATTTACTTCTAACATTGCCAAATGAAATAAGCAATTGGCGAAATTTGGAAGTGCTTTCGGTATCAACAAACGACATGGAATCATTGCCGTTTAGCATAGGCATGTTGAAAAGTCTTGTAACATTGCAATGTGAAGCCAATCAGTTGCGTGAGTTACCGGATAGCATTTGTCATCTAGAGAATCTGGAAGAGATGGTTATAAGCCATAATTTTATCTTACGATTACCCAGTACCATAGGAATGCTAAGAAGATTGCGCTTTTTTTGTGCTGATGAAAATATATTGCGCAGCCTACCAGCTGAAATATGTAGCTGTATCAATTTGGCAGTTCTTAGTGTTCGTAGTAACAAGATTACAGAATTGCCACAGAATATAGGTCACTTGGTTAACTTGCATGTACTGAATTTAGTGGACAACTATATCACTTACCTTCCCGTATCAGTGCTTAACTTAACTAAACTGACTGCACTTTGGATTAGTGACAATCAATCACAGCCATTAGTACCATTGCAGTATTTGAATGCATCTACCAAAACTTACTTAACTTGCTTTATGTTGCCACAGCAAGCATTAGCTCAACAAAATGCGACACAATCGAATGACTACAGCGATAATGGTTCAACTAATTCTTGGTTACATCAGCAAGAACAAGAAAAGGCCGGTGATACATTCATTTTTAATGGCAGGTCAGAGCAAAATCAGTCACAAAGAATAATTTTCGCTGGTGAGAAAGCTGACGCCACATTTATAGCACATGATGGTCCAGTGCCAGCTCAATCACAAAGAATATGTTTCGCAAATGAAGAAAGACCAGGCGATGCCACATTTATAGCACAAAATGATTCAGTAACAAGTCCTTCACGTAGAATATGTTTCGCTGATGAGGTGAAGGGGGCTGAAACATTGGCAACACGCTTAATGCGATCACCAACGCCATATCCAAAGGAACTACGTCTTATGGCCAAATACGTACGCAATAACCACCATGGTCATCTGCAGCAACAACAAGCCCAATATTTAGACACCATGGTAACAGCTCAAACAATTCGACCGGCTTCAATGGCTGCGCCATCCGATCAAGTCGATGGAAAGAAATATCTTTCAACAGCTTCGTCAACAGCAACTGCACCAGTAGATGGCGTTAAAGAGGCTCGCGTTCTGTTAAATCCTGGTGGCAATTCAGTATTATTACAGCAGATGCAAAATTCAATGAACTATCATCTCGTTGATCGCAATCCAGATGGCGGTGAAACCATAAAGAACCCAAATAATATATCAAATCATCAGAACGCGCAATATCTTAAGCAGCAACATGCCCAAATTTATCCAGTCAATGCAAATGCAATTAATATGATGAATGGCCAAGCCAATGATATCTATCAACAAAAAGCACAGCAGTCTCCATCAATTGATATGAACGCAGAACGCTTAACCCCTACAATGTACGCAAGTCAAGCACTCTTGGCATCGCAACAGCAACAATATTATCAACAATATCGCAACTCATTGCATCAGTCCGCTGCCAGCGTACAACAGAACTACTCCGATCAAAATTATCCGCACTCACCATCATTATACGACCAGCAGCTGCGAGACACGCTTTATGAAAGTTCTGGATCTGTACGCCAAATGAGCGCATCTCCATCTATTATTTCTTCTTACAGTCAACAAGGTTCACAGCAAGCACCGCACAGCATATACAGCATACAAATTAGTAAACCACCACCTTATCATATTGCGCGAGCATTCACAAAGAAATCGCGGGAAGATCTTCTTAATTATGATACGATACGCAATCAGATTCACCAAGGAACTGGTACTGGAACTGAAGGTAATGAGCTCGATGGCACAGAAATGGGTGATCCAGAAAACGCTGAAGAGGATCACGAAGATAGTAAAAGCGAAGAAAATAGTCGAAGAGATTATAGCGCACTGAATGGCCATGAAATTCAGGTATCGCCACATATGGATAATTCAATACGCCGCCGTGGTCTCAATGATAATGACTACGACTCAATCGATTATCAAAATAATAACAGCAGTAATTTAAACCGAACCTATTCGCTTGAGTGTGAAGATGGTCTAATAAAGCGCCATAGCATGCTTTCACTGCAGGTTGTTGAGAATGGATCATTAGATGATGGCTCAGATGGTCGACGACCGCTTTCAAGACTAAGTCAACGCCAGCAATGGAATGGAACTACAAATGGTGAAGATACGATGGAAAGTATCAGCGATGGAGCCCAAGAAATGCAATTGAATAGTAACAACAGTAAGCAATGGAGGGCTCCACCGCGATCTAGTTCAACGACTACATGGCTTTTTGGCTTACATAAAAATCCAACCGTGGTAAATGTTTATTAACTATCTAATTTAATTTTCTATCTCAGGTTAAAGCAGAATTCAATTAGCTCTTAGCGCATATACGTCATAATTTCAACACTGTGCAACAGTTCAGGACTATTGCAGATTTGATAGTATTTGAATTTTTCAATTATCTTCTTGCAGAACTTAGACCTTACTTTCTAAACTTAATTGGAACTTTTGTTTGTATTATTTGTTTTTATTTTCTCAATACAGAAGCAAGTTGCAATTAAAAGGGATCACGAGATTGGTTTTGAAATTCAAGAAAAACCTAATCAGGTAATTTTCCCCCATTAAATATTAACGAACGTTCTATGAAATTAATTACGCTTTTTAGGGTATATTTGTTCGTGGTACGCATCCAAATACATCAGCAGCTACACTTTTGCACGCAAATGACAAATTGTTGGAAGTAGATGGCTATGATTTTACAAAAATTTGTCTTGTGGATGCGCAACAAATCCTGGATAACTCAGGTCCTGTGATTAACGTAATGATTTCACGCACGTAGTTAATATCAACAAACCCAACAGAATATGGACATTTTAAAAACATATAATGTAAGCGCTCAGCCATTGAAAGAAAATCAGATATTCAATTATTATATAAGCTATTGTAAAAAAAAAATGTACATATAAATTTATTAAGTTAGTCAGTAGATTTTACACATATTTACTAAGAAATAGGGTTTGGAAGTTCTACATTTCAAGGCTTTTGGTAGATTAACATCTTATAGTATTGTGTAGGCAAAACACTGAACAGAAATTTAACTTCACAATTGTCTGTAAGAGGTATAGTTGCTTTTGAGAGATAGTAAGGATTTTCTTTTTTGTTGTGAAACATTTTTGTCATATACCATTGAAAACATACAATAGACTATAAATTGAAAATCATGAACTCATATACCGATACGCAATGTATTCCAGTTTCATCTCGAAAGCGGCTAAAGTTCCTTCAACATTATTTACAGAGTAATGAGTTATCGTCCTCATGCTGTAGTTTAAGAGTTAATCCCATGCCGTGGCTTACGATTTGTAAAATTATATTTCTTTTATGTAAGTAGCCCTAGTTGTGATAGAATTGTTGCCCACTTCAACTTTTGAACTACTACTCTCTTTCCAAATTGCGTATGTTTTTTTTTTGTGTATTGTAAGGATGATTTCTAGAGCGTTAAATCAAAATACAGCTAGGCTAATCATAGTTTTCTGAATATCTAATTGATTCTCGCCAGCATTGTCAAAGTTAACAAGAATGAGCAATGATTTTGCATTTTCCTCTGATAAGATATTTGCGAAATTAGCTAAAAGCTAATTCATTTTTGTATTCTTATTTAATTTACGCATGCTGTGCTTTTTTCTCTCGCTTTTGCTCTCTTTCTAGTAGAAAGTATGACAGGTTGTATAAATGTTGTCAGTTTGTGCTTATTATACCAATTTCTAAAATAAGCGTGGCATCATGCAATGTTAGTAAAAACAAATTAGAAAATGTTAAGGTAATTATATCCCACACAAGATTTTAGAATAAGCTTAAAGGTAAATGTTAGATAAACTACCCTCAGGAGGGTAATCTTTGCTTCGAAATGAAAATCGAAATCATTCGAAAGTTAGCTGAACCAATCACCGGTGTTCACATACGCAAAAATTAGGTGACTGTAAGATCTTCCGCCTTTCGGGTGCGGTGTTAAACTGTAGACTGCACGGAATACTGAATCTTTAGTTGACAAATAAAACATTTACTAACCAATGTGTGCAAAAAGCTATTGTTCAGGCAATTATTTTGTGCGTCCCTTAATCACCACATCAAACCATGAATCGACTCAATCAAAGACATTTTTCTTATGAAAATCATGTTTTCGCAAGACTAAGGTGACAAAATATGATGTAGTTTTTTTTCAACTGCAGAAATAAAGGTAATGATAGGATTTGCTTGTGAGTTCTTCTAAAATTCGAGTGATTTCGTCATTAGCCTTTAAAGTTTGGAGTGTCAATTATCCGGTAGAAAATTAAAGTACATAGTCCATTTTTTTTATTTCAGAATATTTAAATTCTAAAATCGAAATATAGAGCATAAGCAAAAATATTCTGTTCAACCATTTATTTCGATTTTAAAATTAAATTTAAGAATGAAATGACTTGTATTTTTATCCTTTCTTCATCATGTCTTAAAATATATTACTCAATTCTTTTTTGAATAAAAGCTTTCTGTACAAAGCATCTTAGAACAAGCTGTGCTCTACCTGGTGCCTATAAAATTTTCCGTCTCAAAATTTCCATGAAAAAAAGAAAATGGCGGACACGCTCTCTAATCAAGCAGACTGTAAGTAGAACATAACAACGAAATTTAAATATTATAATATCGCCAAAACAAGAAGCACTCAGATGAAGGTTATTATTTATAAAAAAAAACATTTCTGAAAAATGGTAAACAAATTTGGGTGTGTACCCATCCCAGTGGATAACATTGAATTGAAAGTGAAACTTAAATTAAAAACTCACCGTGTGTAATCGCATTGCACACAAAATAGTAATTACATGAGTTGAAGATAAATCTGTACAGTTTGCAAATAAATGGGCTTTAATGTTTAATACGTACTAGATAAGAACAGATCAATTAGTAATTTAATTTTTGTATGTGTCTGCGCCTGATTTACTTTATCCTGTAATAATTAAGTTAACAAACAAAAAATATAAATATAAACGCACAAATTTATATATAAATATATACAATAAACTATACATTTAACAATTAAGAATTGCAAACTAGAGAACAGTAAAATTATTATTTAGTATTATTATTTTATTTTTATTTGTTAAAGTATTTTTGTTACAAGATCTAGATGCTTTTATCTTACATAACAAATAACATTTGTAATAAATTGTAAATTAAAATAGAATGAACCATGCAATATTAATAACTGACTTCAATTCCATCAAATATAATTATTTAACATGTAGCGATTTTTTTTTTAAATAATTTAATTAGAATAAATTCAATAAGTTATGTTTTATTTTTAATTGTATCAATAAAGAGATCATAATGCATTTTTTTAATGTCGTATTAAATGTATTATATTCCACGAGAACTAAAAACTTTGTGAACAATAATATAAAAACAACGCGATTCGTATGATTTCACTCCTACCAGTCAAACGCACAATTTATGAGGTAAAAAGGTAGGTGTGGGATATGTGTCTGCATGTTGTAAGAATAGAAAGCCTTAGTTATCGTTTACCCTCTGATAGTCAGAGTCGTATAAAATCATGGAAAATCTACTGAGAATGTACTGTTTTAAAACAGTATAAAAGATATCGTTTCCTCATTGGAAAACTATAAATTGAACTCGAGACGTTGTCTTATATACTTTAAATTTTGCTTAGCGTTTCTAAGCTTCTCTTATATGCAAGTAAACGATGTCTTTGTTTCGAGATGGTAATTTAAAATACTGGCAACATTCTTTACAAACCTATTGAGCCATGAAAAACGTATTTTGAAGAACAACTTCTGGGGAATATTTTTGCGTGGGCCATGAAAGCGTGCTTCTGCCTAAACACTGAAAGAAGTAATTCTCCTTAATGTAGAGTAGAAACGATTGCTTTCCTCGTAACACAAGTAACCAATTCTGGAAGTACTTCTGTGTAAACCTTGATAAAAGTATTTCAAGGTAAGAGTACACTATTGCTGGGCTCCTATTACACGGCAGTGTAAAACTAATATGTGTTGTCATTACCGAAAAGCTCTTTAGTAGGCAATTGAGGAAGGTCTTTCGCGACTGGGTATAAAATAAAATTTTATTACTAAATACTTTTACCTTCCTTTGTATACACGCAGTTCTGTTTTTGCAAGAATCAAACAAATTAATACTCTTTTTACACAATCTCTATTTTGAAATAACACGAATGTAACGGCAAACAATTCTAAATTCGGGTGTTCCCCCTAATTTACGTATGTAAGCTCAATAAGAAATTGGTTTTGTTTGCATTTGGAGTTTCCCATGAAAAGTATCTGGTTTTTTTACACGAATTCTTCGCGAACGTCTATCGTGTAAAAACAGAATTAGGTGTACATACATATATTTCTACCGCCATCCACAGTATTGCAGTAAAATAGTAAAATTAGAGAAAATTATGTCTCTGCTTTTTAATTTTAATTGCTAACTAAATTTCTGTTCACCATATGCACAACTTTTTCAAACGCATATTATAGTCAAACTACTAAACACAGTAGTATTTAAAAAGTAATAAGGAACAAAAAAATTGGCAACTCTGATACACTAAACATTCTGTCATTCTTTCTCCCTTTCTAACTTTGACATTTCATGGAGTGAGCAATTTCGGTTTCTCGGATTTTGTTTTGATTTCATTCATCTAAGTTTTTTGAAACATCTTCGCCAACCCATGAAAACAACAAATAAGTGAAAAAACAACTTGACACGTCTTGTGTTGGCCTCGAGGTTTGTTGCTGTTGGACGGCAAAAAACCCACCTAAGCTCAAATTTGTTTCGGCTTTAGTTCTTCAAATATTCGGTGTTATCTTTCCCTACATATCTCATAAACTTTAACAAGAGGTAATACAGAGTAATTTTTTTTATGCTATTTAAGCCGTAAGGTACGCTGTCCGTGCGCTTTAATCCATAGTGAAATAATTTTACGTTAATCTTGCATGCATTAAGCTGGAAAAAGGAATAAACTATGGAGGAGACATTTATGCTAATACTCTTAGTCACAGTTATGTTGGTTGGGTCCTACCTGGCCGGAAGTATACCACTTGTAATGAAACTATCTGAGGTAAGTGATGCATTTGTATTAGACCACGTAGAACAAGTGTTTTTGATGTTAATTGGAATTTCTCTTTGTTCCGATTGTAGGAGAAATTAAAGATTGTAACGGTTCTCGGTGCAGGACTCTTAGTTGGTACTGCGTTGACAGTGATAATCCCCGAAGGAATACGGTCGCTGTATTCATCTGATTCACCAGACGCTGGTGAACATAGGAATCTCGCTAAAGCATTTGTGTCAACGTCAGAAGATAGCACAAATCCATCAGTGGTTGCACCTATTTCAACATTCCATCATGACGAGGTTGATCATTCCAGCACAATTGGGTTGTCATTAGTTTTAGGTTGGTTGGTTCGTTGATGGAAACAGGTACTTTCACATAAAATAATGTTTCTTTTTTAATGGAGTAGGTTTTGTTTTTATGATGCTAATCGATCAAATATCTCAAAGGAAGAGTGCTGCTAATGATAAAAATATTACTGCGACGCTAGGATTAGTTGTGCATGCTGCAGGTTAGTACGATATTTTATTACTTTTACTTGTATATGAGAAAATATGTTTTATTGGGGTCTTGGCATTGAGGGCTAAGCCTTCGATGAACTTAAGCGAAACTCGCAAGATGTGCCTACAAACATACATGTGTCCGCCGTTTTCGATTTAAGTTGCATGCAATTACTGTCCCGGGCAGCGAAACGACTTCTGATTCTCGTGTGACACTAACACAATTCAGTGAAAGGTATTTTTTACCGCGAGGGTTACTTTTCCGCGCGGAGTGCTCGTAGCACTTTATGCCTCGCTACCGTAATCTGTTTTTAATCTATTGAAGTGTACTTAACAGTAAGCTAGTGATACAGTGTTAGCAATTAAAAAATGGTAGCCGAAGGCATACAGCTTCAAACGGAAAGATCATGGACTGCAAGATTTCAGACCCCGAAATTTTTAATGAAGTTTTCATCGTCCGGCTTCTATACGAGTCTAATATCGGTGTCATGCTCTCTAGAGAAGGCCTTCGCAGCACGGATACACTAAAACGAATATTCCAGCAAAACTCTTCGGCTGTCCCCGTTTATTTACTTCATAGTTTGCTTTATCAAGACATAATAAAAATACGAAGTGTCACTGCTTTTATTTCGATGCAGCTTTAACAATCCTATGCATATTCATAGGAAAATAAATACGCGAGTCCTCTATTTCACTACATAAGCTTCTAAGGAAACAAAAATATTTTAGTTTTAACTGATAACGGATTTTTTTTATTTGCACAGCGGATGGTGTTGCTCTTGGTGCTGCCGCAACAACAAGTCATCAGGATGTCGAAATGATTGTATTTTTTGCTATAATGTTGCACAAAGCTCCGGCTGCATTCGGTTTAGTTAGCTTTTTATTACATGAGAAAATCGAACGACAGCAAATACGCAAACATTTGGCGATATTTTCATTATCAGCACCATTACTCACAATACTAACGTACTTTGGCATTGGTCAAGAACAAAAGGAGACACTTAATTCGGTGAATGCAACTGGTATAGCGATGCTTTTCTCAGCCGGAACTTTTTTGTATGTAGCAACAGTGCATGTCTTACCAGAGCTAACACATGGAAGTCAAAGTCATGGTGGTTTCGATAGTAATCCAGGAGTGGCGTATACATCGTTAGAAGACTCAAGTAATACTAGTGCCGTCGTGAAACGACCTAAAGGCTTAAGGAATAGTGAGCTGATTATAATGATTTTCGGAGCGTTATTGCCCTTAGTTATAACTTTTGATCACCATCATTGATGACATTGAAGCCGACTACCAGTTTGGATCCTGTACAGACAAAAAATGGAATATTTACTTATTTTGATTAATATATATGGATATTATGTATTTTACGTTCCGCTTGAATATGTTGTGATCGCTTTTAAACTAGAGAAAAGTAATGTTAAATATCTGTAAAGAAGGATTTTGTTTGTTTTTTTTTTCTCACCATTCTCTCAGTGCGTGTCGCATCTGACGGCCTGACAGCACTGTATAAAAGGTAAGGAGCTCGTTGCGGGGGATATTATCGGCTTAAAACACCCTGAAGAAAAGGGCGTTTAAATTGCATAGCAGACGAACTGGCACGACAGGGCTCTTCTGGTACAAAGAGTCATTGGTTTTACCAATATCAAGGCTTCCATATTGATTGAAAGATTGAGGAAAACATCTAGACTACTTCAATATCTCTTGTTTACTATGGTCACTAGAACAATTAGGAAGGATCTCAAAGACTTCTGGTATACAAGAGAAGCAACTCAAGACTTACCAACGTCATTACCGGGCACTCTGTTATGTCTAGACATTTCTGCAGAACACCTAGTCATCTTTACAATTTAGTCAATTTTTATTAGTATTTTATTTATTTGTCACTTGTTCTTACACATTTAATAAAACAGTTTAGAACCTAGAATTTTTTTTCCAATGAAAAAATAAAGTGTCATCTGACCCACACGATGCGGAGGGTGAACAAAAGAACTTCGTCTGTTTATAAGTTGTCATTAATACAATTGCATTGTCGGTGAAGTCCTCCATAGTAGTTGTGTTATCTTGCGTGGCCTCATACTGAATTTCTTGAATCTTGAATTTCTGACCGAATTCGTAGCTTTTGTATAGAGGTCTGAAGTTCTTCATATATGCTATTTGAAAAATAGCAAATCTGGATTATCTTCCCTTTGTTTAATTTTCCTCTCGAGTAGTCTAATCTTTCGTCTCTGTATATCTCGTATTTCTCTGCCTCGAGATTTTCACTTCTGGCATTAATTTTATGTTTATTTTCTCTTTGCACAGGAAAATTAATGCTCTTTTCATCTTTTTTATGAGACTGTTTTTGTTTTCGTCTTCTAATTGATTTGTCGGCCCCACTTGTTTGTCAGCTAAAATTGTACCAAGGCTTTTGTCTTTCTCTGTGAGTTCTTCTGGCAGATATGAATCTAGAAAACTTTTAACATCACAATCGTTATTAGTTTCACTGCGTTCAAAAACATATAGTTTTATAATTTTCATGAAGTAGGTACTAGTTTAAAGAAACAATTGGGTTCTTTTCATAACCGATTTTAAGAATGTTGGAAACGTATTAGATCTATGACTACTATTCCGTTGTACTATTTAAATTTGAAACACTTAATCGTAGATTTGCTTTGAGCTGTGCGGCACCGGCTTACAGAATGTTGCCACAGTGTTTCCCTGCTTGTCGTAAAAGGCGACTAAATGGAAGCAAAATCAAATTCAGGCATTTTAATACCAAAAATTAACATCTTTAAGACCGCCCGCGTTGAGCGGGTTCCCACGTGGGGAAAAAGTCAAGTTAGATACAAATTTATAAATACGCATACGCGCGCCACACAGATGGAATGGGAGATAATAGCCAACCCCACGAGCGGCGCAGTAGCAAAGCAGATACGTGGAAGAAATATGTAGCATAAGATGTACTTGAACGTACGCGTTATATATTTCAACGGTTAATAAAAGAAAAAGAAGAAGAAGTAGATGTGCTTTGAATAACCCTTATAGAAAACCAAAAAGCAAAGATAAATATTTATCTTGCTGTACTTCGCTTTGGGGATGAGCTTAAAATAAATGAAATACATTTTAATCCAAGTGCCAATAACAACGTCATGAGGCCTTATCTTAAAATTGAATTTGACGCTTTTATCTTATTTCTAGATAAACAAAAAAACAAACAAGATACTGCAATCCATTTGAAAAAAAATTTTGTTCGGCCAGTCAAATATTAATGTAATAACACTCTACGCAGGAAATTTTATGTATCTATTCTATGAGAATTTTCTCTTACCATCAACACCGACTTCCTTGGCAACTTCTGCCACAGTGATTTGAGGATTTCTCAACTCATTTGTCCGGTCCCATAATGCCTTCCTCTTATAAACAGCAGAAATCAGCAATTCCTCCATAATTAAATGGCCACCTTAAATTATCTTACACAGCTGATTCTCTTTTCTCTTTACGTGCCAGGCAATTCGCTAGACTGGTTGGGTGGATTGGTTGTTTGTAAAGGGAAATATAGACGCACCTAAAGGGTTGCAAGGCAATAGAGATGCCAATTTCATACATTCGAAGTAGAACTATTTGGTTTTTCGTATTTTACTACCTCACTACGTATGTAGTTCTTTGATTTTTACTTCACTTTTCATAAAACATTTTGTTGCCTGAATGTATCTGTTACATAGGAAGCAAATATTTTTATTTCAAAAACGTTTATGGTCTACAAAATTCCTATATGATATATATGTATATGTAAAAAAAAACCTTTTGACTTAAAGCCAAACAGGAGATGAGTAGCTTGTTACTGGTATGCTGTGTCCGAGGTAGTCCAAGGTAATCCGAAGAAGGGGTATTTAATACGGTCGCACAACCGGCACAGACACACTAACTCGTCATGCGGTATTCTCGTCTTTAACTACAAAACTTTTGCGTTAGTGGTTATAGTGCAGCAGGCCAGCATTAGCTTCAATTATTTTTTTATTCGACGTCTTTTTGTGAATTCTGCTATATTTCTTTAAGATAGCACTGTAGTTCTTTATTTATCGGCCAAAGATCTGAACCAGCATGGTTCTGGAGTCAGCTCGATTTCTAGCCAACCACCTCTAACTGCGTTGCGAATTTATAGAGTTTTTAAGAAAAAGGTGTGCAGCTTTCCATACAACAATTTTCTTGGCATTGCAAACTTCCAGTGTTAGCCCCTTCTTGGCCAATAAGAGAAACCTGTCAACAAGAACTCCGAAGCTACAAGCCGCGAACGTTTTTTTAGTTTCTATGTGATAAAAGTAGCACATGGTATCGCTTCTAAATGCAACTCTGAAATTCATCTGCAGTGCTGACTTAGTTCTGTCCTATAAATTGCACTTTCAGACGCAACTTGAAATTCTTCTGCAGCACTGGCTTAAGACCAATAATTGGATCGCTGACTTAGCTCTATACAATATGAGATACGTTACAAGGAAGATGTTCGGGCTATGAAAGCATATTTCTACAGAAACCATAGCTTTCTACAGGTCAACGCTTCTAGGTGCAACCCTAAAATTCTTCTGCAGCGTTGGCGTGGTCCCGTCCAATACGAGATACCTGACAAAGAGGATTAGGAAGTTTTAAGCTACGAAAGTATTTGTCCACAGCAAACATAGTTTTATATATAATAAATTAAATACAGGGCGCCACATCTAGGTGCAACACTAAAATTCTCCTAGACACCGCAAAATTCTAGCGCATGCCCAATCTCGTCCAATGAGGTACCTGCCGATGAGTTAACTTACTTCATGAACACACTGTCTATAGAAATACGTTTGCTTGAGATGGGTATAAACACCTGAATGCGCAATGCGCATATAAGTATGTAGATATGGTGCTGTATAGAAACTTCAGAAATACTTTTTTTTGTTTTTGGATCTTTTATGACATTTATCTTAGGGTGTGCCCAGTTTTATCCGCAGATTGAACCACAGACGAGCAATGAAATATATGCAGGGCAGATGCCATTGCGAGTCCATAAGAACTTAAACGCGAACGATTGCTGGGGGTAGAAAAGTGTAAATCCACAATCGAGCTATAAGGCTTCTCATCAAAAATAGAGTTTTTGGTGCACATTTTGTTGTGAAGGAAAGGCTATTGGTAATTCCAAATTTTCTTTCTCGCGAATCGGTCCATTAGTTTTGGAAAACGTGAAACACAACAAATCTGCAAACAAGGTTTCAAGCTTAAGATTTGACAGTCTCCAAATATTTTTGGGTTAGAGAAGACCACATCTCGGCAAAAATTCTAATATCCTACTATTCATACCCATTTCACCCTTTACGAGTGAATAGAAGACATAAGAGTTATTAGTTTTTGTACTCCGTATTTTTCTCTACTATCGATTAGTTATGAGTCATAACTTATGACTTACATCCTAATTTTCCAATTTTCACTTCTTTTACTCCTCTCCCACTCATTTTATCTAAAGATTCTGTACGCACTAAAGGTGAAAATGCGTATGTCCCCAACTTGTCACATGTTCTTAAATTTGTAAAGATGTTCTTAAATTTTTGTATTTTTTTTTCTATCCTTTTCATAATAATAACAAGGAAAGCGTATAGGATATGCCATAAAGTCAACTCTATATAATCAATCGTTTCTTATTTGTTTTCTTGGTCTCTTTTATTTCCACACACATGCTGCACATTGGGGGAATTAATCTTGCAGAATTACCAAATGAAATTTGCCAAAATTTCGAAAAAAAAAATGTTGAGTCCTTCTGCCCTTAGATAGAAAACCAATTTAACGATAATTTCTAGAACTACAAATTTTCTTATCGTTTCGACTCAAACAGTTAAAGAAAATTACACTTCATAGATTCAATGAGTCAAGTACCTTAATACTTTTGTTCCAGTTTTTAAAACCTTCTTGGAGTTCATAGGGCAGAACACTGCAGAATCACACGGAGTCAGATAAAGCAAGTAATAAAAGATTTACTGCTCATAGATTCCATGAACAAGAGTGAGTGTCTGGTTTCGTTTGTTTGACATTCATAGATCAGCAAGGTAACAGTTAGAGAATTACATTTAAGAGGCCTTCAAGTGCTGAAACATTTTATTATTTTAATAAACTTACTAAATATTCTTTTTGATAGTAACGATTAGTAGTACCTACTGAAATTATACTAGTTTAATCAGAAAGTAATGTACATAGCTCTACTCCTCCCCAAAACTAGAACTGATACGACAAAATGTATTACCATTTATGAAATAAGAACTTGGAATGTACCTAAAATTAAAATATTTTAAGGATTGCATAGTTGTAAGACACAATTTCCCATTTGCAAAACTTTGATGCCAGTTTCATTGATATTTCGTTAGCATAGTAAAATAAATTTTGTTCCTCAATTCCGGTCCAATATGTAAGGTTCTATCTAATAGATAACAATTTTATTCTTCCTCCAATCGGTTCAAAAAGTATTTGAATCAAAAAAACATAAATCTTCAGATACTTTTTGTACATCTGGCAGTTCCTATGAATATCATCGCTTTCTCTCTCCTACCCTAGTGCGCGGGTGCGGAATGTATCTGGCTAAGCTGCCTGGCTCTGCCCAAAACAAAAAAATAAATAAATAAAACCGAACGTACTGTTGTGGATACAACACATTTTATAATAGAGAGCTATCGGTAGAATTGTATCGTCTCACATTCTCAACAGTTTGCGCAATGAATTCGGATAACTTGCGGTATAAACGTTATTAAGCAAGTTTTATTGTATCATTTTCTTTAAACGTTCTTTTTAGTGTGTGATGAGTAAATTATTATTTAAGCAAAAAAAGGAGATATTAAAAAAAACTTAACAAATCTTAATACTGATTGAGAAAAAGAAAAAAACGTTTTCTCAAAGTGTGAGTGGTTCTCTTTTAGTGACCTGTCGAACAATTAAAGTTGGAATGTGATACCTAGTACCTACAACCTGGAATCCTTTTTCTATACATTTCTTTGCATTGCGTTGCCCTATTTGATAATTTTTAATTATTTTTTTTTTACAAGTGTTAATGAGGTGGGGGATATTATAATTTTTCTTAAATTCCATCCAATCGCTATGAGATACAATTTATACTTGTTTTTTGTGATGGAATGTTTTGTTTTTTTTTTTGCCCATTGGTGGAAAAATTAATGGGAATCGATGTCATTTTTTGGATACCATCTTTACATATAAGTTGTATATAAAAAAATATACATATATGTGTATATAAACGTGTTTTACTTTTTTTCTTCTTTGAAATGCGTTATTTCCATTCTCTATTCAACACCTAAGGGCAAAAAAAAACACAAAGCAAAGAAATATGGATATGTCTACCTAAGCAAGTTACGGGCGTTCTGCTACTTTCAGTGGAAATTCTTTTATATTTCGTGTGTCGATGTTGAAGTTCCTCGTCGTGAGTGTTGAAACCAGAGAGTAGAACTATTATAGATTTTTTTTTGCATTTTGTTGTGGTCGTCCGAATTTTGTATGTTTTCGAGGACATATACCACGTAATGTACTCTATTTTTGCAAAAAGTGTTCATTGCAATTACTCATGAAAAATAAATTTTTAAGAGTAAAATTTTCCATGAAATGTTTGTTGCTCCATTAAGATATTACGACTCTTCCTACGAATGGCTGTGATTTCATCCTAATAATTGAGGTTGAGATTCGATTTTTTTGTTTCGTTTTTTTTTTTGTGGAGATTTTCCTTTTTTTTTGTTTTTGTGTTTGCGTTGTTGAAGGAGAAAGAGAGTCCTTGTCCTGGTAGCAAGTAGACAATCAGTCTATATCGAAACGTTCGTTGTACCAATTGTTATTTTTAACTGTTTGTTTTAACAAGAAGTGTCATTGTGTCAGTGAAGTATTTTGCTTATTTTTTATTGGTTTACAGTTATAAGAACCTAAATTAACCGGTAATTTTATAATAATAATCAAAACTTGACTCGTAAATCGGACGATTTTAAAATATAAATAAATTAATACTCTAAGGAAAAAAAATAAAAAAAAATAAAAATCATCAGGATATCAACAGCAATACAAAAACATCCAGCAAAGATGTTGAAATTCGTACAAATCTGGCAGTTCTTTGCAATTTTGAACTTATTTTTTAGTTATGGATTAACGTCTGGAAAATTCGCCAACGAGAATGACGATGATTATTTATCACAAAAAGGTGAGTTTTTTATATCTTTATAGTTTTTTCTTATATTAAGTCTCTAACATTATGTTGGTACATACATATACATATGTATGTACATATGTACATATGTCAATATTAAGGATTAGCACACAAAAATTGGTGATTTTTTAAATTTTTCTTATCTCATAAAACAAATTCAGAATGACGGTGTAATTGGGTTGTTTGAAAGGGAGATTATTCTTAAACTCTGGCAAAATTAAATATCTTGTGAATTCTTGCCAAATCGGTTGAGGTCCGTTTCCAATAGTTTATTCTAGTTTCTACAGTCTTCCTTTGAAGTATATTTGCCATTCCTTTTGGGGCGAATTTCAAGACTTCGAGCTGTGATTGTTTTCATTCAGCACCTCAGGTGATGAATTTCGACATTTTCGACTAGGTCAATGTCGACGTACAGTAATTGTGTCTTTTCATGTGAACTCCATCCACTTTTGTTGAAATCCATGCTTTTTCACCACAGCAATAGGACTGAAATGATAAGGGACTTACATAAAGTTTCCTTTGATAGTTTTGCTAACACACATTCTGTCAAGCACGTTGCAAGAGCGCTGCACCTTCATGTTCAAAGCGAATACATCTCTCTATCAAAATTATTATTTTTTTGTTACAATCAGTAAATCGACATATGTACATCTAGGTTTGTCTCTCCCAGGACAACATTATAAAAAATTCGAATTTTTCTAAACAATACATCTAGAAACGCGAAACAATCTGCTTCCTCTTGAAAGATGTGTGTCGTGAAGAACGATGTCGTAACCCATCAAAAAGGATTAAGTAACTTTATTCATGCACAGGCTTAGAGCGCAACAGCCAAAGGACCAGACGCACAAAAGCAGAAGAACTTTATTGCCTCCTCCCTGACCCAACAAGTCGGTTTAATTCTGACTGAATATGGCATCGCACATCGAGTTCGCATTAGGTGTGTAAAATGGAACGAAGTCTCGGGGATAGTAACCCCTTATAACTAACCAGCTTACATACCCACTCAACTCGTCCTTTTTACCCCCTTTTAACTAAAGACTCGGTGGTGCCCGGGTGCTCATCTAAAAATCATTTGCGTAGCAAATTTCTGATAATCGGCCGCTTTGTACTATAAAACAATAATAACTTCTGACATTCGATCCTAGACTTAGAAGTTAAGAACTACCTAGCTGCATCAGCAAGGCTTTAAGTGACGGTTTCGTAAAAAAGTTCCTCCAAAAGAGATAAGCCAAGTTCATGCCCCGCCAGCTCACCAACCCGATGATTCCCTACTATGTTGCGAGATGAGTTCCTTTTTACACTCTTCTACCAGCCCAGAGGATAACGCAGCCTATAGCCTCATGGTTGTTATGGGAATTGCCAATAAATCAGTTTGAATGTGCCGCGACAGGAAGATTTAGCACCTATTCCGCTGTCCATGTTTGAAACGTCGATGTAAATTAGCCATAGTCATTTTCGATACCGATTGGCCACCTTGTAAAGTACACACACGCACTCAATTCAAATGTGAAGCTAAGAAGTGCACGTGCCAATCTACTACTTTCAGATAAATGCATCCTTCACGTCTTTGAAAAATATTTCAAGAAATTGAATGTTAAGTTGGAATTCTTTTGAAAGGAGCTTGCACTCTGCCACTGTTTTCATTTATCGCCCCTACTTGAAGTGTTTAATTAAATGCATAACCGCAGAAAAAAATTGAAGAATGCTGGACAAAACCTTCACTAATGACCCCACTCTCAAACAATACTCATGATTTGCACATATTATCTCCCTAATTGAAAAATTTAATAAATTTCCGTTCGGATGGAAATTAAATTTTCCTTCTCAATACGGTAACTCCTACTGTGTTTGCTCTTCTCAGAAATATTGCATGCGGAATGCAAGGAGATGCATCCCTTACTCCTTTATTTTAGATTTTATTGAATTTACATGAATTCTGATCGGTAAAATTGAATATGATTACATGAAGTGCAGCATAACCGAAGACTATACATAAGTCTTTGCAAATATCACATATTGAATGTAGTTATCCTCCGGTTTCTGTGCGAATCTTTGTTAGGGAAAAATACCAAACATCGAGCAATACGAAAGACAACTTATTTTTCCATATCTCTGGGAGAAGGGGAGTCGACTCATATCGGATAAAACGGGGTGGCATTTGCCTTTGTATTGATTTATTAAAGTCGATGAGCATGTGGTGTTTCGTTTCCTAAATTCTTGAATTCTGTTTGGTAAATTTGATATGCGGTCTTCTTTTTTTAATATTCCGCCAGAGTTCTATTGAAATTGGCAAAGATTTTATTATTCAAAATCTCATTTGAGAGTTTCGCCTTCTACACAAAAGAATCCATTCATGAAGCCATGATATCTTTCTCAATTTCGTTGAAATTCATTGTGTGCCGCTGAATGTGAATAGGTTGGATGAATTGTAGAATAGGGGTACTAGCAACGCAAAAGATGATTTTGTTTTCATGGTTTCACATAGACCAACGTCATTGTGGAATAAGCTTCACTGAGTTGTAGGAAAATGCAATAGATTATGGCGTTCTTCTTCCAAATTGGAATCTGAAGTTATTTTTGACTTTGAACTTGTAAGCTTTACAATTGGACTCTTTGCAGTAAATTTTTTTAACTTATATGTGAGCAGCTACAGAATTTGCCGATTACGCATCTAACTGATTGCGATAAGCAATGTACAACGTCGACCACGGGAAATTTCGTCCCTGGATGGACGAGCGTAATTTGTCACTCGCCTTGTGCAATCAATTTACCTTGTGTGGTAAATAAATATAATATATGTACAATAGAAAACCATTCATTTTCCCATCCGATTAACTTCTTAGAAACCATAGCAGTCCATTCCCTCCCAACATACCTCTCTCGTACATACATATCTCACTAATCCTTTCACATATCCAAAATAGAACAGCTCTATTCCATCCATACTCGTAAACCTAATAAAAGACAAAAATATATATATGTATATAGCAGCAAACATCAAGTGATGCAACTACAAATAGGGTCAAAGACGTTTGCAAAGTATCTATGGGGTTATTCATTTAGATAAGATCCTGCTAGAATGAAAAATTCAACCGCACGCCAAATGAATAGTGACGGTCGGTGTAGCAGCATTGATAGTTAGACCATTGTTTGCAGAAAATGCACACTTTATCGCAGACTCAGTTCCAGTAATAGCCCATAGGGAAACAAAGCTCGTTTCAATTCAAATTGATGCATTCGATGTAGGTAGAATGAAGTCGCCGTGTCTGCTGTTGGTTTCCGGCTGATGTCCTTTGAATACAGTAGGTATGTACATATATTGCGGAATTTTGCTTGAATTTGGAGACTCGCCAAATATTCCTTGATGCGTTAAAAAAATGAGTCATAACATCGTGTAATGTAGGTACTTTGTTTTGAATATCTTTTCCTTCCTCGGGAAATGTCCTTTTGGTTTGAAGGTCTGCAATTTGAAGATTGTCCACCCGCCACTATCTGCATAGGTATGACACATCATGCATTCGAATAAAGTATTGCAATTTCAAATAAGACAGTACAAGTTTATCAAAACTGACAATGCGTGGCAGGGCATTGTAATGACCGTAAGACGTCTTATGTAAATATAAAGGAAGGATTAACAAATCGATTCTTAGTCCTTACAATTCAAGGTGCCTGTACGAAAATTCGAATATTTTAAAAGCTAACGAGACCGGTTTGCTGGATTGTAGGCTAGCTACAAGTTCCTTTCATGGTAGCATTGTCTTGCGCTAGAGGCTGATTTTGTTGGTAAAGTACGATGGATTTTACGCAAGGCTTCACATAAGTGCCTTTGAAATGGTCAGTTCATGAAAGAGACGCAAAAAAACCTGCAGCCTACAGCCAGTTAGATATTCCTGGTGCCATTTAGTAAATATTTTGGTGAAACACCAGGCGACCAGGAAAAGCAGCATGCTGTCTCCTACAATTTAGCCTGAAGCTGCTTTGCTCTTAAAAGGAAGAGAGCATGTCTACTCTCACCGTTCAATGGGCGGAGCTTCTGAATAATATTGTTTAGTTTCTGATCCGTCAGTTCTCCGACGAAACAGCCTTTTCCATTTTAAAGCGCGACAAAATTCCAGAGAAATCAGTGACATGTGTGAGTGTAAACTATTCAATAGTGTCGAGAGACACTTCAGAAATAGTCTACTTGCCAACATATACCTCTCAACTAACTTTATTTGTGAAAAGAAGAGTGTATGGTCCACTGTGAGTGCTCAGTGGGAGGAGCTTCTTAGTGTTTCTTATCTTTTTCTTGGACTACACGATCTACTTTGAGTCGAGTATGGAACGCAAGTAATATGGGTTGTTAAGCGCCATGGTGCTGTGCTAAAAACTCAGAAATATACTGTGCTCTTGCATAACACCCCCACTTGCATTGGACGCTCTAAGGCGACTGATCTAGTAGTGTGTATGGCAGTTGGTAGCAGGCTTGGATGAAGTGTTGATGAATTTCAAAACAAAGAGAGCACCACAATAAGAGAAGGCAAAATTTCTCCAGTTTCTATGCTCGTAGGCAGCTTGTTGCTTTTCTAAATTTCTGGTGGCCTGGTGTTTTATGAGAATTTTTAGTGAATTTCTAAATCGGTTCGTTCCCATGGAAACTCGATCATCTGAACAGAATGGGTTTTTAGCCTGAATGTGTTGTTCACTAGCAGTAAATATGTACATATGTATGTGTTAACTTTTAAAATACTTCCGCATACGATTTGCCTATAATATGAATGCTGCCTACCGTGTCCTATAGATGCAGATTTGCCACATTTTTGTTTCTGTTTCATGCGCATTGAATTGACAAATCATTTGCATTCTTTTCATGCATTATATAAGCGTTAACTACAAATACGGTCTTATGTATATACAACGCATTGCCTCTGTTGAAGCCCTCTTTTTTTTTAAAAAAAAAAGAAAAGAAAATCGATGAAAAGCAGTCGCAATTAAGTCGTATATTCGACCCACTGCTGAACTGTAATCCACCAAAGTGTTGATACAGACGAATATGACTGTTGATTACCTTTCACCAATAAACTTGTGTAAACGATGACTAAGTGATTTTGGGAAACCTCACAACAAACAATTGCCAGAGTGTCCTGCTGTTTGTTGACAAAGTGAAGAATTTGGTAATGGTGGTGGTTGTAGTGGTGATATTCCTTCTTCATGCCTTGTGTGTTTTCGACCTTGAAAATCGATACTTTAAATACGAACACAAGGACAATGATTCATCCAATAAAGCTAGATAACACCGAGGCGTGCTATTCTGCAGGTTTATAAAAGGACAAATGTGAGTACACATGACTCTCATTCCATCATCATAAGTCCACATGCAACCCGAAGTAAACTGATATCAAGAGTTAATCAAAAAAGTAAAAAAGAAAAAAAGAGAAGGATTTGAAGTACGGTCAGTCTGATGTGATGACCTTTGGGAAGTTTCGATATCCCTTTTAGAGTTGCCATAGCAAAGTGTTGATTTTAGAAAGTAATTGAAATTTTTTTAATTGGACATTGGCGATATCCCGTGGCCATTAACAATACTCGTAACGTAGATACTTTTCTTATTGTTGGAAAGATGAGCATAACCCTACTGGAATATGTGTATAAGAGGTTAGGCAGATATGTAAGTTATGACACGGCAGCATAAATTCCTGGTATCTTCATAAGTGGTTTGGATTTTTTGTAAAAAAAAAAACGCGTTTATGGCAAGGGGCATTCTTTCTGGACATATTCTCCAAGTTGGGGGGTGAGAGCTTTGGTTTATTACGATGTCGTTTTTAAGGATGCAGTGAATGATGTTTTTCTTCATGTAATGACGGAGATAAAAAAGCAAAACATTATCCCCGAGAACTTAGATTACAGCAGCCCCCTGGCCGCTGTGGTTTTTGTTCTGCGGTGGATCTCGAAAAACTTTGTGATATTATATCAATTAGGTGCAGATTTATCTGACCGGGACTGTCTACCCAGATTTCATTGGTTTCTGCTCACTGCCCAGGGTTCAGGTAAATGATTACTGCATAAATTTTGTCCATCAGCCAATTTTCAAAAGACAAATATTTGGCGTAACTATTTTACCCATGTACTTTTTGTGTGCAAAGATTCAGTGCAGAATGATACAATGATACATATTTTAAAAGCAGCGCAATAGTTTTTCAAACATCATTCCTGCACCACTCTTAAGGTTTGATCTCATATTTCTCATGTTCTTCGGGTAACTATGACTCGTTCGTAGATTCGCCAACCTGTAAATTTTTATTAAACCTCTCTTGCTTACGTTTTCAAATGACAGCTTTCTTAAGACAACTGAACATTTTTTCAACGATTTTCTTAAATCTCCTACTCGCTAATTGAGGTCACTTGCAACAGGTCAGTAATATTACGTTCGCAACTTTTGTTGCTTTTGCTAGTGATGTTACCAAATTACACGATTTTATCTTAACCATAAAAATAAAGGCTCAATTCGCTACACAATATAAAATGTGTATCGAACTACTAGCATCTTATAGACATACATACATATGTATGTACGTAGCCTAGGTAGAGAAGGGAAGTCATTAAATCAGTGTGTGTGATAGTCCCCCACCCACAAGTACATATTCTATAGAGAAGCGAAGCGCTGTAAAATATATAAAGAAAATCTTTCTAAGAAACTCGTGTCACCTTTCACAACAAGACACGCAAAAACGGAACGTGAATGCCCTAAGGACATCCACTAACGACATTTTTTTTTTGAGAAAACAAAAACAAATGGTCAACGTGGAGTGGTCAACAATAAATAAAAAAAAAAACAACAACAAAAATACTAGTAATTATAAACAACAACATTCAATTGTTTACACAAAATCAAAATGAAAATAATGATGTCCCTCTGGTACCAGGAATTCAATTTTTTTGTGTGTCCTTAAGAAGAAAAAGAATTTATGAATACAGCACACTTTTGTTGAAATGAAGCGCATGCGTTTTGTATCATTTCCAATTAGAATTATATGCTTTTTCGCCTTATTTAATATACACACAAAAATATAGTTGTGAAGTACGCAAAATTTAATTATAGAATGGGGCACAAATGAGATACAAAAGGACTCGCTCTCAATTGAAAGAGGACATAATCCTTCAAAAGATATAAAACAGCAGAAAATTTATCTTCCTGAGAGCACACAATAATCATTAAATTTTGTTGCAGAAAAGGGATGGACGATGGAACTCCTTCCATAAATTCTGCTAAATTTCGATATTGTAAAGGTCAAATTAACAAAGTTAGAGGCAGCAACAACAAGAAAATTTAAATCAAAATAGAAAGACGACACACAATAAAGCAAATGAAGGGATTAGTCCTTCATAAATCAACTAAGCGAAAGAAATTTACTTTTTGAATTACATACGCTCACGAAAGGTTCTGTCTATTATCCTTTTTTTTTTTTTTTCTTACCAGAGGTAGGCAGGCACATACATGTGCATATGTATTTTGGTATGTATGGAGATGCTTAGATATTTTTTGGGTATAGGAAACTTTGGATCACAAAACGATAATAAAACACACAACTACTGCGGATATGTGGGTGGGGGAGAAAACATATTATATAATAGGATTTATAACACAAAAGCGGTAGAAAAACAAAACAAAAGTAGAATTCCTATATACAGTCCTACATACTTGTATATACATACACTCGTATGTATCTGAAGGCAAGGAGATGGGAATCGGAATTCCAAATATCTGTCCGAAGAAGAGGTATCCGTGGGATGGCATGCTTAAAAGTTTGGCAGCGCATTCGCAAGAAATTTAATATTAATTTAGTGGAAATTCGCAAAAAGGAGACAATAAGTGAGCAATATAATAGAGAGGAATTTTTGTATTTTTCTATTCCGATATAGACTTACATATTTTCTTTATCTACTTGTCCTGTGAACAGAACTAAAGGGCAGTGATGCCCAAGCTTTTTCATTAAATGAATCCACATATGTACATATGTGCATATTTGAAATTTAATTAAATGCAGCAAAAGATGGAATTTAATTGTATTTTGACAATAGCGCTAGGTTTTTTGACATTTATTGTAGTCCACAAATATTAAACAAAGAAAAGCAATTAGAAGAACAAATTCGTGAAAAGTTCATACATATTTCAGAAAAGGGTAAAAAATCTGTAGAGTTCCCACCTGCTTAATTGTTTTTGGGGCGTGAAATAGCATCCTTCACATCCTTTACTGTATAATACAATTGTCAGAGAAAATTAAATGTAAGCCATTGAATCCGTTAAAGTAAATGTCTTTGTTATTCTTAAACTGGTAGGTCGTCTTAGCCACACAATGATTAATGTACCTTTGATATGCGAATAAAGCTTTTCCAGTCTATACTTCTTCTCTGTTCGAACTAACTTCGATACTTTGTGTCAAGATATTAATTTATTTGAAGCATTACTGGCTTACCTTCTTACCTGACACTGCAAATTCTATAAAGATCTCGGGAAAGCATCAATACGCCTTTAGAGTAGTAAGAGAATGGACCACCAGGAAGCCTATCTTTTATTTTTACTGGAGGCATTGCAGTACCGAACCTCTTCTAAATTCACCTTATCCCTGGGCTTTAGCTCTTTAAACGACATATTCCCAAGTGGTGCACATCATTTTTAAGTAAAAATTTAATCTCAAAGCTTTTATCCAATATTAAATAACACCGACTAATACCAGAAGAACATACAATACCTCCTCCTTCAGTCAGCAGTTCTTTCATCAGATAATAAGGAATTAATGCCATGGCATAAATATCATTACAGCTAATTTTCTTATCTGCACAACAAGTGGATCCACTCCGCAAAGATTATTAATTATCAGATATTTACACACGTATGTACATATGTACATACCCATACGCTCCTACACAAGAGAAGATTAAAAATCTACGTATGTACTTCGGGATGAATTTCCAATGAAGGCAAAATCCCCACAAGTGGATACCAACATCATGTCCTGACTAATTAATGAATTTTTTATAAGTCAATCACGCCATCATCTTATCCATAATTCTAAGATAATTCTTCGATATCATTTGCTGTGTCATTTCAATTAGATCAGTCCATCGTTCACTTCACGTAAAGATGTCCAATTAATTTGCCCACCACCCCTGTGTCAATATATTTTTTAATCCAAAGGTAATTATCTTTATAATTGATTATTTCATAAGATTTTTCTTTTCCATGGTCTTTTGCCTAAGAGCACACGTGGGCGTATGCTTTCTCTTGTTAAGGGACACTTCTTTTTTTTCTAAGGAGATTACTTGTCGTTGCTATATCATATAAAAAAATCTCTAAGTTCTGTCCGTCATCGTAATGAGAACGATTTTTGTAATTAGAAAAAACAATTAAACAAGTGGGAATGCCTTCGAGATACGTTTTCAGATATTTTTGAAAATTAAATGGAAATTTGAATGAACATATTTATGGGTGTAGTGGTAGTGAGGTCTTTTATATTTTGAGCAGTTGAGCCTTGGCGCATATCTGCTACTGTAGTATTGAACAAAGGTTAAATATCTCAAGGAGATTTCATGTTGCCATTAAAAATTCGTATCCAATTGCGTTACAACTCATAAAGCAATCAAATGTTTTGAATAATAAATGCTGACTTCATAGACGTGATATGGTTAACCAGGCCATCGAAAAGGGTATGTCATCCTTAAAGCAATTTACCGACAACATTTTGCAGCCTTGAATTAGAATGCAAATGAGTTTGATTGAAATATCCGCAAAAAAATGTGAGAAATGCCGAAAGTAACAAGAGAAGTCCTGGAAATTGTCTAAGAAAAAATAGCACAGACTGTGACCGGTATAGACATAGGGTAGGGAGTTCTTGTTACCTGAGCTCTAGGTCTAGAGTGCTGAGCATGATTCTCAACGTCAGGAATGTGTGTCGCTTTGTCTCCATTCAGGAATTCAGGAATTATTAACTATTATTGTCGACATTGAAATCAATCACTGGCCGCCGTGGCTCAATGGTTAGTGTCTTGGATTAATGCGGAAGTTTCAAGTTTTTTCACGGCCCCAAAATAAAGGCTTTCGGATATGGCTCTAAATTGTAGATCCCTTCCATTTGTGCGAACAAATATAACACGCACAACACGAATGATCGCGAGAAGCTAGGCCCTGGAGCACATATGGTCTGTTGCGACATATATTTGTATTTGTATTGAAATCAATCGCAATAAAGAATAAAATTCAAATCTGTGTTTTGAATTTCTCTATATGAAGGTGCTGGTAATATCAAGTTTGACCAACATTTTAAGATCCGAAAAGTTCACTGCACCAATACTTATCCTTCGTTAGTGTAGCAAAAAATGCAAGTCATAATTACTCCTACGGAGGAGTACCTGTCTCAGTGGGGACAGAGTTTAAAGTCCTATCCACGAGTATTAAGCTAAAGACACTATTAGTGATGCCATAAAAAAATTGTAAAAATAATAAAATGAAATTCTTCAGCAAAATCTATCGAATTAAATTTTGGGATAAGCCACCAGAGGAGCTTTTAAATGTTTGACACTACAATACGAGTAGAAATTTGGTGGACTCTTGTAGTGTTTCAGTGGTGGGCTTGAAGTTGCCTTCAAATATACTTAAAACAAAAAGTGTTTACCCCTAACTAATTGCCATTCATGCAATACTTAACATTAAAGAAGTAATAAACCACAAAAACAGCACCTAATCAAAATAGACCAGTTCAGTGTAGATCAACCTCAACCTATTTATTTTTTTTTTTCAGAATCTCATATCTCGTTTGAAGTTGAATCTCCCTGGTAGTATGAAACCTTTAAAATCCCGTCATATACACATCGCAAACAATCACTCTTTCCTACATACGACATAATAGCTTTTACAACTAAAACCACTTAAAAGTCCCACGAGGGGTATGTGATGAGGGCTTCAACTTTCCTTCAAAAAGTTCACTTACTTGTTGTCACAATGGCAGTTAGTAATTGAAAATAGCAAAAATAAAATGTACATATACAAACATATAGACGAAAGGGGTTATACATATGTATATGTGTGAAATACAAATAGGAAATTAGAACAAAAATGAATACTGAGGCCTGCCCCTACACGAGAATGCAACAAAATAATGAAAACAAGACAGAGGGAAAGAAGGATCGAGAGAGGGCATCAGGATGGGAGGTAGGGTAAGAAAAAAAAAAAAAAAAATGGATAACAAAAGGGTTCATCATCTGTTTGTTTAAACGCGCACAGTACCCCTTTGGAGTTTTGAATAGCACAGGAGAAAAAATGTGTCAACGTGACAAGGGGGGGTCAAAGCACAAATTAAATTTCTTGAAAATTTGTACAACAACTACAACATGTGTTTGTGTGTTCTTTCTTTTGCGTCCAAATGATGCGGACGTTGCAGTGTTCTCATAACATTATTGTCCTTTTATATTCCACCCACTACCACCATACATCACAACCAATCCTGACCCATTTAAAGTAAAAGGGAATGAAAGTCATTGCGGGGATTGCACGGAGGGATTCATGTGAATTTATCTTTCCTCAACTCCTGTTAACATGCTCGTACACTATAACACAGTGTGTTGTCATTGTTTTTGTTGTGCTTTTGTTGATGATGATGATGATGGCAGAAATTATTAAAAAGGACGAAACGATGATTCTTGACATTTTTTTTTTTTAAATTTCTTTCCATTGAAATAATGCAGAAAATATTTTACTCGACGCCAAATAGGTGATATGACGGCGGTTGTGTAATATGCCTCCCGTGTGTCCTAAATAAATATGTGACAGCCTTTAGGGCTTTCGAACCATAGTTTTCACATAGCAGTGTTTCGCGTTCTGTCACACAGTACTTGTACTTTTTTTCAGCTATTCATATTTTTGTGTGAAGAGTTTTGATGTGTGTGCTTTTGAAGCGATTTGCTTTAACAAAAAAAGGCCAAAACAAATAAGCCTTCATTATGATTTTATGTTTATTTTCTCTTGTGTGTCTGTGTGTGTTTGTTCGACTTTACGCCTGAAGTTGATATAATTGAGTTGAGTATTGATATATGTACATACATACATATGTATGTAGGTCGAAATTTTTTAAGGGAATGCTTTTGTCGGTATCTTTGGTACTTCAAAATGTGGTTGTTGCTATAAATAGGCGGGAATTTAAATTTCAAAGAGAAGTTTGAGGGTATTGGGTGGTGTGAATAAAAACTAAGGGAACACTCCGAGTGAACACTCATGAGTGAAGTGTTTTCGTTGAAGGGAACACTCAATTTGGTGTGAATAATAAATTTCCTCTAACTAGGTTCATCCCTCAAGTTGAAGTTTGAAAACTAGAGTAGAGAGCTGTCAAATCCAGCAGCTGCTAGTCATGGGCTTTAAAAATCATGGAAAGATTGCTCGTCTTTGTTTCTATCCCCTTTTGATTTGACACGCGCGTTCATATTTTCAATTTTTGTCCTGATTTGCGAGGTGTTCAAATCAACTTCTTTCATAGCTTCCAACGCAATTTGCTTTTTAATTTTCATGTCTGGAGTTTGGCTTTTTTCCAACAAGTAAGGATAGAATTGCAGAATTTTTATGAAATATTGTTTGCCCATTCCAGATTTATTTTTTTTTTTTTTTTATAATTTACCCGCACTCAAGGGGTTGTGAATACCCTTTTAATGTTTATACACAGTGAGGGCGTTTGAAATGAAGATAGAGAGAGAGGGTTTTTCACTTATTCCGTCAAGGTATTCATTTTACGAAACAGTATTCTCCATTTTTTTATCGCTTGAAGTTACCTCCAATGCACACTCAACTTCTTCAAGTGTTCACTCGATAGATTCCATCTTTATTCACACCAAAATGAAGGGAACACTCAACTGTCAAAATATGTGAGTGGAGGGTTTTCGTTAAACTTAACGAACGCTACTTTAATTCACACCAAATGGAGTGTTCCCTCCAAAATGCTGAGGGAACACTCACACTCAATTTTTATTCACACCACCCATTGTTTGTTTTGAATGTCCTTCACCGGTTAGAAACCATGTCCTAGTTAATTGAAACCATTAAATTGAACAAAGTAAAGGGCCTAGCGGATATACAAATAAAAGTTCGGAGGTCGTAGCTTTGCAGACTTAATTAAGAAAATGTACATAAAATGCATATGTACATAATTAAACAATGGGTGGTGTGAATAAAAACTAAGGGAACACTCTGAGTGAACACTCAAGAGTGAAGTGTTTTCGTTGAAGGGAACACTCAATTTGGTGTGAATAAAAAATTTCCTCTAACTAGGTTCATCCCCTCAAGTTGAAGTTTGAAAACTAGAGTTGAGAGCTGTCAAATCCAGCAGCTGCTTGTCATGGGCTTTTAAAATCATGGCAAAATTGCCCGTCTTTGTTTCTATCCCCTTTTTGTTCAAATCAATGCCATGGAATTTTTTCTTCCATAGCTTCCAACGAAATTTGCTTTTTAAATTTCATGTCTGGAGTTGGGCTTCTTTCCATCAAGCAAGAATAAAATTGTAGAATTTTTATGAACTATTCTTCGTCCATTCCAGATATCTTTTTTTTAAGGTTTTTTACTTATTCCGTCAAGGTATTCATTTTCCGAAACAGTATTATCCATTTTTTTATCTCCTGAAGTTACCTCCAATGCACACTCAACTTCTTAAAGTGTTCACTCGATTGATTCCATCTTTATTCACACCAAAATGGAGGGAACACTCAACTGTCAAAATATGTGAGTGGAGGGTTTTCGTTAAACTTAACGAACCCTACTCTTATTCACACCAAATGGAGTGTTCCCTCCAAAATGCTGAGGGAACACTCACACTCAATTTTTATTCACACCACCCAATATGATCTTTCACTACACCCCTCAGTCGCTAAAAAAAATAATTCGCACGTCCTAGCCTTAACCGTCGCATAAATAAGCTGGCTTCACATGTGTACGCGGGTCAGACTAGTACTAGTACTAGGGTCAGACATCTACCCAACGAGGTAGGCTTCATCACACAATGGCTATCGATATCCACAGTCGGTTTCGCTAATTCAATAAAACTGATGACGTCGAAAGACACTTTGAAGCTCCAATCTCACTTAGCAAACGAAATAGCCCACAAGTGTTGGAGATAATCCAAATGTCTTCAGAAGTACCCTTTCCATAATATCATAAAAAGACTCATGGACACACCTTAATATCGATAAAACACCTCCGAACCAATTTCAATGATAGGGCAAAGGATATGAGAACACAAGAGGCCTTACAATCAGGCATATGTTCTTTTTAGTAAACCATACCTAAAGACATTCTCAGATCAATGAGTTGTGCTCAAAACTTTAAGTTATAATCCTTATAAGAAGGTGACAGTTTTTTTCAGCATGTGCCTAAAGATATCAGGGGGCCGTGGCTTAAGTGGTTATTGCGTTGGATCGCTGAGCGGGAGGTTCGACGTTCGAACCCCAGAAACACCAAAATGTTTTTTCACGGTCCCACCTCTCGCGAATGTCTGACAAACGTCCGAGAGTAATAACTGTCATGAGAAAGCTTCTCAATTTGTCTTTCGGATACGTCTCTAAACTGTACGTCCCTTCCATTCCTGTGAAAAATATAACACGCACAACACGAATGGTCGCGAGAAGCCAGGCCCTCGACCAGGTACCGCCCGTTGCGCCAAGTATTTTTTTTTTATTTTTTGACATATGTATAGTATAATTCGTAGCAATTATTTATTTTCACTTTTAAAACTAATTGAATTATTTACTTTTTTTTCCCATTGCAGAACATGTTCTCGAAAAGTCATATCACGGTCTAATACGAGAGAACGAAACTGTCGTTGAGATAACGCCACTTATCAAGGTTGACGAAGAAAAAATTTGTGATTTTCGTATACTGAAGAAGCCATATCATGAGATACCATTTCAAGTAAGTTTTACATTTTATGAGATTTTTAAAAACTGATGCATTAGTTGACCACGAAAACACTAAGAACTAGAACTTTTTTTTTACAAATTACACGGTCTTTACATACCCCTGTAACTACAACCATCGGCTAAACTCAGCTAGAGCACAGTCCATGTTCTGTGCCCTTTCGATGCCATTGCAATCTAGTTACCTGGACTAATCAGTGATTTTCCTTAGCCTAATCCTTTAGGTTTGGATTCTGTCTTGGGTATGATGTAATTAACCTAATTTTATGTTTTTTTCTTTAGTTTATGGATTGGCTCAAATACAGGGCAACTTTAATTAATTTAGTCACCTCAGGTTACCTTAACCCTCCCTGCAACCCCAAAGAAATTGACAGCATGGTTGAGAATCTCACTTCTGCTCTCAATAAAGTGATGGTTTCTTCCTGCCCTCTGATCCAACCCCGAGACAACAAAAAGCCTCATTGGTGGACTGCAGGTCTAGGTCCTTTTAAGAATTAAATGTAGATGCAGTATCACAATGTACGATGGGAAAAAAAACAATATAAAAATAAAAATTTAATCTAAAAAAGTCTATATTTTTAGAACTAATGTCGGAAAATGACAGCCTCTATAATTTCATGTTTGAAACCGTCTCTAGTTCGAAATGTTATTATATCCACAATGTTATCTGACACAATTCAAAATCGGATTTTTCAGGTTACAAATGATGGGAGAAAATTTTGTTAGTGTTTCCAAAATTAGATTCATGTTTACGCGGCACGGTACCTTGTGGAAGCCAACCAACAACACAAGGAGAAAAAAAAAACACCGAAATATGTCAACTTTTGGAGATATGTACAATCGGGGGCCCATCATTAGCTCTATGTTAACCCATCAATAAAATAGCTTTTAATGCCTTGATTTTTATACCGCTGCTAAAGATAGAGCCATGATTAATGAGCATTCCTCTGTTGACTTATGCGTGTTCAAATATCAAATCTGTATTCCATGTGTTTTTAAATTTCTATTTTGAAAGGGCTTTTGACCTTTTTAATTCTGTACCTTGCGATGAAAGCGAATTCGTAAGAATGTAATAAAAGTATAACGACGGCGAATAGGCTGCAGTTATAATTTAATTCCTTTCAAGAGAAAAACATAGGCTTTACCGACACTTTATTGTTACCATTTTAGTAACGGGTATACTCTCTTCTCTGAAAATAGTTTGCATTTTCAGTTACTTCAAATCATGCCCTGTTGCCTTGAATGCATAAAAAAGGAAGAACAAAGAAAAAAAGATAGTCGTTGCCGTTGAAGGACATAAATACAATATATAAGTACTTATTTACATATGCAACTTTTTTCCGAAATACATAGGTACATATGTTACATTTATTTCATTCAAAAGGCAATGGATGGGAAAACACAATATTTCAATTATGTCCGTTTGGAAAACAAAGAAAGAATGACCAGTAATAAAATCGAAGTTGTACATTAGCCAACCACATCGTCTCGCACCCAACATGACGACACGTCGGTCGTTAAATTCATCGAAATCACCGTGAAACACAAGGCCACCAGAAATGTGGACCAACGCGCTGTCTAGCACTGTCTTTGCATAGTCACTCCATTCTTTTACGAAAGAGACTCTGTTCATTTCTTTCCAGTTCTGCTTTCTTTTGTACTTCGTCCAACTTCTCCTACAAAAGCGCGCCTTCTCACGGATATAACAACTAAATCTACCATATAAGCCAACGGCAAGCGAGGATGTAATCTAGTCGCTATTAAGCATTTGATGCACGAGGAACCTGTCGAACGACCTCGACGAAGTAGCCTACGCGATTTCGTATGCTACAGACACTCTATGCCAGATGATGGTGCATAACACCTACAAGTCAGTCCCTCACGCAGACATGTCGTCGTGTTAAATGCATATACATCTACGTGAAACACCAGGCCACCAGAAAAGCAGAGCAACGTACTGTCTAGCACAGTCTCAGCATAGTCACTTCGTTTTTAGCGCAAGAGACCATGTCCACTCTCGATGCTGATTGGTGGAACATCTCAGTTATTTTTTTCCACTTCTATTTCATCGACCTTCTCCTACGAAAGCTCGCCTTCTCACGGATATAACATCTAAATCTGTCATAAAAGCCAACAGCAAGCGAGGATGTAAACTAGTCGCTATTAAGCGTTCGGTGCATGAGGAGGCTGTCGAACGACCTCGACGATGCTCTTTATACGCAACAGATGCTCCACCAATCAGCATCGAAAAAGAACACAGTCCATTGCGTTAACGAATGAAGTGACTATGCTGAGACTGTGCTAGACAGCACGTTGCTCTGCTTTTCTGATGGCCTGGTGTTTCACGGAGATCTCCATGAATTTAACGACCGTCCTGTCGGTGTGAGGGACTAGTTTGTGGGTGGTATGCACCATCAGCCGGCATGGAGTGTGGCGTACGAAGGGCGAGTAGACTACTTCGGCGAGGTCGTTCGACAGCGTCCACATGCATCGAACGCTTAATAGCGACTAGTTTACATCCACGCTTGCCATTGACATATATGACAGATTTGAATGTATAGTAGAGGATAGGCGAGCTTTCCTAGGAGAAGGTAGGCAAAGTGGAAGTGGAAAGAAATTACTCAGATGCTCCACCAATCAGCATCAAGAATGGTCATACGCTCTTGCGTTAAAGAATGAGAGCGTGTTAGACAGTACGTTGCTCTGCTTTTCTGGTGGCCTGGTGTTTCACGTAGATTTCTATGAATTTTAGATTACTTCGTCGAGATCGTTCGACATCCTCTTCATGCGTCGATCGCCCAACAGCGACTAGCTTACATCTACGCTTGCCATTGGCTTATATTACAGATTTGGATCTTAGGCGCGCTCTCGTTGTAGAAGGTGAACGAAGTAGAAGAAAGTAGAAGTGGAAAATAATTACTCAGTTGCTCCACCAATAAGCATCGAGAGTGGACATAGTCTCCTGCGTTGAAGAATAAAATTACTATGCAGAGACTGTGGTAGACAGCGCGTTGCTCTGTGTTTCTGTTGGCCTGGTATTTCAGGAAGATTTATACAAATTCCACACGAACGACGTCTTGTCGTGATGGATGCTGCCTTGTAGGTGTTATGCACCATCAGCTGGCATAGAGTGTCTGTGACGTACGAAGGCGTGTAGACCACTTCTTAGAAATCCGTCAACAGCCTCCTCACGCATCGAACGCCCAACAGCGACTAGTCTACATCTACGCTTGCCATTGGCTTATATGACAGATTTGGATCTTGGGCGCGCTCTCGTTGTAGAAGGTGAACGAAGTATAAGAAAGTAGAAGTGGAAAATAATTACTCAGATGCTCCACCAATAAGCATCGAGAGTGGACATAGTCTCCTGCGTTGAAGAATAAAATTACTATGCAGAGACTGTGGTAGACAGCGCTTTGCTCTGTGTTTCTGTTGGCCTGCTATTTCACCAAAATTTATATGAATTCCACACGAACGACCTCTCGTCGTGATGGATGCTGTCTTGAAGGTGTTATGCACCATCAGCTTGCATAGAGTGTCTGTGACTTACGAAGGCGTGTAGACCACTTCTTAGAAATCCGTCGCCAGCCTCCTCATGCATCGAACGCCCAACAGCGACTAGTCTACATCTACGCTTGCCATTGGCTTATATGACAGATTTGGATCTTGGGCGCGCTCTCGTTGTAGAAGGTGAACGAAGTAGAAGAAAGTAGAAGTGGAAAACAATTACTCAGATGCTCCACCAATAAGCATCGAGAGTGGACATAGTCTCCTGCGTTGAAGAATAAAATTACTATGCAGAGACTGTGGTAGACAACGCGTTGCTCTGTGTTTCTGTTGGCCTGGTATTTCACCAAAATTTATATGAATTCCACACGAACGACCTCTCGTCGTGATGGATTCTGCCTTGTAGGTGTTATGCACCATCAGCTGGCATAGAGTGTCTGTGACGTACGAAGGCGTGTAGACCACTTCGTAGAGACCCGTCAACAGCCTCCTCATGCATCGAACGCCCAACAGCGACTAGTCTACATCTACGCTTGCCATTGGCTTATATGACAGATTTGGATCTTAGGCGCGCTCTCGGTGTAGAAGGTGAACGAAGTAGAAGAAAGTAGAAGTGGAAAATAATTACTCAGATTCTCCACCAATAAGCATCGAGAGTGGACATAGTCTCTTGCGTTAAAGAATGAAATGACTATGTGGCAGACAGCGCTTTGCTCTGTGCTTCTGGTGGCCTGGTATTTCACCAAAATTTATATGAATTCCACACGAACGACCTCTCGTCGTGATGGATGCTGTCTTGAAGGTGTTATGCACCATCAGCTGGCATAGAGTGTCTGTGACGTACGAAGGCGTGTAGACCACTTCTTAGAAATCCGTCAACAGCCTCCTCACGCATCGAACGCCCAACAGCGACTAGTCTACATCTACGCTTGCCATTGGCTTATATGACAGATTTGGATCTTGGACGCGCTCTCGTTGTAGAAGGTGAACGAAGTAGAAGAAAGTAGAAGTGGAAAATAATTACTCAGTTGCTCCACCAATAAGCATCGAGAGTGGACACAGTCTCCTGTGTTGAAGAATGAAATGACTATGCAGAGACTGTGGTAGACAGCGCGTTGCTCTGTGTTTCTGTTGGCCTGGTATTTCAGGAAGATTTATACAAATTCCACACGAACGACGTCTTGTCGTGATTGATGCTGCCTTGTAAGTAATATGCATCGAGAGTGGACATAGTCTCCTGCGTTGAAGAATAAAATTACTATGCAGAGACTGTGCTAGGCAGTACGTTGCTCTGTTTTCTGGTGGCCTGGTGTTTCACGAAGATGTATATGAATTTCACACGACCGACGTCTCGCTGTGATGGCTGCTGTGCTATCTTGTAGGTGTTATGCACCATCATCTGGCATAGAGTGTCTGTGGCGTACGAAGGCGAGTAGACTACTTCGTCGAGGTCGTTCGACAGCCTCGTCATGCATCGAACGCTTAATAGCGACTAGTTTACATCCACGCTTGCCATTGACTTATATGACAAATTTGGATGTTATTTTGGTGAGAAGGCGAGCTTTCGTAGGAGAAGGTCGATGAAATAGAAATGGAAAGAAATTACTCAGATTTTCCACCAATCAGCATCGGGAGGAGACATGGTCTCTTGCGTTAAAAACGAAGTGACTTTGAGACTGAGGCAGACAGCGCGTTGCTCTGCTTTTCTGGTGGCCTGGTGTTTCACATAGACACCACCGACGACGTGTCGGTGTGGGGGACTGGTTTGTGGGTGGTATGCACCATAATGTGGCATAGAGTGTCTGTGGAGTACGAAGACGAGTAGACTACTTCGTCGAGGTCGTTCGACAGCCTCCTCATGCACCGAACGCTTAATAGCGACTAGTTTACATCCACGCTTGCCATTGACTTATATGACAGATTTGGATGTATAGTAGTGGATAGGCGAGCTTTCCTAGGAGAAGGTAAGCAAAGTGGAAGTGGAAAGAAATTACTCAGATGCTCCACCAATCAGCATGGTCATACGCTCTTACGTTAAAGAATGAAGTGACTATGCTGAGACTGTGCTAGGCAGTACGTTGCTCTGCTTTTCTGGAGGCCTGGTGTTTCACGTTGATTTCTATGAATTTTAGACTACTTCGTCGAGATCTTTCGACAGCCTCCTTATGCATCGAACGCTTAATAGCGACTTGTTTACATCCTCGCTTGCCATTGGCTTATATGACAGATTTGGATGTATAGTAGTGGATAGGCGAGTTTTCCTAGAAGAAGGTAAGCAAAGTGGAAGTGGAAAGAAATTACTCAGATGCTCCACCAATCAGCATCAAGAATGGTCATACGCTCTTGCGTTAAAGAATGAAGTGACTATTCTGAGACTGTGCTAGGCAGTGCGTTGCTCTGCTTTTCTGGAGGCCTAGTGTTTCACGTTGATTTCTATGAATTTTAGACTACTTCGTCGAGATCTTTCGACAGCCTCCTTATGCATCGAACGCTTAATAGCGACTTGTTTACATCCTCGCTTGCCATTGGCTTATATGACAGATTTGGATGTATAGTAGTGGATAGGCGAGCTTTCCTAGGAGAAGGTAAGCAAAGTGGAAGTGGAAAGAAATTACTCAGATGCTCCACCAATCAGCATGGTCATACGCTCTTGCGTTAAGAATGAAGTGACTATGCTGAGACTGTGCTAGACAGTACGTTGCTCTGCTTTTCTGGAGGCCTGGTGTTTCACGTTGATTTCTATGAATTTTAGACTACTTCGTTGAGATCTTTCGACAGCCTCCTTATGCATCGAACGCTTAATAGCGACTAGTTTACATCCTCGCTTGCCATTGGCTTATATGACAGATTTGGATGTATAGTAGTGGATAGGCGAGCTTTCCTAGGAGAAGGTAAGCAAAGTGGAAGTGGAAAGAAATTACTCAGATGCTCCACCAATCAGCATGGTCATACGCTCTTACGTTAAAGAATGAAGTGACTATGCTGAGACTGTGCTAGACAGTACGTTGCTCTGCTTTTCTGGAGGCCTGGTGTTTCACGTTGATTTCTATGAATTTTAGACTTCTTCTCGTCGAGATCGTTCGACAGCCTCCTCATGCATCGAACGCCCAACAGCGACTAGTCTACATCTACGCTTGCCATTGGCTTATATGACAGATTTGGATCTTAGGCGCGCTCTCGGTGTAGAAGGTGAACGAAGTAGAAGAAAGTAGAAGTGGAAAATAATTACTCAGATGCTCCACCAATAAGCATCGAGAGTGGACATAGTCTCCTGCGTTGAAGAATAAAATTACTATGCAGAGACTGTGGTAGACAGCGCTTTGCTCTGTGTTTCTGTTGGCCTGGTATTTCACCAAAATTTATATGAATTCCACACGAACGACCTCTCGTCGTGATGGATGCTGTCTTGAAGGTGTTATGCACCATCAGCTGGCATAGAGTGTCTGTGACGTACGAAGGCGTGTAGACCACTTCTTAGAAATCGGTCAACAGCCTCCTCACGCATCGAACGCCCAACAGCGACTTGTCTACATCTACGCTTGCCATTGGCTTATATGACAGATTTGGATCTTGGGCGCGCTCTCGTTGTAGAAGGTGAACGAAATAGAAGAAAGTGGAAGTGGAAAATAATTACTCAGATGCTCCACCAATAAGCATCGAGAGTGGACATAGTCTCCTGCGTTGAAGAATGAAATGACTATGCAGAGACTGTGGTAGACTGCGCGTTGCTCTGTGTTTCTGTTGGCCTGGTGTTTCACGTAGATTTCTATAAATTTTGACTACTTCGTCGAGATCGTTCGGCAGCCTCCCCATGCATCGAACGCTTAATAGCGACTAGTTTACATCCTCGCTTGCCGTTGGCTTATATGACAGATTTGTATGTATAGTAGTGGATAGGTGAGCTGGTGTTTTATGAAAATTTCTGTTAGAAATTATATTAGCGCTGGAGATATTTATGTTACTAATTTATTCAATGAACCATGGATTTTGCACATGACTGGAATAATGCGCTGAAAAGCTTCCCAATGAGTTAATGAGAGACGTCTTGTTTAGTTTTTTTTTTCGTTTTTCGGCGGTGTGACATAGTAATAAATTTTACATATGAGTGATTTTTTATATTTATTTTTTATTTAACAGCACAAAATATGTACATCTTTCTTATTTTTCAAATTTTTAGATTGAACTGGTCAACAACTTAGGTATCCTGAAAGCTCGTCGCACACTCAATTGTGAGAAACGCAAGAGCTATCATTTTGAAATTGTTGCCATATTCTGTGATAGTACACACTCAGCCAGTGCAACTGTTCATATTTCGGTCATTGATATTAATGAGTATGCACCGACATTCCTCCAGCCATCATACGTAACTGAAGTCGACGAGGGTCGCCTCTATAAAGAAATTATTCGTGTCGAAGCAACTGACAAAGATTGTACGCCACTCTTTGGTGATGTATGCAAATATGAGATTTTAAATAACGATCAACCATTTACAATCGATAATGAGGGTTCAATTAAGAATACTGAGCCATTATCGCATAAAGCATCACACAATCATATTTTGTCGGTTGTAGCTTATGATTGCGCCATGAAGGAATCTGCGCCAATTATGGTTAGCATTAAAGTGCGCAGGGTATGCGAAGCACGCCTGGTTGGAATACCCGAACGTATCGATTATACGGTAAGTCCTATGAATGACAATTACAATCACAATTGAGTAAATATTAGTTGTATCACAATTTGAAAATTTGCGTGACTAATTTGTCATCACAAGATTATCATAATATTCACTTATTTAAGAAGTTAGTCACAACTAATTTAATCAAGATAAAAACTATCTGGTCCAAGATTAAATCATTTACAACAAATAGCCTTATTTATAAATTCGTTTTAAACTTATTTATTTAGGCGAGTTCCACAGAGTCGCTTTCGTTGTTCCCGAACGCACATTTTGAGTTGTGTGATATATACTGCAACGGTGAGGGTATGAGTATAAGGACATCGATTGCATTAAAGGTAAGACTAATCGTTTAGAAGATTATTTGCGACTACTACAAATTTGTACTTTCCTATAGACTAAGCACATATCTTTTGGCTGTGATCGTGATATAACAAATTGTACTCCAGGATACTCTTTGATTGATCTTCTACCTCGTGGTACTGAGTGGACAAAAGACTTGAGCTATGATGAAGGTTTTGAGCCAGTCTTCCATTTTGATGGCTCGTCAGGTGTTGTTGTGCCTGATAATTTGGTGATGAGACATGATTTTGCATCACGTCCTTTCAGTATCGTGACAATATTTAGACATTTTAGCTTGCCAACATCCAATAAACATGCTAAGGAGCACATTGTGTGTAGCGCTGATGATCATAGTGAGTGCAGGTTGACGAGTAAAAGATATTTTCATACTTAGTTTTTTTTTCATAGAAATGAATCGCCATCATATGGCTCTGTTTGTCCGCAATTGCCGATTGATTCTCTTGCTGCGTAAGAATTTCAATGAGGGCGATTTGAATATATTCAGCCCAGCTGAATGGCGCTGGAAGATTCCCCAGGTTTGTGACAACGAATGGCATCACTATGTCCTAAACGTAGATCAATCAAAAGTCGAACTTTACATTGATGGTGTAAAATTCGAGAATTCCGTAGAAGATCGACATAGCAACCCAGAAGTAATCGATGACTGGCCGTTGCATGCAGCCCATGGTGTTAATACAACTCTAACGGTTGGAGCATGCTATCAGAGCTCAGAAAATCGTCTGAAACATGGATTTAGCGGCGACATATCTGAGATTAAACTATCACTGAACAGTGTGCTCTCCAGTGAGGATGTCAAATGTGGTACGAACTGTGCCGAACACTTAGTACCACCACCAGAAAAAATATTAGAAGCTGACCAGCAAGTCCAATCGAATGCACAACTCAACGAGATCTACATTGAAGGCAGCAACAAGGCGAACATTGAAAGCCTCTTGCAGAAGATTCAATACATAAATACCAAGCAGAATCCAACAATTGGCAGGAGAAATATCGAAGTGCGTACAACAATGATGTGCATCAATCAAAGTGCAGTACGATTGCCAACAGTTGAAACGTACATTATGGTCAACGAGCCTAGCTCAATGGTTGCTGCCGCTGCTTCTACTAAAGATTTCACTGAGCTTCAAAAGATCAGCGGCTCTGGTATTCCATCGAGCACTGAAGAACAACAAAAAACTCTGTCTGATGAGGATAAGGCCAAGATTGTCATCACTGGTAACCCCAATCATCTGGTGTCGTATCCAGAGATTAAGCAAGGCGTCCGAATTTTGGGTAACATTAATATCAGTGTGATGACAGGCGGACGTATTTTACCGAACCTTCAAAGCTTGGATTCCTGCAGTGTTATTGTATTCCCAAGTCTAAATCCGGATCATGAGGAAATTGAAGTTGATGGCGATGAATCGCTTTCATCGACCCTTGACATTAAAACAAATATCAATAAGGATGGCGTAGAGATGATTGGATATGACACTACATCGAACTATTTGGATGTGCTGAAGGCATTAGTCTATAGCAACAAGAAGCCAGCCTATTATTTGAATAGGGTCTTCAAGTTATCATGCTCGCAATTGAATTCGCAATTTAAGAGTGCAGAATTCACATTGACCCTGACCGTATTACATCCGAAACAAAGCATTACAACAACGACGCCGACACCAAATCTAGCTATGCAACCATTACAACAGCAATATGGTTAGTATAAACACTCGTAGAATTATCCTGTCCAGCTAATTGATACTTTTTTATTGAATTCTAGATTCAAACATGTTCGCACATGCTATGATTCATTCACACGATGTTCAAGAGCCCAAATCACGGGTGCATTCCATTGTGCACAAAGGTAAGTCGAATCGAAGTTAAATCTTTTGAAATAGTCTAACGAGTGTTCTACCTTGCAGCTCAAAATTCTCATCCAACCATGTTGATCATACTCATATGTGTTTTCTTTGTGATTCTGTTGTGTGGCGTATCAATCGCACGTTTGAGGAACAGCAATCACAAGTACATTGATAGACATCAACCTTGTCCTAAGGTAAGTTTTAGAAAGACGTCTTCAAGTTCATAAATTGTGTTAATAAATTGTGTGCAATAAAGAATACATGTAGCAATGGATTAGTTCTAAGGCAACTAATACGCCTACAATTCATCACCCATCAACACGGCATGTCATGTTAAATTTACTAGAAATTTTTCTTTTAACACCAGGCCAGCAGAAAACGAGAAAAGCAGCACTCTAAGATAGAATAGTGGGAGGAACTTCTGTGTAACATTTTCTTCCCATTCCAATTCATGATCCATTCGCTATGGGCACTAAAGTAGTTTGGTCGAATATTAAACTAAAATATGATCACCGCTCGCATAACATCCTCCATTAGCATTGGACAGTCTAAAGCGACTGGTCTAGTAGTTTTTTTTCACCCGTTATACCAATTCGCCGCATGGATGAATTTAAAAACGAAAAAAGTTTACGACAAATAAAAGCAGACTTAATTTCTCCTGCATTTTGTATTCATAGTAGGCAGCTTGCTGCTTCTCTGGGTTTCTGGTGGCCTGGTGTTTCATGGACATATTTAATCGATTTGGAACAAAATCGAATTGGTCTATTTAGCGTCTCATTTAGGGAAACATCTCTATGCTTTTAGTTCTTCTTTTAAATCTTTTTTCCTTTTTACAGATTGCAGACGAAAGCTTGGTCTGGGATGATTCCGCTCTCACAATCACCATCAATCCAATGCAAAACGATGTCGTATCTGAAGACAGTTCTGATTCAGAAAACTCTGATTCGGAAGATGAAGAAGGCAAGTATTCCAAATGAATCTCTTTCCCATTCATTTGCTATAAATTTACTTTTTTTTCTTATCTTATCCTACAGTTGTAAATGGTAAATATCAAAATGTCAGCCAATTGGAGTGGGACAATTCAACAATGTAAATAAACATATAACAAAAAAAAAAAACAAATATAAACTAAATTATGTATGAGAAAAAAAATACAATAAAATTAAAAACAAGGTCAAAAAAGCAAAGCAAAAAAAAAACAAAAAAAATGTTAATTTCTAAGCAACAGCAACAAAAGAGAAAACAATTTAAAAACAAAAAAATATTTGTATTTATGTATATACATATATATACATGTATATAATCTATAGATATGTCTATATACACACGCGTATATATATGTATGTATATTCATTTAAAAAGGAGAAATGTGACAGACAAAAAGTTTAAATTTAGTTTTTAGAAAAACAATAAATGCAAATAAGCTTAAAAGTATAAACAAAACATTAGCTGGTATAACTGTATTGTATACAGGGTGACACATCAAAAATGGCAAGCACGGAATTACTCAGATTTTCTCTTATGTATCTGGATAAACTTTAAAAATAAAACGTGTTAAATTATACAGGTAACGAAATTCAAAAAAATTGTGTAATTTAAAACAAAAAGCAAATATTTTCTAATATTATTGGCAATGCATTCTTGTCAAGCGGAATTGGTTGACTCAGTCAGTATCAATGTAAGAAAAAAAAATCTATCAGGAACTTAAATATTTCACATATGCATGCAACGAGAAATACCGTGCTTTTCCTTTCACTTGATCACCATATATGTATAAAATATTTAACTATATACACTAAAAGGCGATGATGTTTGCCATCATATAAAATTAATTTAAGACAAAAGAATTTTAATTTAGAAACAAAAGAAATAATAATAAAATTATGTACAAGGTGTAAGAGAAATGGTTTGTTTGTTTGTTTTTTTTTTATTTACTTTTATTTTCCTTATAGTTTGTTTCTTTATTCGTTTTCGTTTTCCCCTCGTTTAGTTAAATTTTTGTAAAATTTTAGTTTTTTGTTCTTAGAATGTATCCGCATAGCAAGTAGTATTAATGTTTATTCATATATACATATATATTTTTTTTTAATACAAAACACACAAATATACACTGCATATATAAACTAAGCATTGAAAAACAGCAAAACAAAAATGCGTTTAAAACGGAACTGTTAGATAAATATGAAGCAGAAAAAGATATATATAAAGTGAAATAATATGCATATATAAAAAAATAATAAATGTATAGCTAAACTTACATATATATGTGTTTGACGATAAAAAATATATATACATATATAAAAAAATCTTATTTTATCTTTTCGGACAAACAAAAAAAATAAAAATATAATGTGGGGCTTAGTGCTTGTCTGTAATATCTATTATCCTTTGGCATGTGCTTATTTGTATTATTCCATTTTTTGTATATGTATTCTTTGTTAAGCGTTGGAAAAACGTAAGGCGTGAGTATTCTTTAATTATGTGCAATGCTTAAAATAGTGCTATATATATCTAAAATTATTTGAAAAACAAAAAAAGAGAAGAGAATGCTTCATTCCATTACTCAACTGCATAAAAAACATTATTAAACTAAACAAACAAAAGACAACCGTAATCACACTAGGCAGTAATATCTATACACATTTTCCTCCTATAGCTTGTTGTATATACTAAAAAGCGAAATTAAGTAAGAATCAATCAATAAAAAAACCTTTATTAAAATTGCCACTTTAATTTGTTACATGTATTTGTTAATATAATATTGCTTCATTTATTGTAAGTCAGCTTTAAAACACGTCCACGATATTAAAAAAATTCTATATAGACGCGTCATCGATGATACATTTTTCACATTTCATATAGTCAGAAAGTTGAAGTTTATTATATTGGCTCCTCTAATCATAATCAAGGAATGCCAAAATTTACGCCAGTGACTGATTATGAGAATGGAGTATTGTTATTTTTATCTATCCTTATAGATTTATTGTGAGCTATAAAAACATAAGCAATAATACAACAATTACCTTCTATCCTACGTGTATGTCCAAAGAAAAGCAATAGTGTCTCGGCTATATGAAGATAATAAATGCAAATTGCAGCACACCGGTTGTATACAATGTGGTATTGTGGACGTGTTAAGTTATTTTAATCTTCACCTTTTCATATATTCTTCAGATTATTTTTTATCTTCCTTTCTTTTCAATATCAGCTGCCTTAACGATAACATATCTAAAACTATATTCAACATTTTGTGGGAATATGTGCGAATCAGTTTAATTTTTATTTGTACATAATTACAACTAAGTAGCAGTAGGTTCGAATTAGTTTCAGTTGATACTAACATGCACATAACTCAGTAGTTTTTAGCTTAATCAGTATCATCAGTCGACCAGTTTCAAAATTACTTTCGTAGCAGTAGCCGCCTGATTATGGCCCGAATCTTAAATCCTCAGTTTGTGTGCCCTTCATTGCTAAACTATTAATTTTTCGAAAGTAGTCAATTAATTTAATCGTGCCTACAATAAAAAAATTAGTTGATAGTTGGCCCCTTTCTCAGCTAAAGTAACTGAAATTCCTTACGAATTAAGATTAATATAATTTCAAGGAAAAATCTTGGTCATTATAATTATGACTAAACTAACTAGTTGATAGTTATTGCAGCAAAGACTTTTGCTCCAACTTAATTAATTTATATCCCATAATAATCCATAACAACTGAAACTAACTTCATCAAAAGACTTTAGTAGTTGTTCAATGATTAATAGTTAGTTTTTGGCAGTTAGTCATAACTACCTAATTTGAAATTATCAAGCTGTACTAAGTTAACTTAAAAAAAATGAGTCTTTAAGGTGGACTTTCGATCGTTATACAGTTTTTTGCGTTATGGTAAGTTTCCTCTCATTTATTTCCCATTTTTCAGGGAAGTCTCCGGTCTTCCAAGCTTCACCATTAAGTCTCATTCTCATAATATGATATCGGTAGTTATAGTTCTAAAGTCGTTTAGAAACTTTTTCTTACTCGGTTATGCTTATTTCAGTATTGTACATTCGTTTATGATTTTAGAATTCTTATTTATGCATTATTAGAGATAAGTTGCTTTCATATTGCGTTGTTTAGTGACAATGAAATGCAAGCCAACTTTAACTTGAAATTTGGTAAGTGGCCACAGTGTCATTTTCTTCGAAAAATATTAGGTAACTTTTTAACTTAGAACTTCGTAATAGTTTTTCTATAGCATACTACTTTCATAATATTTTCAACCATATTTAAAAATCCTTTTGTACAAAATTTTGACAGTTCTCAATCTTTTAGTTGAAAAGTTGACCGTAGCACCACACTTCACATAAGTGTATTAGATTAACACGTCAATTACACCGCATATTTTGGACAACAGCGAGTTCGGAAATCTATGTTTTTTGCAAATAAAAATGTGCTCTTAAATGGATGTCCCAGCACGTTCTTTACAATTGCCTTTACGTAAAATTGTAGGTTACAGGCATTGATTTATTATTAGACTACTCCCATGGTTAGCCATCTCATACCAACCGATGGTAGAAACCATGAGATAACATCATAAAACGGTGAAAAATGAGTATATATGTATATTATGAAAATATTTCAAGCAATTTAATTTACTTTAAGTCATAAACTATCTATAAGTTCTCCCTATCGCTGTCTATTCTAGCTTTTAACTATGTTCCACATAAGGGATCTATTAATTAAGAGAGGCAACTAACTTTATGCCTAGCAGCTAACTCATCGAACATGATTCTTCTAAATTTAAAAATCGCTCTTACATTGATTTATTTATTTTATAAATATATTATAATCAAATATATTCACTAATACTTGTGTAAAGAGAGAGAAGGGGAGGAAAATAGAAAACATATTTTTGAACCCCCTCTTATGTCTAAAATATTTTTTTTTATTAAAAATATTATTTTTAAAAAACCAATATAAATTAGTGCTCTGCATATATAACGTTTATATATAAGGAAAAATATATACATACATTCTCTTCTCTGTGTTTCTTCTGAATAAAGAATAATTTACCTATCTCCCTAAAGAATCACCAGATACATAAACTTATAAAGTTATAATTTTTAAGATATCATCATGAAAATGTAAAAAAACATAAACACATGCAAAAAATGAGTAAAATAAAATAAAATAAAAAAAAATGTGTAAAAAGAAAACCGTCCAACTGGTCAAAGCTTAACAAAGAAGTAAATAATTAATTAAAAATAAATCAAACAAAAAAAAAAACCAAAAATATAAACGTATTTCCACTTTTCTTATACAGGAATGCTTGTTTAGTAGCTGACAAAAAAAAAAAAAAACAACAAAATAACACATCAACACTAAATGTAAAAAAATCATAGATCAAACGGTCTAAAAAGAAAGATTTAAAAAAATAACCAATTTGCAAGGAATTTATTAATTTGTCATAATGTGGCGCAATTATGTTATTCAAACAAATAAATATTATTAATGTTAGCAAAAAATTCAAGTCTTTATTTCAAAAAAAGTAAATACTTCACATATATAAGGAAATGTTAGGAAGACTTGGCGCACATGTTGAAAAAAAAAAGTGTAACATTACTATATAATTTTAATTGAAAAAAAAAACATATTCGATGTATTTTTTGTATTGTATCGTGAATGCATGTAAAATAATTAATGGTTTAGTGTAAATGTTGTCCGCTTTTGGTTTTGTACATATGATTTGTTCGCTTTTCACACTAAATTTAATATAGTATATCACTTTTCTCCCTTATTTCTTAAACTAAACGTAATATGCACTCATGTGAATGTATCTATAGCTTTGAAGTCATTGTATGCTGAACTATTCGGACCAACAATCCCTTCCGAGTTTCTGGACATTGAAGGTATTCTTTGGAATAAGCTGTCTAAATTGTTGCATCGATCCGGGTGTGAATTAACAGAGTAGAACTAAGACTCAGCCAAAGCTTCTTCGGCCAGCAAATTCTTAGTAAGGAATTGCTTAGCAGAACTCCAGTTTGACGTGTATACAGACATATGCGTATTAGTAGTTGGTCGTGAGAAACTTCCTAATTGCCGTTAAGATCCGGCAACAAATTTTGTAGGTTCCTTTCATGCAAAATATTGGACCCACAAGACATATGTGGCTACAGAAAACTAGCTCCCATAACTTTTATGGTCTGTTTGTGTCACATTGTCTCTTGCACTGTAACATTTTGTTCGACCTTATATTTGATGGCAAGAGCATGAATGCGCATAAATAACCAGATTGGTAAGTAGGCCGGTAAAAAGATGCACTTCAACTTTCTTTCGTGATCGGTCTTAATGTTACTGTTACTGTTACTGTAGACAGGAAGCGATACGCCAGATCGGGGTTTAAAATACGATGTCAAAAGTAAATTCATCTCCCATTTAAATAATTAATGTTAACTTATGGTCTCTTTTGAAATATAATGCCTGTGTTTACATATGTAAGTACATGATTATAATGTCAAAACATCAGTGCAATAATAGGTGTCCTCGGCGTGTTAGGTTACTAAAATTTTCTATAAAACTTGCGCACATGTTTTTTGTTATAATTTGGAACCACATAAATTACAAGCACAGCGGTAAGTATTCAGTATGCAATTACATTTTTATTCGTCACGTTATCTATTACTTGACAATTTCGTAATCCCATAGTAACAGTCCTTGTTACTTTTTAAGTAATAATTTGAAATTTACTTTGAAAATCGGCGATTTATGTAAGTGTCAGAAAATCAACAAATTACAGAATACCCTCAAATGAAAAGCAAAGGAAATCAATGAATACAGGTACTTGCTACGTTCGTGGCACATCCGAAACTTTGGAATTTGATTGGAATTTTTTCTATAGTTTAACGTATCCCTTAACAAAGATTTTTGGTAACATTATCCTAACAACAAATAATTTTCATTCAGCGAGTATCACTGCAAGTAGTTGTGGAGCAGTGGATATATATATAGTGTCCTTATTTTTATTTAATTTTACGAAAATGGGAGAGATGGTAAGTAACGATTTTAATTTTTATGTGATCAGTTAATAAAGGTCCTTACAATTTATCATTATTGTTTTTCTTCCTGTACATACATATAAACTGTAAAGAATGAAGAAAGAAAAAAAAAACTGCTTAGTCTTACGCTGACTCACTTGGAGATATATTTTACCGTTAACACTCTAAATACCTCACCTGAATAACTTGATCGTATCTTATGCACGATTAAGGTGCACCGCTTATTGCTTATACAACTAGTTGCATGATTTATCTATAAAAAATAAAAATTAAAAAAAGATACATACATATATATATCGACATTCGAATGTAGTTTGACTAAAATGATTTGTATTCTTGTGTATACGTTGAATTGAGAAAGGAGACTTAATTTTAAAGCAATGACCGGAAACACTTGGGGAAAGTTCTGTTGGTTAAAGGAAAACTTTTATTTCAAAGACTATACTTGATTTCATAAAAATTTGGAAATCAAATAAAAAAACTAAATAAAGTTATTAAATGAAACATCATCCATAAGCTATTTATAAGAGAAATAATATAGTAAAGCAAAAAATAACTAAACTTTATTATTGAAACTTACACAAGAAAAAATATATGCGGATAATAATTTTTAAATAAAAATGCATTGTATAATGGATATAAAAGAATTGCAATAAATATATTTATAAGCAGCAGAACACAAAAACAGAAATACCCAAAATTAATATTAAAAGCTATAAACAAAAATCACTTAAAAAGAAAACGTTAAAAACAAGATCCCATAAAAAAAGAATATATATATAAATATAAATATGTCTTTACATATTATATATCTTTATATAATCAAAACCTCCCAAAAAAGGAATTTTACCAGCAAAAGTATCGCTTTATATGTTCATCGTACCTATAGTTAAGTAGGCTATACCTAAACAATCTTAAGCTTATTTGAAGAATAACAAGAAGCAAAAAAATATTATTATTATTATAATAGTACCTCATATAAGAAAAAGAAAAAAAAGTCTGTGAAATCATATGCAGAGGAGTATTTTGTGTTTCTGTCTCCGCCCAAAAGTGTTATATACCTACTATAATACTTTCTTAGACTACAAGAGACGAACAAATCATATTATTGTAAAATGAAATATATATATAGATACAGGGTGTCTAAATAAAAAACAAAAATGCTTGGCGATTTTACTCCTAATTTGGGTGGCGATGGAGGCTTCGAGGGGGTGTCTATTTTTTTAACCAGAAATCTAGTCGATCACGATCAAAATAGGTTGGCCTTAAAGTAACATGGATAGCTTCCAGGACAACCAGGCTAGGTCCTAAAAAAGATTCTCGCATGTCTATGAGATTAGAAGCTCCGATCATTTATTGTTTTCTGATACCTTTAGATGTTTCGCGTGGAGGTTTGTATATGTGATATTCACGCGATCTATTAATGCCATAAGGTTGATAGGCATTATTACTTGATACATGAGCCAGTGTGATATACACAAACCATTTATGGGGACACCTGGTGGAAGGACAATGCAACATATACTTTTCCAGATAACTCACCAATAATGTTTTTGCCGGATTTTTCATATTAATGAGAAAAGAACATGACCACCACTCACTCATACTTATAGTGCTCTACAATGAAAAAGTCATCGGAACAGCAGTGTCCGCAGCACAGTATCCATAAAACAATAATTAGTACATATGTATATGTATGCACAACGTTTACTCAACTAGGAAGCTAGGAGATGCTCCTTAGCAGCTTTTACCACTTTTTTTGTAGCAAATGTGCGGAAAAGAGCATATGCCTGCATACATAACAATTATTGGGGAAACTATCGACGTTCATGACAAACATAATTTTTTCTACAAATGTGTTACCCCCTCCAAATGTCGCTCATCAATGCCAAACTTTGAAGGATTGAAGGAAAACCAAGGTTACCAACACTAATTTTACTTTGCAGATGTAATATAAGTACGCACACTGCAATTTGCAGCAACATATTGTTTCACTCAGCAACATAATTCTTGATTAATTATTTAATTAATTAACACAGTGCACGTCAATTTTCAAGCTCTTGCATAGTCTGAAATACCAGGCTAACATAATCAGCAGCAGGTGTCCTACGACATCATTATTTTTATTTTATTAACAACCCTGCAGTCTCAACTCGAATATCTTTAGGCCACACCTCCGAAACAACATGGCTGACTCGAATTTGATCAACGCACATACTCACAACTCTCTTCCATGTACACTTCTCATGTTCACTTATTTCAAGGCCCTATATTGGAATGAATAATAATGTTAAGTCGAACTATCACATAAACTAAAGCACATAAAAAGGTCGGGCCATCGCATTCTTCACAGAAAAACCAGATTTTCGCATGTTACAAACCAAATTTTCATTGATTTTTAAACTCCGGCAAAATTTGAAACAACAGGCCACCATGATCAGCAGTAGGTATTCCATCACCTTATTTTTTTACTATTTTTAACATCCCTGCAGTCCAAAATGTAAACAAGTATTTAGCTCCGCCTTTCAATAACGGAACACTGCTTAAAATATAATGTCTACTTCAGGGATGCTAAGAGGATGTTTATGAAAATTAAATATTCTCCGATTGCATTTATAAAAATGTGTTTTACAATTTTATTTTGTTTTAAGTCAAGTCTTTAAGGAGCCTGTTTTACTAGCCAGAATGCACTGAATTTTGTTGGTTAGTATTTCAAGGTAAACTGGGAGTGTTAAATAAAAATAACATTCGTATTCTTTCGTATGTTTCACCATTCTTATCAAATCTAAATTTGGATATCATCTTTAAAACAAGATATTAAAAATCTTGTAAATTTGAAACGTGAAAATTTTTCCCGCGTATGTTCAACTTTCTCTTATATTTTGAGAAAAGAAGGGTACCCAGATGCAACCTAATGTTAAAAATCGATTAATTTGTTGTTCCTAGTGCAATATGGTTGCACTTTGTCTTGCATAAGCAAGTAAAATGCAGGTCACAAAGTAAAAATTAATATACACAAAACGTTTTCATTGCTGGGAAACAAGGAAACCATCCTATATAGCAGCTATTACAACTGGAAATAAAATAATAATATTAGTCCTTTCTTCACTTCCACGCAATATGAACCTTGAACCATTGCATAACTATTTGTGTACAGAATGCAACTGTCCCTAGCATTTTTTTTTTCTGTATTGAGTGTGATTAGATTTGGGAATTTATTCCTCTTCTCATTTCTTCACTCTTCTTTTCTGTGTGTACATCGGTGACAAAAAAATCACATGACTTGTAGTTTGTACCATTCTTCTGAAGAGTAGTCTCTGTGTCTGACATTCCTGAATGACGAAACTATCGATTTAAATGAAAGTCCTCATAAATATTTAGCTCGTACCCTTAAAGATACCGAGAATAATAAAATTTCACCCAAAACTATTTCACAAAGGTCGTTTTAGAAAAATTACTTACACCGATCCATCAACAGTGCCCTAGCAACATATATATTAACAAAAGAGTGAATTTTCCCTTCTGGAAAAAAACACCTCTAAAGGTTAATTACGCACACGCACATGCACACATAATTCTTAAATTGCTCACAATTTTTGTACATCAATTTCCAAGTTCCGGCATAGTCTGAAACACCAGGCCAACATAATCAGCAGCAGGTGTCCTACGACATCATTATTTTTATTTTATTAACAACCCTGCAGTCTCAACTCGAATATGTTTAGGCCACACCTCCAAAACAACATGGCCGCCCCCAAAACACATTTTCATTTCACCCGGAGCTTTACTTCTCGGCATTCCTTTCATAGCTGGCTATAGTAGTCCACTGCAAATGGTTGAAATGTTACTTGAATCTCCAAAATTCTGAATGATTGATTGATCCGAGTCAGCCAATTTTGATACACGTTTGCTCAATTTCTTTCATACATAAATGATTCACGACCGTTCACCGTCATGAGTTACCAGTCGCCTAGAAAATACAGTAGAGACATTTGCGTGGTTCGATTACATGGATTTAGCAAAACAAATCTTAAGCTCCGCCTTTCAATAACGGAATACTTTTGTTTGAAATATAACCTCGAATTCAGGGATGCTAAGAGGTAGAAGAGTGATGTTTAAGAAAATGAAATATTTTCCGATTGCTTTTATAAAAATGTGTTTTGCAATTTTATTTCCAAAAGATTCTTTTTTAAGTTACGTTTCAAATGAGCCTTGGTGCAAGTTTTATTAGCTACATGACATTGAACTTTAACTGTTTAGTACTTCCAGGTAAATATCTACACTGGATGCAAATATGTTAATATTTTTATATGTTTGTTAATATGTTTAAGTCCAAATTTGGACATATGTATATTCAAAACGAAATCTTCCGCATCTATTAATTTTTTATTTCTATTGCAGTAAATGCTCAGTATTTTTGTACAAAATGCAATTGTCTTTTTCTGCCTCTTCCCATTTATAATTTTTTCTTTTTCTTCTGCACTGATTGCGTTCAAGTATAGGAGAGTATTCATCCTATCATTATAATAACCCCTCCACTCCTCATTTCTGTTACAAAAAACCTCGAGAGCCACTGTGTAGTTTCCCCTACTACAGACTCTTATTTTTAGCTGGCTCCTATCGCTAAAGATAGATAATCAGATGAAATAAAGCTCACCCGAAAGTTAAATTAAAAAACCCGAAAAATTACAAATTTATTCAAATATTGTTCTTGCCCCTTAAAAAATTAAATTGATGGGCCACTGATACCTCGATAATGCTCATCCCTCCGCATAAAATCGCGTTTACTATTAAAGTGTGCTAAGTCATGTGGGCAAGCTCGAAGGCGTCACGTTGCATACATACGGTCGGGTAACAGGACAGCAGTATATTAAGATATGGAAAAGGTGTGCTACCTTTAAGTTTTTGCCACCGACATAAAATAAAAATGTAATGTGACTCATATATAATAGCTTTAGTATTACTATTATTGCACGCAAAGCCACGTGGACCAAGATGTCACGTTATATTCATTCATTAGTGTAATAGTATATCAGGATACCTCTAAGTGGGATAGGTACCTACTTTGGCTTCTCTATTTGAGTCAACAAACCCATAAACTCTATGGGAATTATCATGGTGGCTACAGGGGAAAAAGATGGACATGTAAAATAATTCACCTTATCAATAGGCAGTAAAGGCAGGAGATTGTTTGGGCTTTCTGTATCCGGGCAAAATGCGATGAATTCAAAAATACGTCCCCAAGTGAACAGGAAATTTAGAAAGGGTCTTGTCATTTTCAATAAAAGTGCCGCCTGTTTTCACATTCATGCGCAGTACCAAAAGTCATGTTGTTGCAAACATGTATGCAAGTACGCACACATGTGAATTTAAAGGGCATTTCTTACTTTCACCTTTATCTAGATAACGTCAAATGTTTCGTGTGCGTTGTATAGAAATGAGAATGAAAGTTGTACAGCTTGCGTAAATGAATCATGAGAATAGTGTAATTTTCATGGTATCCTGATTCCTTCTCCTTAGATTCATACTTTCTTCACATATTGACGCCGCCAATGAAGAAATATCCTTATGTCTTTCTGGAGACGTAGTTTCCAGTATTGTATACTTTATTTCTTGCGAAGGCATATACATATGTACATATTAAGGAACCGAGTGATGAACTTTAATGAACCCTTGTTATCCTATGAGAAAATATTTTAAACATTTGCCTTTATGTATTATGTTCATTAGGGTAACGTGGTACAAGGCTCCTTATTTAAGATGATGCTATAACTCCGGAGCCCCTAGAATAACAAACCCCTCCAGCTTACCCGATTTTTAGCTAGCTGCCTTCTAATCTCTTGCTCATAAAGATATGGTAGAAGGGTGGTGTAAATAAAGGGACAATGTGTAGATAAAAAATTAAAATTAACTTATCTCTAAGGCATACAATTGTCTCAGTGGTGCCGTGTGGGGAGAAATACGCATCCAAGCACAAGGTATGAGGTAACTATGAAAATTCATCAAAGTACACTGGTCACGTTATACCATACCATACCATTCATAAAGCAACGCTATCATAGACAAAACCTGCATCTTATTTAGCGCAAGGGAGAACTTTGACGTTATCCAGATGAAAGCGAAAGTAAGAAATTAAATTCATATGCACGTACCTGTATGCAATAACAGGAGGTGCTTTCATCTGACACTGCGCATGAATGTGAAAATAGGCGGCACTTTTATTATAACTAGTAAAAACCTTTCTAAATTTTCTGTTCACCATGCAGTGTATTTTTGAATTCAGCAAATTTTGATCGGAAGCAAAAAGCTTCTCCTGCATTTTCCGTCTCAATACCCTATTGGAAAGGTGAATTGTTCAATGCGTGTATTATTTTACTTGCAGTGAACAATGGTAGTGTCGCAAGTTTATGGGTTTGTTGACAAATGTATAAGCCAGAGTAAGTACCTATCCCTTCTCGAAGTATTCTGCTATCCTACTACACTGCTGAATGCATACAACGTGACATCTTGGTACACGTGGCTTTGAGCACAATAGAGTACGAGTATTGTGTATCAACGACAAAACATTATAATTTTTTAGGGGACAAGAATAAAAAGGAAGCATACTACAACTATAGATTTCCCTTTTCCATATCTTAATATACTGCTATCCTGTTACCCGACTGAATGTATACAACGTAACACATTCGGGGCTGTCCATATGACTTAGCGCACGTTATTAGTAATCGCGGTAAACATATCCATGAGTGTCTGTGATGTTTCAATTACATTTTTTGCAAGGAGCAAGGTTTTTTTTTTTAATAAATATTTAGCAAAAAAACAGGCACACTACGATATCCCTTATTTCACGTCTGTTTCTGTGTCTGTCATGCGCTTGTAACTTTGTCGCCATGTTACCTTTAGAGGTGTTACTTTACAGAAGGGAAAATGCACTCTTTTGTTGATATATGTATGCATTGCTACAGCACTGTTGATGTATCGGTTATGTCATTTTTCTTCAACGACCTTTGTGAAATAGTTTTGGGTGAAATTTTATTATTCTCGATATCTTTAAGGATGCGAGCTAAATATTGACGAGGAACGCAAATATATTGGAAGAATTTTTGTTATAACAGCACAGACTTTCATTTAAATCGATAGTTTCGTCATTCAAGAATGTCAGACACAGAGACTACTCTTCAGAAGAATGGTACAAACTACAAGTCATGTGATTTTTTTGTCACCGATGTACACACAGAAAAGAAGAGTGAAGAAATGAGAAGAGGAATAAATTCCCAAATCTAATCACACTCAATACAGAAAAAAAAAAATGCTAGGGACAGTTGCATTCTGTACACAAATAGTTATGCAATGGTTCAAGGTTCATATTGCGTGGAAGTGAAGAAAGGACTAATATTATTATTTTATTTCCAGTTGTAATAGCTGCTATATAGGATGGTTTCCTTGTTTCCCAGCAATGAAAACGTTTTGTGTATATTAATTTTTACTTTGTGACCTGCATTTTACTTGCTTATGCAAGACAAAGTGCAACCATATTGCACTAGGAACAACAAATTAATCGATTTTTAACATTAGGTTGCATCTGGGTACCCTTCTTTTCTCAAAATATAAGAGAAAGTTGAACATACGCGGGAAAAATTTTCACGTTTCAAATTTACAAGATTTTTAATATCTTGTTTTAAAGATGATATCCAAATTTAGATTTGATAAGAATGGTGAAACATACGAAAGAATACGAATGTTATTTTTATTTAACACTCCCAGTTTACCTTGAAATACTAACCAACAAAATTCAGTGCATTCTGGCTAGTAAAACAGGCTCCTTAAAGACTTGACTTAAAACAAAATAAAATTGTAAAACACATTTTTATAAATGCAATCGGAGAATATTTAATTTTCATAAACATCCTCTTAGCATCCCTGAAGTAGACATTATATTTTAAGCAGTGTTCCGTTATTGAAAGGCGGAGCTAAATACTTGTTTACATTTTGGACTGCAGGGATGTTAAAAATAGTAAAAAAATAAGGTGATGGAATACCTACTGCTGATCATGGTGGCCTGTTGTTTCAAATTTTGCCGGAGTTTAAAAATCGATGAAAATTTGGTTTGCAACATGCGAAAATCTGGTTTTTCTGTGAAGAATGCGATGGCCCGACCTTTTTATGTGCTTTAGTTTATGTGATAGTTCGACTTAACATTATTATTCATTCCTATATAGGGCCTTGAAACAAGTGAACATGAGAAGTGTACATGGAAGAGAGTTGTGAGTATGTGCGTTGATCAAATTCGAGTCAGCCATGTTGTTTCGGAGGTGTGGCCTAAAGATATTCGAGTTGAGACTGCAGTTGTTAATAAAATCAAAATAATGATGTCGTAGGACACCTGCTGTTGATTATGTTAGCCTGGTGTTTCAGATTTTATCAGAGCTATAAAACCTTTTCGTTTTTTTTTTAAATCTTGTTAAACATAATTTTGCATATTTTGATTCTGAATGTAGACTGTAGGCGAATTTAAACTACAAATGAATGTATTTTTCTGTATTTTATTTTTCAACTTTCTCTATTTTATTTATAGTTCGTTTATCTTTTTATTTTTGTTTTTTCCTTGTTTATATAATTTAAATTTATTTTATAAATAACTTAAATAGAAAATAACTTTTTTTATTATTGATGCTTTAATAATGCATTACTATACAGAATCTAGATTATGTAATTTTCTTTATACTTTTATATTTACTTTTTTCAATAGTAATATATTTAATAATATAGTTAAAATGTGCACATATAAATTTCTTTGTTTATATTTAAAATTTATATCAATGATGTATTCTTTTTTTTCCTTGAAGTCTTTACATATACATGAATTTAGTTTTATTTAATTTTAGTGTTTTTTTCAGTTATTTGCTTTAGTTACTCCCGTACTTCGTATCGTTTCCAATTGTGAAAGAAAAAATACAGTAAAACGTTCAAGAGAGATTATGCAGTTTAAGAAACAAAAAAAGTAAAAAATGTAACAAAAAGTTATTAAATAATATATATATGTATATATTGCTTTGTCTTTGGTGATAATTATAAAACAAATTAAATAATATTAATTGCAATTAAAAAAAAATCTATATATGTAGAAAAAGAAAAAAACTTTATTTTATTTTCAACTTAAATTAAACTTATTGATATGTCTTGTGATAAGTAGTAGTATTTTTTATAGAATCATTTTGTATAATTAATTCTTATTTCCCGCTTTTGCCTATTCAAGCTTAGAAATTTGAGTACATTACTTTCTTTTATACATATGTAAGTATATCGTTTTTCTTTTGATTTTATTTCTTTGATTTTTTGCTTTAATTGCCAAAAAGAAAAGAAAAATATATAAAACGTAATTATAAAATGTAAAAAATAAAACAATTATTGATTTATTTGTTTTGTTATTTATTCTTAATGTAATTGTACAAATGAAAATCAATTTCTTTCTTTGGTCATAACATACTTTTTTTTTCTTTCATAAGTTTTCTTAGAGATTATTATATAGTTATTTAATTAACAGCACACGAAAGGATGTACTCGTTTAACAACAATAAAAAAAAAAAAATGTTTAATTTAAAAAGAGCAATTAAGAGTCTTCATATTTTGCATGCACAATCAGTCTTAAGAAAATAAAACAGTTAAAAGAAATTATTATTACTTTTTTCTATTTATATTTTAGTTTTATTTTCCAAATAACACAATAAAATTGGAAATTACAAGGTAGTAGCGGTTAGTATTTTCAGTTTAACTTGAGTATTTACGTAGTTTTTAATGTAATCCTTAACAAGAGCAAATTATATGTGTAAAAAAAGGAGATCCTTTCGTGTGTTGTTATATCTTTTGTGTGATTGTGAGACTTTCTTTTTTATTTAAAGAATCGTTGTTTGTTTATATATATTTTTTTAATTCAAGTATATTTAAGTTTTTATAACATAGAAACCTTTATATATGTATTTTTTTTTTTTGTAAGATAAGCCGATATTTTTTGTTGTGGTTTTGTTTTGAATAAATAAATAAAAAGTTAACAAAATAAAAAGCATCTTCCACCGATGGGTATAGTGAAAGGTTTTGAATATGTTGGGTTGTAGCGTGATAAATATCACTTCCGAACACGCCGTTTATAACTGAGTAATAGAGCCTCACAAACTATCGTAAGCACGTCGTATACGTCCACTGGCTTAGGAACAGAGAGAAGAAGCCTTATAAACCTGACAAGTTAGCTCACCCTTAATTGGATGTAGACAGCTGTATGAGGAAAGGCCAAAGTTTCATTCGCAAATTGTTGTATCAGAAACATGTTTGCCCAAACTGTATCTTAATCGAAGAGCCTAATGAGATAATCGGTCAGGAACGTGTAAATATTAGTACACGGAAGAGAAAGTGACGGTGATTGGTCACACTCTCCATAGCACGATAGGCCAGTGGACAAATTAAATACTTTTTTTTTAAGGCGTTCTTACCAACGACAGTTGCACTGTAAGGAGACCACACTGTCGCTCACTTGAACCCAATGACCTTCAATGGGATTCCGAATTAAGAATTATTACAAAATAGTTTTTACATAAAAATAAATTAATAAATAGATAAACAAAAAAAAATATTTAAGGAATGTAAGGACATTTTTGAAGAAATTTCATTTCCACTGGTTAAGTTTCAACAAAGTAAAATCTTTGGATAATTTTTAGGACATTTTTTGTTCAAATAAATATAAAGAGCAATAAATTAATTAATTTAGAATAGGAAAAAGAACATAAATAAATTTAAAGAAATAGATACATACATATCTAGATATCTAGTCTAGAGAAAATAATTCACAAAAAAAAAAAAGAAATGGTTCCCTCAGCTTTTCATTGTTTATAATCTCATTTGTGAATCTTTTTTTATTTCTTTTATTTTTTAATTTCATGTTATTTAGATTGTCTTAACATATATGTTTTTGCTTTAGTTAAAATTGAGTTTCTGGTGAAGCTAACTTATATTTATCCTTTTTTTCATTTGGAAAAAAATGAGTTTTCTTTATAGAAAAAACAACTTAATTCATCTTTGATTTTAAATATTTTACACTTAATATGTTTTCCATTTTGTTTTAATTTAATATTTTTTTTAATATCAATTTGTTTTATATTAATTATTATTTAAACTTGTTTAAAAATTAGTTTTTAATTCTATATACTATATTCAGTTGTTGTCGCGAATACTAAACTAGAAATATATCAGAAGGTTCTGATTTTGTGCATGCGCTACCTGTAGGTGATGCTGCACTTGCCAATGAATTGGCACGTGTTGCAGCTAATGGTGAGCGCATATCCTGATTAAGGGCGGTTGTTTGATTTTGTCCACCTTCGTAGTAATATGATGTATCTATTGGCGGAACAATTTTGGGATTCACATAAAGTCAAAGTCAAAGCATAAACTTATTATTTTTAAAGACATTAAACATTACAACAAAGACCTGGTTATAGAAAATTTGCTGAGACACTTAAAATCAAGTATTTGTTTATAAAGCTTAGTTGATTTTATAAAATCTACACGAGGTAAATCGCTTTCTCAAAATAATTATCTTAAAACAAAGACATCTAGTGACGCAAACAAGAATTTGAACCTGCTTAGCAGATGCTGCAACCCCTCAGGTAAAAGTGTATCACCGGCACAATCCCAAGAGTACCTTTGTGCAAAAGCACATTGAAAGATGGCAGTATAAAAACTTTGAAAATAAAAAAAAGTCACTATCAAGAAACCACCCCATTCACGTTTGAGATATTTTAAGTTCGTAAGGGCGACTACCGCTAAGATATGTATCATTTGGAGATAATGAACCTGTGCACTTCCTACTGTCTTACGTTCAATGTGTAGACTTTTACTGTAAGATAAATGAGTCGCAAAAACTTTTCTATAACCATGTTCTTTTCTTTTTGAAGAGTTCCATTCAAGCAAAAGCCAAATAAATAGTAAACATCTAAGACAATACTATAAATAATCTATTATAAAAAAAACGAAGGAGAAAAAAATCCACAGCAAGTATTAATGTCAAATACTCACTGTTTACTTACTGAGGAGTCCTCCAGTTGTGCTATATCCATACGATCCATAAGCGCTACCATACTGCGGGTATGCTGGACTGTACGCATAATCAGAAGTCGGTACTACAGAGCCACAACCTGTAAAAAGAAAAAAAAAATCACTTTTTTTTTTTTCGTCAAATAAATTCTTTTTGGAAGCTGTAAGTTGATATTCCATTTTGTTTTTTGATTTGTGCTTGTGCCACCATCACCATTTTAAATATATTTACATACGTGAAATTTAAGTGAAACCCCATCAGAAAAAAAAAACAATAAGCAAAACAAAAAAAACTTGCCTGTCGAATAATGACTAAAACTTGGCAACATCGAGGAATAACCAGCACCGCTATGACTGCTCGGTTGCAGTAAAATTAACGACGAGTTATCCTGCTGACTTGGCGACACATTTGACGCTCCCCCTTCATTCGTATTGACACTTAAACTGTTACTATTATTATTTGGATTCGTTGTCTGATGCGATGACTGTTGTACATTATCTCCGCCATTTCCAGTCGAAGTTGTATCCCTACTGCCACTATTGGCACCGCCACCGGCACCATTTTGATCCGACTGATTGTTGTTGTTTGTCGTTGAATTGTTACGATTCGATGATAGGCCGCCATTTTGTTGCATTGTCGGTACAGCGTCTGATGTTATAATTGTGATTGGTAAGCCCGGTGAGGCTACGCTTTCCGCATGAGGCGAGACAACGCTTCCAAGATTTGTGATTGTCGCGTAATGGCCATTTTCAACAACTATTTTTTGTATTTTGACAGAAGGGTTGCCATTAGAATTTATCTTCGACTTGGAGAAGTTTGTGCAGACTTATTTTTTGTGCAGATCTATCTATACAACATAACTTAACTTACCGGTGTGATATGGTGAAAGAGATTGATCAAGTATTCCTGTACCAAGTTTCATGTCCTGCATGCTTATGGGTGCTAACGGTGTCAATGAACCACCGCCTATTTGTTTGTAAATTTTTTCGTAATAAACAAAGCCAAGTAGAAATTATAAAAATATAAGATAATAACAAAAGAGGATAACATAGGACCCTCCCTGGGTGGCAACATTTTTTTTTTGTTTTTGTTTAAAGCTCCCAGAAAACTTACCAATCGATGTTCCAATTGGTGGGGTGTACAGGGAACTCTGCGACTGAGAAATTGTCGTTATACTATCGTACAATATAGATTCAGATCCAGTTGACGTTGGAAAGCCATTATGTGTATCATAGTAGGTTGCTCCGCCATTTGTTGTTACACTACCCAATTCAGATAGTAGCTTGTGCTCATCTTTGATGCACCATTTACCGGACCATATCTGCATGATAAAAAAGAATACAAGTTGCAATCGCCAAGCTATTACCTCTCTACGAATACATACATTCGAGTATAACTGATCACCGCTGTATGCTAATCTCTGACGCTTGATGTCCTCCTCGGGATGAATATTGATATCTCGATTTTCATCGTCTGAAATCAGAATGACTGTAAATTATATTTAAGATGAGAGTTGATTCCCTTTTTGCTATCACTTTTTAAAAGGTACGGCAGTGGGTGGGAAAACGAAAATACTATCTACTATAAATGAAAAAAGAAACCATGACCGATGAGTCATCCCTCTAATCCCCAAATAATCTGTGCCGAGAATTTAAAAATCTAAATCTAAATCATGTGTGTCAATGATGTCAACGACGGAAAGCACAGGACATAGACATGGGTGGACTCTAGTTTTACAAAAGTAGATAAAGGGGAGACTCTACACATATTTTTTACGACAGTAAAGGGTTAAGTGGGTGGTGTACATGGCATTTGACGTTAAATTAAATGGTCAGTCAAGGGGAATATACGGGGTACGCTATGGTTCGTTCTTGAAGCGTTGTCTGTATTTGGAGTAAGCAGTCACAAAGACATGTGATATGGGTGCAAATAAATAAGAACATTTACATTTTTCAGATTAAATTTTCACAATTTACAAGTGAATGAGTTTTGGTAAATCTAACCAAGTCTCAAGAAACGACTAAGGGAAGATTTAGGTGACCCTTGTGAAGAAAAGTTTAAGTGGATGCATCGCTAAATGACCGAGAGCAGAGACGAGGTGAGCTTCAGGGTTTTCTTTAAAAAAACAAGGTTAAAAAATGTGCGATAGTACATATTTTTGATAAGTTCTTTGATTGACGGTTTAATAAATTAACATATGTCTTGGATGGATATTTCGCCATCTGCATACGTAATCCTTTGCTTTTCAAAAAGAAAGAAACTGCAAATCAAAGGAACAGCAACAGATTCCCAACATCCTTCCGAGCGCCCAACGCTACTGCACGTGATCACAATAAAAACAACGCACTTAATTTATACTCTCCGGGAGAATAAACTTTTTTTTTTGGGAGAAAATACTAAAGTCGTTGATATTAAAGTATCCCACACATCAACGGTGCTACCGAACAAGACTGAAAGTTGATTGCTTTAATCCCGCAAATGAAGTGCGTCGCAAAATCGCATCCTTGTTTCCCCGTTCCCCCTTTCCTTTTTGTTACTTTGCCTTTTTTTTGGGAACAATATAGTGGCAACACAATTCGCCAACATTATCCCGGTCACGTGCCGCAAAGTGACTTTTTGCGTTCTATCTGTAATTGATGCGCGTTGAGGCTGCAGAGTTGGTTCAAAGTGAGCAGGGGGTGGGTGGCATTATGTCCTCGAAGGAAGTGCTGAGAAATTAAATAAAAAGTGTTTTTTTTTTGTTAACTAACGCAATTTGAACATTTGAGCTTAGGGTGACCATATTATGATGATTATTGCAAACAATATAATTCTCATCATGGGGTCGCGAAGAGAATAAGAGTTTCCATTTCGAAAATATCTGGCTCATAATTCATTTGAATTTTTCGAACGGGTGGGAGAGGAAAAAGCGCTTATTATATACATAATTTTTTTTCGTTGCTGGTAACAAAATTGTGGTTTACCAGTTTCACTGCATGGGGTTCATTCGAAGGATTTTCATTGGATATGTGTCTATGTGTGAGTGAATGGTATAAGCCTATTTATGCCTGGTGTACAGATAAAATCACAAAACAGATGCTTTATTATTTTATTGCTTTTCAACACAAGGACTTGCCTGTATGTGGATGGGATTTTAATTTACAAAATGCTCAATGACATGTCCCAGCGGGCGGGGGGAGAACTGATAAAATCACATGAGCAGTTGTGGTGTGCTTCTGTGCAGTGGAATTGCCAAGAAGAGTTTACTAATTAGGGGTGCGATGATGTTCGGTAGCATAATTATCATCATGGGCTGATTAGAAGTGATTGGCCCTAACTTCTAAAATAATTTTGGTATATTTTTTGAGTCTTATCAGCTGAGTTTTATTCTTCTAGACAGCGAGGGTGTACGGATGGATTTGGTTTCTTGTGCGCGGTTTTGTTTGAATTGAATTTCAAAGCCAATTAATAGAAATATTTCATTTAGGGGTGTTCTGGTGGTAAATTTATCTCTGATTAATGGATGAGATATGCAGATTAGTGAGGGATATTCAATATCAGTTGTGGGCATATGTGTGATTTCCCTTGAAATTTACATACCTATGTACAAGTTTCATAAAAAAATTTGCTTGGCAAAACATTGAAGTGTCGATAATTAAAAACTAGAAAGAGCTGGGCTTATTTACTTATAGCAAACAAGCAATGGTTGAAAGGAAGGATAGAAGGATAACACTCACAAAACTCAAAAGCTTGAGTTGGCTTGCTGAAGGAATTCGTAATAACAACCATGAAGGCTTCTGAAACATTTCTATTACGCTGGCTGGAAACAGAAATCGCTTTAAAAATGTATGAAGGTTAGTCTATTTCTAAGAAAGGATATTATTGACGACGATGATGGCGAACATACTGAACAACTTCTGTGCCGAAATTTTGGAAAAACCAGCAAAATATTCCGCTGCCAAAAGTATGCATGTTGTAGATGAAACCGGGTCAATTGACATTTTTCTGAACAGGAAAAGAATTAATTCACAACAAAGCTTCTTTGTAGTGTACCTTTGACCCCAGCAGACATACAAAAAAAAAAAAAAAAAAATGCAAACGCAATAAAGACATTTGTAATAAATATCCACTGGAGAAGGATAAAAAGTGTATCTCTGTTCATTTGAATGGGGCATTGTTATACATATATACATATGTACATATGTACATGTACACCCGAAAAAATCTCTATCTCTCCAGAAGAATTTATGATAATTCATAAAAAAAAATTCTAGAGGACATTTTAAGTAGTATCCGCTAACGAAAAAAAAGGGGCAACAAAAACCCTATAGCAGGGAAAAAAAAACGGAAAATTTTAGCCTCAACCATAATTTTGATTCGAGTTTTTTTTTTGTCTTCCTTTTACGCTGCAGGATATACACACAACCAACACACATTACTGAAATGAAAAGAACTAAAATAAAAACAAAAGAAGGATTTATAACCATGGAAGCACACAGTGTCCGGGAAAGTTAAGAAAAAAACAAAAAAAGAGTCCGTTCTGCCTGGATAAAAGCAACAATGGTTACAACATCATCGTCGTAAAGTTTTATCTTCCTCCCACCGTCCTATATGTGGGGTTGACTATACGAGTCTGTACCGTAGGGAGACTGACTATAGAGGAAGTGAACATACGAAAAGAGGCAAAGGTTTTTTTATGCCATTTCTCGTGTTTTTGTAGGTCGGAAATACTAAACGGATATTCTCCCATTTGACCGGATATGATGCATGTCCTGGGCACATGATCTCTTTGTGTGCTTTGTGTGTGTAGTTTTGTGAATTAAAAGTTTTTGTGCTGTCCTTTCCGGTATTCTTATGTGTGTTTCCCATCCCAATTTACAATAGGCATACAAAAAAAACGAATAAAACAAAACAGGACTTACCATGATCATCGATCCGTTTTCTTTTGATATTGTTCCCATTTGGATCTGTAGTATGGTGGATGCCTAAAATACCGTTTATACTATAACCAGCTGTCCTATGTTCACCTTGACCATCATTCCCATTACCCACATTACTACCACCACCACCGCCAGGATTTGATCCATTACCTGGGTTTATGAGTGTTTGTGGGGGTTGCTGCTGCTGCTGTTGCTGTTGTTGACTTTGTTGCATGGCTGGAGCATGAGCTATAACAGAAACATTTTGAACCGAACCAGAATTTGTACCGGTTGCACCAGCATTACCACCACCACCGCTGCCACTGCCACCTCCGCCGCTATTGCCATTAACTCCTGCTGCTCCGGCACTGGATGCTGCACCAGATCCCGCTCCTGCTCCTGTAGCCGATGAACTCGATTGCTGTTGAGTTTGTTGTTGTTGCTGGTGATGAACATGTTTAGCCTTTTCTGCAGCCTTGTTACGAACAATTCTATAAAAAAATAACAACAAAAACAAATAAATAACATCAAAACCATCAATTTAACTATCGTAATTTCATTTCTTAAGTACATAAGTACACTTACTATAATCTAAGTAAACGGTGCATTTAACAAATTTATTTGCATGTTTCGTTGAGTGAGTGTAGTCAATCAATGTTGTATGCGCTGTAAGTATCTACATATGTACATATATGCTTAGAGCACTTTTGTCGATTATGAAACAAGCAACCCCCTTGTGTTGTTTGGATACATATGACCACCGTTAAGGTGTTGGGGTGGAAATGCTAACAGTTTAACAGATAAAAGTAAATTACTACACGTATGCCTTTGTAACGTGTGCACTGGGACTGGGAATTAAATGTCAAACACTCCAAATGGCACTAAGTCAGGAGCTATAATTAATTTATCCTTTAAAGAAAAAGACTATGATATTTGTTAAGTGCAAATTGAATAATTTTAATGGTTTTTTCTTTTTTTAGGGAGAAAAAAAGGGAGACTTAGTCAAATTCTCTTTTACACTTTAAAGCATGGTAGTAATGCAGACTTTTGTCTAAAACGAACTGACAAGACACTATTCATGGCCCAAAATTTAAACAATTTTTGGTTTAAAGAATTAAGCGATAGATAATAGGAATTAAGTATAGGTAACAAGCAAGGTAATGGGTGAGAATCTCTGAATATGTAAGACCCAACTTGAATACTTCACTTAAGTTCCAAGCAGGGTCATAAACGAGAGCTTATCACAAACCAAATCAGAAGAATCACCAAATATTTCAGAATTTGAACCGTCAGTAAAGATACCACACAAGGTCATAACAATGGGAAAACTATTTAAAATCATTTTATTTCAGATCTTTGACTCGATTAAAGTTAACATACAAGTATATTCCATAGAAGCAAAAAAAAAACAATTTAGTTCAAATATCAGAATAAATTCAGAAAATTATCAATTCCCAAAAGTCTCCAAACCTTGAACCCCAACTGAAGAATAACTGATACATATTCTTTGAAGATTTCAGAACCAAATTCGACCCAAATAAATGAGAATAGTAACTGTATTTTATGGCAATGCAAGGGACTGTACACTGATTCAATGAAATAGAAAAAAAAAAAAAAAAAAAAAAGAACCCAAGGACTCACACTAAACAAAAAAAAATTAAATATAGACTAAAACTTCTTAATGCTGATTAAAGTGGCATGCATCATTGTGAAAGTATTATTTTTATTATAATACGGTTAAGTGATCCGCGACTAAGAATTCATTTTTTGGTGTGCGCTCTTTCAACAATCTCAACCATATGAACCCACCACTAAAATCACCCAACCCCAAACCGCCGCTGTGGCGGCTTTAGTTTAGTTAAAAAATCTTTTTAACATTTTCACTCAGTCTCCCGTCTTTAAGGACGCGCTCACACACAAAACATGTAAAGGTGGTTAACGCCCGCCACCGCAAAACAGCAACCTCTTGCACCTACTAGTGTTTTCTATCTTGCTCATGCAACATGAGGGGAAAAACTCATTCAACAAGGATAACGATGATTTGAACCCCAAATAAGGAGTGTTTGAGTGCCTTGATTATGACATTTTGCGGAGGGGCTTTTGGGCGGGTGCACGATACGTCGTCGTCGTTTTATAGTATACCATTTTCTGTGGTTTTTCTCCTTTTTAATGGTATGTGCTGCCATTAAATGCGCTCTCCCATTGTTATGATATCCTTGGGGTGTGCGCTCTAGTTCAAGCATCAGCATCCCCTCTGACAACAACCACAAGATGAGTAGTTAAAGTAGTCAAAAAAAAAGAGAAGGAGCTGCTTCTGCTAGAGCAAAGGCAAGTCGAAAATTTCATGCTTTTTAAATGGTTTCCACAAAATGGTTATGTGTGTACGTTATCCGTATATCGCATGCAAAAGCCAACAAAAACAGACAACAAAATGGTGATGGTATTATGCACAAGCGCACATCGCGTAACCCCCAAAATAGTAACCACCCACTTTTTATCTTTCAAACGTGCACACACAAACACATCCATGCCGGCATAGAGGAAGAGAGAATGTTGAATATCTAAGGACAAGGATGTTACAAATTTTTCATCACTATACCTTTGATAGGATAACTTCTTTCACGCGGAAAAAAAGTAAATCCTTGCAGAAAGATTGGCTTTGGATTGGTTTTTTTCAAGTGCTTATAATTTTCTGTTGATCTGATTTGAGTTTTATAGACTCAGCACATCGAATGCAGGATGAGTGAGGTGTCCTTTTAAGACAAAATTAATGAAAATACAGATAGTTTCCAATGAAAGCCAATGGATTGTCAAATAATGGATTGTAAGTAATGCAATTAGGCGTTAAAAGGGTTCACAATTAGAAGAACTTATATTTTCAGTTGCCGTATTTTTTTTTGTAAACGATCGATTTTAAAATAAGTTGGTTTCATTCTTCTTTTACTGACATGTTCTCGAAAATATCATTCCGTGCCAATATTTGCACTCATTTCACTGGATCAAATTACTTGGTTTCGCAATATTTATTTGCTCTTCTTAGAATGTGTACGTTATTGATGGATTCAACTAGTAAAAGCTTACACAAAACTACATACACATATGTGCTTACAAAAAAGCGTCTAAACTGGTAGTAATTGCACTCTAGAGGTAGATGAATTGGGATACAGCAACCAGCAACTACTAGAATTTGTATATATAAGATCTGAATTTCTCCAATCACTACCCTACAAGAAGTTTCTACGTCTCAGTCCTTATCATATTTGGAAAGTAAATAAAGGAATTCGGCCGACATGTGTGAGACTTGAAAGGGTAAAAAAAAAAAAACATTTCACTGTTTTTTGGACTTCGAACCTGAACTTCCTGTCCATGAACCAACGCACAAATTACTAAGCCTACATAGCTCGCTGGCTGCTTAGTAACATCCCTATGGCAAGTGCAGGTTCATACCGTCTAGCTATGTCTTGAAAAGACCGAGGTAGTCTTTCAATCTAGCAGATCTTTTAAAATAAAATTGAATTTTGAGCTGGGATACTTTGATTAAATTACCCTATTCTCCAGTGTGCAACCACCGGCAATAGGTACTCATGATATCTTCGGACCTACGCCGCCAGCGTATAACTGCCTATAACCAACTATTCATGAGATTGAGTCAATTTCTAAGCCCACTTAAGCATTCTATAACCGGAAAAATGTCCTTGTATCTCATATTTCTTTGTTTTGACTGCAATAAAATATTGTTCTGCGATGCGACTGTATATCGGCCAAGCCTCATGAACACACATTTAACTAGATATGATATTTACATTAAAATCATATTAAATTCAAGTTGGTGGAAGGGGATCAATATCCTTGCATTGTACATATGCTATATTCGATTAGGGTGTGCTATACAACAGAAAAAGAATTGTTCTTGCAGTCACTCTCTGCAACAATTGAATGAATTATTACCTAATAAATATCCTCACACACACTTTTTCTCACCTCTCGAATGGTTTTCTAAACCGTCCGTGTCGTATCCTTGCCAAAAAATCGACAGGGAGGCGCGCGATCGTGCAACCAACAAAATATTATACGAATGCAGTTCCACTTCTCTGTTTGTTTCTGTTTCTATTTTCGACAATTGTCTCTACAACACAAAACACACGCACAGTATACAAGAGTAGGGTAATAATAATGACAATCGTATTGTACAATTTTCTATTTGATAGGTTTCACACACTAGGGTTGCAATCAGAACAGAGGAATAATGTCCCCTCTTACACACTGGCATACACCTATGTATACACAAAAGCCTCGCATGGTGTTAGTAATAATTAATGTTTGTTTACATCAAAAGAGCACATCTTCAAAAGTCGACTGGTTGAAGTAGGTACATCTGAAGAGGTCCTCTTGAGGTCCAACAAAACAAAAAAAAAATATATTACAATAATCAAACGATACTATTGTTCCCGGCTGCATGTTGCACAAAAGGACGAAACAGATGTTACATGAGAAGATTGTGACATCGTTTTCATAGTAGATTAAGGATTTAATGAGAATTCTATCCTTACCGTTTTTTTTGCATTTATTAAGACTAGCAATCAGCTGTCAAAAAAGTGCTGAAAATGAAAGTGACAGGAATCCCTGTAATTCCATGGCTTTTTGACTTTGTCTGTAATCCTGTGTGATGTGTGAAAGGAAACAACTTCACACCTTTTGTGTCCGTCAAATAATTTGTGGTAAGAATTCGCTTTTTCACTTCAATCTCTAATCGAAGTACATACTGACTGCGAACGAATTAACAATTAGAAGCTTTTGCATATTTTACGACTTTGCGACCCGGCCATGGTCGCTTGGACTTTCTTCTCAGCAGACTTGAATTTCACTGCCAAAGTCCTTTATATGGTCCTGGTTAGACTCTTTGCTCCGTCCTTCTTGCACACATCACAATCTTTTGACGCACGTTGCGCACGCTAGAGAGGCTTTTAAGTACACCACGAAACATGTTTCCGGCGATTAGTGGATAACTGAGTTTTCTCTTCAGGACATTCCAAAATCACATGTTTGACGACTGATGCAGTCCGTGCATCGCGTGCAAACCCTTACATTCCGTTTAAGCTGATTGATTCATTCCAGAGCCTTTCCATTTCTCTGACGGGTTCACTTGCTATATTTCCGTGTACTTTCTTGTAATGGTTCATAAGGAATAGACGCTATTGTTTATCTGTCAGGATGTCTACTGGGATCACTAATGCCACAACACAAGCTGCTTCACTAGATTGAGGCCAAATGCAAATTATCTACACTAACGTGATATAAGATTTGTAGGCTTTAATCCTTATTGCCCTGGTTCTAATTGGTGAGGCTATTTCCACTATTTAAGATTGTTCACAAATGCACTTTAGTTGTAGCCGTCAAATTGTGTCGTAAGTAGAAATTGTACAAGAGCCGCTGCCGGTGGTTCTATTTTCCATTTGCGCCTGGATAGTCGTACATTATATCAATGACGACAGAGTCTCTCGAGAGTGGATCCAGCACACAGCATTGTGGTACACCGCACATGTATCCATATTTAACGTATTCTCAGTTTCAATTCGGAAGCATTTCTTAGATTTTACCCTGATCCCTCATATATTGTGGAGGATGCATTCTAAAAGCCGTACTTGCCGGTCTGCGACCTGCTACAGTTTGTGCGTTTCAATATGGTGGCGGCCGTACAGTAGTTTTTTTTTATTTCTTTACGGAAGGAGCCATTTAGCATTTCCATTAGTCCGGAAGTGACCATCGCGAAGAAGCTGGCAACTTTTGTGAATCGGTATCTACCGAGGTACATATGTTTAGCACTCTCTGGCTGAACCATATCTCGAATGAATGCCTTTAGCGAGGAAAGAATCCGAAACCACGACATCACTTTTTCACGACAACCGTTCTACACGTTGCACTCGACAAATTACGTAAGCATCCTAATAAATTTCAACGCTCAATAACTTTGGCGTGCACTTGAAAGAGGCCGTACAGTTTTGGAAAATGTTGATAATTATAGAATATTATTATAAAATAATCTTTATAAGCAGTAGGTACATACATATACATCTATATGAAATTTCTGTTTGATGCAAATTATTTAAACAAAACGTGATCCTTGGAGACGGATCGGATTTCCGTAGTCTAAGCAAAGATGGAAGAAAAATTACATGTTTCTTTGTAGATATACAAGGTGGGGCAAAATTAATCATCCTATCGGAAGATGTTATAATTTTTGCAAATGGCGTCGTACGTCAATCATATTTGACATTTGTGCACTAGACAGCTGCACAATACAAACAGATAAGCAATCCGGACCGTCAGTCGCGTGTAAATTACTGTCAAGCTATCCTCAATCTAAACAAGGAAGAGGACGATTTTGTTTCGAAAATCATCATGAGCTACGAGGCACATTTCCACTTAAGCGGTTACGTCAATAAGTAGAATCTTCGTTTCTGGGGCACTGAAAATCCGCGTGTGATGCACGAAGAGCCATTACATCCACTCAAAGCCACTGTGTGGTGCGGCGTTCACGCGGGAGGAGTGATTGGGCCGTATTTTTTGAGGACGCCATCGGCCATGATAAACGACCTCTTACTACCGGAATTGGATGACCGCACACACAGCACGAGCCACAATGGATATTGTGAAGGAAGCGTTTCCTGGTCGCGTAATCTCCCGTTTTGGCGATTTGGCATGGCCAGCAAGATCGCCCGATTTAACCATCCCAGACTTCTTTCTTTGGGGCTACTTGAAGTCGCGGGTTTATGCCAACAAGCCTCAGACAATCGCAGCCGAATATTCGACAGGAATGCGAACAGTTATAACCGGAAATCTTGCCGAGTCATGGAAAATTCGATAAAACGGGCACAAATGTGTATCAACACTGGCGGCAGCCACTTGGCGGATATCATATTTTCCAGTTAACAAAAAAAAATTTTAAAGGTCCAAATAAAGATTTCCATCACTCAAAATCATTTTTTTTTATTTAGTAAAAAAGTAATTCAAAAACAAAATTGGATAATTAATTTTGCGCCACCTTATATAACATATACCTAAACCTATCTCGGCCTGATTAGTACGTAAAAAGAACAAATGTGGTTAATTTAATGTTTCAAAAGTACGCGAAGAAAAATAAAAAGAAATAAGCATGGGTAAACCTTCTCTCATGTGTCCTCCAACATGTACACCTTCTCTAGCTACCTACAATACAAATAATTTCTTCTTTTTTTTATATAAAGCAATTAATAGACCAAACACAAACCAGATGTCATCAAATTGTCCGCAAAACATTAGTGGAATCCACTGCATCCGTTCGAACCACAACCCGCCATCAAAACCAAAATCACAAAATAGAAAAAGTTGCTTCGAAATTCGAAGGAAATCCTGTTTTTGTGTTGATTAAAAATTAGCAAATTGTTTGCAATAACACCAAATACACAGACACGCTAGGCCAGGAAAAAAGCCAAAAATATTTGTATCCTACAAACGTGGCGGAACGGCACAAACGTAGATAGATACATCTATGCGGCTATGTGCACATTAAAGCTGCCGCCACCGTCGCCACTACCGCGCGGCGGTGTTGAATAAAAATGAATCGTATTTAACGTGTCGTTTGTTTCATTTGCAATGTTTCGTCAGATGCAGATACAGAATATAAAATACAGATACTCCTCAACGGTCGTGCTCATTGCAAGGAGAGAGTACATTTTTACCGAATGCAAATTTTTGGTTCCTACCAAATATACATACGTTCATATGTAGATACATACATACATACATACATATTTGTGGATGTGTGGGGCTGGTAAAATTTATTTCCATCCTTTGCAGTTGTGGGCCAAAATTGCAAATCAATTTGCCTGCCATGTGTTATGTTCCGCTCTTGTTGCGGAATCCATGAGATTAATTTATATTGTGGTGTTCGGTTCGAGAACGGGAGGTGACTGAGCTGGAGCTGTATTGTTAAATTTAATACTTTCGCAATGACCATTAATTACTTTGCAAATTGCTCAGTGGGTTACGGTATATGATATGTTGAGTTGGAGTGCAATACATTTCAGGCATAGAGTGAAATAATTTTCCGAGTCCCAGAGTCCCAAATCAATTTGGCAAATATGTTTGCTCACACACTGGGTACAGTCTGACGAAACCAACGGTACGACAAAATTATGGGATCGATTTCTTATGTATTCCACAAGAAGAAAATTCGACAGTGAATTAAAAGATGGAACTATACAAATGCGGTAAAGAGTATCATACTACTTTAAATGTGGTCATTTATACGAGTATATTGTAAAGCAAATTTTAGAACTCAAACCCAGGAGATACAATATCTTTTCAGAATATTTTAGTGCATACAGCGGAATCAAAAGCCAGAATCGTAGGGGCTGCTTCAGTTTTACAGAGCTTCGCCTCAGCTGCCAAAAATTTGTTTTCTCTAAAAGCAAGTGAAAGCACCAACGCCGATGGATAATATTTCCTAACAGTAGAGTTTCTAAGATTTCGTTCACAGGGAAAAGAAATATGTATGTTCTCGCTCTGGTGAAAGCACCAACGCCGACGGATAATGGACTTCCTAAGATTTCGTTATTATAGCGTTGTGTTGTGTTGCTATTATAACACGGAGTCAGAACTAATAGACTTATGGAACTATTGCTGAACTTGAAAATTGGCCGTTCTGGAACAACACATCTCTACTTTAGAATTCAAACCATTCTTAGAATTTGCGATCATGCTGACATCAACTCTAAGATTAAAATTACAACCTATCTAAGTGAGAGGAAGTACGTCTTTTCTCCAGCTTGATAAACGTAAGTTTCGAGTGCCGGGTACTAGGATAGCACGAATGACAGCGAAATGTTAGGCCCTACATTCTACACCCACATTCTCAGTATGTGAACGATCAATGCTATAGAGAACAGACCCTATAGGAAATGGAAATTCAACCAAACAGCGCTTACAAGGCAGTTGAGCTTTCGAAAAAAAAATAACTTTGTAAATTTCTTGATTTCTTGAAAAAGGCCTAGGCAACAATTTAAATCACTTTACTTTCAAATTTTAGGTTTCGAAATTCTCTAATGACTTTAATAAGTAAAGAAAACAGTTTTCGCGTGAAAATACCTCGACACGTCTAGAGAAAATGTAATTGCACTCGGTGTTATGGGCCTTCAAATTCCACCTGCATGGGATGTTTTTCCAAATTTTTGAAATATGTATACGGAATCTACCAAACTTGGTAACTTTACGCCGAAATAAAGAAAATATTTTTTATATGTGAATATCTCGAAAACGGTGGTCGTATGAAAAAAACATGCACTACATCGGACGACAGTTTTGCGACAATTTGACAAATTTAAAGAAGTTTAGTTGATTATCACAGAAGCGAGATATAGTATACATACGTATGCATATTTCTTAGATAAATTTGAAAACACTAAGATTTTGGTACTTATTCGGAATTTTTTCTACTTCCGCTTGTAAAGGAAACTGCTGAATAATTTAATCACTATTAACTTTATTTAATTCAAATACTCAGGAATTATACCTAAAGCTCTGTTCTAAGGATTTTACAAAAATATTTAAATATCAGAAATTATTCCAGAACTGCAAACCACAGGTTTAGTTTTTTTTTTTCACTTGCCCTTAAATCGGATTTTTGTTTGTGTCTATAACATGCGTTCCACAACCTTACAAATCACATTCATTACTTATTTGATTATGCTGTCATGATCGAATTGATTCATCATCGTCATGATGGGCTTTCCTGAATACCATCTCACTACTACCGGGCCAGTGTCAGTAGTCCTTTGAAATTAATCGATATTTTTTGTAACATTCTTCAACAATTGGCTTACCATCCTGTCTGTCTCCATGGACCTTTATGTGCCAAAATAGACACAATGATGCACGCTAGTCGGCTGTCGGTTTACGATTTTTCCTAACATCAGTCCTCTCTCCTCGCCAGACAATCAGTGTACGTTTGTGTGTGTGTGAGTGTTTTTGATTGACTACTATTCTCAATTCTAAGGACATCACTCGTTTTATTTTTTGTGTAATTATTGATAGGGGGACGAAATAATAGGCCGGCCAGACTAGTGAAACATTTTAATGTCGTCTGTCGCATCCATATGGGGTGGTGCATCATCAAATGCACAACACCGACGGCAGATACGTACCAGATAGAGAACTCGAAATTGTTGCATATGTCTCAATTCTGTTCACTTTTCGTTTTCGATTAAATTCAATTGAACGAACAAACGGATGAACGAACGCGGGGGATCCAAACAAGAACACATTTCTGAAGTCACTATCGGCTCGGCTAAGATAAAGGCAATTTAAGCCTGGAAAGTGTTGTTCTGTAATAATTGTTGGCGGATCGCGCCCCTTTTCATTTTAAGGGCACACACAGGGATATTAACCTGTTTTGCAGCAGAGAAAGGGGTTTACTCCATTCGTTTGGAAATAATTTGCACTGTTTTTTTAAATTTTTATTGTTGTTCATGGCATATGTCTGAAAATCCTTACCCCATGGCCGCAAAGAAAAAAAAAGACTCCTGTAATTCCCTTGTAATGGTGACTGGTGGTTGATGTAATCCGATCTCAGAGAGAACAAAAAATGCCCGTTCACACGGAATGAGATTTTAATGTCATCATTATCATCACTGTCGGCATTGTGCTTGTTGTTGTCTACCCTTCTGCTTCTAAGGTAGATACAGTCTCATCCAAAGACAGAATAGGATTACCTTTCTCAGATAGTGGGGGGAGTCAAGTGCTTTTTTTTTGTTTTCTTGTTGGTTGTTTCCTTGATAATATACAACCAAAAAGGACATCCTTAAAATGTAGAGTAAAAATTGAAGGACCAAAAAGGCAAAGCCAGAGTACGAGCAATTTATTCCTCCCCAAGGAACACTTGAATTTAAATGGTACTTTGGAGAAGTTTTTTCCTTGCTTTGCTTTTTTTTTGCTTTCTCCTTTGATTTTATGTTGCCGTCTTGAGTGAAAAGTTTTATGCAGTTTTCTTAACCCTTGGTGGGTTGTTCTTTTGCTTGAAGGATACAAATTTTCCGGTCTTTCTCCTATTGTAAGTTTTTTTTATATATCCTTATCCTTTGCTTTATTGTCTGTGTGTATTATTTTGAACATTTTCTTAGTTACATTTTTGGATGAATAAAATGGAGTTTATGTAGAGAGGGGAAAAAAAAGTATTTTTCTTTGAATTTAAATAGGGTTATCCAAGATTTTAGGAGGATTTTCATGAAGATACACTTGAAAAACGAATTTATTTGGAAATAAATCGATATTTTGTTGGTTTAATCACAGCATATCAGATGTTTTCGTCATCAAGAATGGAACGATCGGAAGTGTTATGAATGAAGATGCGACGCAATGGGAAGATAACGAAGATTATGCTACCATCGAAGAGTGATGAGTCCACTGTAGTTTGTACGCGGTATCAAAACTGAAGATAAAGTGTTCACTTGCTTACAAGCAGAATGAATAACATAAAACTCAGCGGGGCTTCTGCTAGACCATATGTTTGCAGAGGTACACCACGGTACACCACCACCAATTGTAATACAAACAGATGTGACTATCAAGTAAATGCTTTAAAGATGACGCTACTAAAGCCGTATCGATAAAGAAACTAAATCTCTTAAAAGGATACCTTCAAAATCCAGTCAACAAGGTGTAAACTTCAGCAAAACTGAACTGTTACTGGCATGAAATATAAAAAATGACGCATATCGGATGGAGACATATGTATTATCAGGAGAAGAATGTTTTTTCCGATGGACTAAACTTAAGCCTTCGCCTCTAGAACGCGCTTAAACCTTACTTTGGGTTAGAAGGTTACAAAGATTTGTTTAATGGTTGAACTGCGAGTTCGTAAAACAGAGGAATCACTCTGGTGCGACATAGAAAAAGTCTGCAAAGACTAGGTGCTAGCTCCAGCCCGTAGATTTTAAGGACTTTAACTGTTAATCAACCAGGTGTCTTTTTGTAGTGAATTTATTTAGGTGTGTGCCTAATAGTTTGAAACTGATTTGCGAAACACTTGAAAATGTGTCTGAATTCTGAACGAAAAAAAGTCAAAGAACCGGCTACTTATGACGATAAAACTATTTAGCCAGGCAGCCTGATAGGCTTGGAGTTCTGTGATGGGGAACCTTTCAAAATAATCTTAGTTATACGAGTACGTATGTATGTATATCTACACAATTCAATTTAATTTTTGCGAATCAGACAACTTTTTGACAGTACATGGGGAAACGTAGTTTTGCGTCTATATTTTCTCCTTCGTTCTATATCCAACCTACAAGTCTCTTTAACGCCTTCAAATGCTAATCTACCAGTTAAGATCACAAAATTATTCGTATTAGCAAATAATTGAATTATCAAATCTGATAACAATCAAACATGTCTACGACAGCAGGAGCATTTGAAGCCTTTAGCTAGACGACCCTCTTTTTCAACAATCAGCTACTTTATATGAGGGGGTGTTGATGTACTCGTATATGTGTCCTTAATGCGCAACGCATAAAATCCCTAAATCAACCCCTAATATGATGTCTTTTTTAAGTGGTTTTCTCCCTGCTTGATTTACAAGTGCAACAACATTATGAGGATGGCGTGAGGGTGGCGAATTTTTCCAATCCTTTCTGTCACTTTTCTTTTTTTTTCTCTCCTTAACTTTTGTTGTTGTTTTGATTTTATTGCTGGTATTAGTGTTGGGTGGTGTATGGAGTAGCAATCGTAATAATAACGTCAATAAAAATAATGTACTCTTCTTCAGTTCATATAATCACTTGAGAGTCATCCCTTGGGGCGAATGGTTATACAAGTGTTTCGTTTGTTTCATTCGAATTAAGTTGTTTTTGTGGGGGTTGGATGGATGGGTGGAATGGTAAAGTGTGGTAAATTATTGTTATTATATTCACGAGGAAATAATTTCAATAAGGTCTGTCTTAAAGTCAAGGATTATGGTGGGTTGGTTAATAAATTATGTTTTTCGGTGATGGGGGTGTGTGGGGGTTGGTAGTAAATAAATGAATGAGGTAAGATAGGTAATTTGTTAGGAATATACGTATAATTGGTATAATATGTATAGCTCAAGATGGAATATAAGGAATGCTAAGGTGGCTGTGGGATGGGGGGGAACTTTGTAAGACTATCTTTCAGATCTAGACTTCACGGACAACATTTATCAAATTCAATGACATCGTAAAAGAATCAGATATTGCTGGGCTGACAAAACAATTTCTTAAGAAAGAAAAGTGTGAAACTGAAGACTACTAAACACATGGACAACCTTAAAGTCAGACACACCGACAACGAAGAGAATAAAAGGCTCTACGTATCTTGAGTGCATTGTGCCTATAAAAGACAGAACAACGTAAGTTGTAGACATATTATCTTAAAGTGAAGGGGGCTTTCGCACTACCAAGTAAAGTCTAGAAATGGTAAAGAACATGGACGAATGTTCAGGAAAGCCTTTTCTGTATATTCCTGCTAAACTTTTGTATTGTTGAACTTAGCACCGCGGTATTCATATCTATGCCAGGATGGTTCTATAGTCCAGTGATTCCTGTCCAAGATGCAGGTTCGAATAAATAACCACAGCTACTAAATATAGAAAAGAGACCAACAAAATCTAAGTTTTTCTAACAACTACACTGAAAAAGGGGCACTGCCATCAGGTAGTACAATGGACAGAAATTGGTTTTGAGTGCTCAGCGATTTGGTTTTCAGAGGAATACGCACAGATGGGAAGATTGTTGTTTGACTTACATATACATATATTACTTTCAGAGAGAAAACTTTACTCAAACTACATACGTTCTTTCACGAATTTCAGTATATTATTAAGTTCCATTCAAAAATCTGGTAGATCATAGCCATTGCGTCCTTCTTCGTTACCAGTCATTTTGCAGAACACCACCACCCATCCTTGACTTATTAGCTCGTTTATCTAGCAAATCCAATTTTAAATTCCCATCGAAACACTACCGCACTTAATTGTAGCCTAATGCATATCAAATTGATTTGTTGAACGCGTGCCACTTGAACATTTAGAGGTCTATTTCCCCGTCCACAAGTCCTTTATTTTCGGTATCGACTTTAATTTATTACCCTTTTTTCCTGTTCAAACACACATACACACTCTCTCTGATTTACCACATTTATAATATGCAATGTCATCATCAATGAAAATTTTTTTTTTTAACCACTTTCACTCGCCACTAACATGCACCCGAGGTAGATCTAAAACTCCACACAGGAAATATCTTAAGTCACGTGTCCAACACGCTTCACAATTATATACGCGGGCTAAAAAATAAAACTGTATATTACCCCCAACACCAACGGAAGTGAAATTTTGTTGTCACATAATAAAGTGGATTTCGAAGGATAACAAAGGGAATCCATAATAATCCTTGCATTTGGGTGTGAGATATGTCCCTTTCAGGTCAGGGAGTGGTGAAAACACCAAGAAATCAAAAAAGGATACATAGTATCCTTTGGGGGATGTACTGCATGTCGGCCTTTTGGGAATATCTATTTGTCTTGTTATCAAAAAACACATGCACATATGATCAAAAAGAAAAACTCACCGATTTATTGATGAAACACTAGGCACGTTATCCTGCGAGCATATCCCTTCGGCTAGCAATCTATCGCGTATCTCCCAAGCGAACATTGTTGGATTTTCTCGTTTGTAATTTGCTATCGCATCGACCACAGGTGGTGTGGCCACTTTTGGTTTCGATCCACCTATAACGCCGGCCTTGAAACTTCCAGTCTCATAATATCTGAAAATAATTAAGCAGGAATATTAATTTCGAATTTTATTTCCTTTTAGAATTTCTGCGTTTATTTTTTAGAATAAATTTTCACTTTTACCACAAATTTCCAGCCCAAAAGCATATGTGAATGAAATCTTTCTCTCCTACTTGTATATCCTGTAAAAGGAGATCACCATTGAATACACCACAAACGAGAGAAGCACGAAGCCGCATACAAGACACAATCGGAATGGAAATGTATCTTTTTCTCCTAGGAAATTGGCTTTAATTGCTTTTGTGTATATGCGATGAGATAAGTAAGGACTCGTGTTTTCTGGCGACACACAAGTACCCAATAGGACACACAATAGCAACTTGACATCCTTATTTTGCGGAGGAAAATCTAAATGAAAATGAATTGAGAACGCTTCCGTGATGTTTGCTTTCCAAGCGGCGCAGCGCTTTCATTTACTTTTTTTTCGTTTTCCGGTTTTGGCTCTTTTGGTACACTTGTGTGGCTTCCTGGGAGTTAAACGAAGAATATTTATCAAGATTTGTGGGTGTGGGGGAAAGCAGCACGAAAAAGAGTAATTGCTTGTGCGGATCTCGTAAATAACTCAATGTGAATGGGTATAGCGAATGCGATGAAATTTTATGTGTGCGGCTCACCAGGGATTTGTAATGACGTGTTACTCAGGGGCACAACCAGGATAATGTGGATAATTTTCAATTAGACGAGTGAATTGGATTTTCTGATGAAATTTCAACAAGCCTTAGGTTTTGGTTAGAAGAATGAATGTAGAAGTACGATCCGTACTTTAAGTTGCTGGATTTCTTACCATGCAATGTCATGGAACTACAAGAAAAGTAAAGTAAGGTTTTTCATTCCCGTAGACACAAGTAGGCATAACTTTCAAATTCAAAATTAATGAAAAACTTTATTTTACTTTGCTTATTCTAAAGATTCAGGATAAGTTTCATACATTATATTAAGCTTAAAATATTCGATAATTTAAACCGTATGCGATAAACAATATAATATAAAAATAGGATAAGAAAAAGTGGGCGCCAAAAAGTTTTTCCACGGTCCCAACTCTCGCAAATGTCTGACGAACGTCCGAGAGTAATAACTGTCAAGAGAAAGCTTCTCAATTTGGCTTTCGGATATGGCTCTAAACTGTAAGTCCCTTCCATTTGTGTGGAAAAATATAACACGCAAAACACGAATGGTAGCGAGAAGCTAGGCCCTGGATCCCATACGGTCTATTGCGGACAACAAATGTATTTGTACTTTTTTTTTTGAATAAATGGAGTGGGATACATAGTTCAGTATCCACAAACCACAAGTGAGAATTTCCTTAATCAACAGACGTATTAAACAGTATTAAAAAGCCATCTCAGAATTAAAGCGATGAAATAAGTTTTTTTTTTTTTTTTAATTTACTCACCTCGATAGTATTTTCGATACACAGCCATGACTAACGCGTAACTGTCTAGAAATATCACATGGACGGACACCATTATGGGCCAATTCAACAATTCGCTGTCGTACAACATCAGGTAATGGACGACCGTTAACAAAAACGCCACCCAATTGATTGACACCACCGTGACCTGAAAATAAAAAAAAAGTGTGAATATTAATTAAACTTTTTGAACAAAAATTTCATTTCACCACAAATGTGTTGAAAAATTAAAATAAAACCACCAAATTGACAGGCGGCATTTACCACCTAAAACCATCCCCCAACCCTCTCCGACTCGATTGCAAAACTGTGATACCATGATTTTATTTTCGCATACCTCCTCCCCTCTACCTACATGAAATTTAACCAGCTACCACGTGTCCACCGCGATTATATTTTTTTTTTTCATTTTCTGTGCATCATTAAAAAGGAATGGGGGGGATGCGCCGCAAAAAAATAATTATGCATTCGAAAAATTTCAACACAAAAATGTGTTGACAGAGACACATAAACGCACTATCACCACTAATTAGTGCCAAGTGTCAAATGAATTGATTTTTTTGTTTTGCGTTTTTAATCATTTATTAGAAAGTATCTCACACCAGACGACAGAAAAAGTATCCGAAATCCCATCATGAGAGCACTTAAAGTTTTACGCTTCATTTAGATTTTGTTTTTGACTTAAATCCATTCTAAGGGCGTTAATTAGTGAACATACTTCTTTTTGCAGTATCTGCAGCAAAAAATTGAGCAATTAATGAGAGGAAATTAGGTGCAGCAGCATAGGGTAGAGTGCAGAAGCAGAGAACGGCCAAATGAAACACAATTTTTCTGTACTCTTAGGCATCTAACCATGTGGAGAGATGTTGTTTTGCGCTGCACCGTGTCGCGGTGCCTTTTCTGCCAAAACTGACTGAAAGAGGAAGATTCTCTAGATTGCAGCAGTGCAACCATCATGGTTTGTTGGATGTGAATTTCATTGAAAATTACTTGGTATCGCTTGATATCGGTTTTAAAGAAATAGGCAGACAGCTCTAGAGAAACTATTTAATTTTTTTCTGTAAATTAGGTAAGTCGAAGGGGGAAAGGGATCTATACAGATTGGTTTACAATTTTTGAGGATGGATGCGTAATCTTATTACACAACGTACTTCTGTTAATTAATGTACAGTTCGCCAACTGTAATTGAATCGGAGGCTCCCTTATCTTACTCAGAGTAGGAAATACGAGCTCCACGATAGGTAATCAGATACCGGGGCAGGGACATCATTATCACAACGCCAAACCCATCTGCCTGCACCTGATATACGAAAAATACAAAATGATCCAAGCGATATCTTTGGACGCTCATCGAGAAGTCGATTGCTAGAACACGTTAAAGCCCCTGGAAATTGGAAAGCGAAGGACAATGGATCCCATTAGATACAACGGTGCCACCTACAAAAGTATGCAAAAGCTTAGCTAAAGACAAGGTCTTAATGCAGAGAACAGTTAGACAAGCAATAACATTCCACACAAGCAAGTTGGATCTATCAGTTCTATAGTATGGTGCGGAATGTTGAACCATGAGCAGGAAAGCAGAGCAGATTCTAAGGTCCCTGCAAAAGAAAACATTTCTTACTGCCATTGACATGGTCACATCGGGCGAACAGCAACTCCCTAATCATGAGAGTTTTTGAATACCAGTCCTTAGGCCCGAAACGCTAAGTAGCACCGAACTACTGTTATAGAGACCGGCGAATATGGACCCAGGAGGCATGATATGGCAATTTGGGGATAATTTGACCGGGATCGTAAAAGACCAAATAGTGCTATTTTAAGCAGAGATCGTTAATGCGGCAGTTGCCCACTAGTGAATCTGAAAGGGAGTGAACTGTAAAAGGATGAAAATTATGAGTCCAAACAAAATTCATCATTAAACTGGTCGTGGATCACTAGCCCGCTGTGATAACAAAAACCTGAAAAATTTCGAAAAAAGAAAAAGAAAAATTAAAAAGATATTCAACACTTGCATCCTATCTGGCTCGAGATACGGACTTGAAACTGCTGCACTAAACAGGAGATGTGCCAAATGTTCATTAGTTTGTCAGGAGAACGTGAAATACAAAAAGTAAGCTCGAGAGACAGTGTAAAGAACCAGAACAGGAGAAGAAGAAAAGCCGCAGTCATAGTAGAACGATAGTTTTAAAGAGGGAGGATCTGGAAATATAGCACCGTCAAAATGTTATTGGAAAAATTAAAATGTTGGTAGGAAGATTGTAGTAGACCATCATAAGCTAAAGTGCTTATCAAGTCTTATACGCCTAAGAAATATCTGTCAGGCAAAGCCTCTCATTATTACGGCATTAAGCAGTTGAAACCTTTCAATCGCGCGAGAAATATAACACGGTGCGACTATTTCTATCAAAGGAGCTAGGACTATTTACATCAAATTTTTGTAATCTGAATTACAAAAAATAAGTCAAATCCTTTCCAGACTGTAATTTTTGCTATGCATCTGGAAAAAATCAATCTAAACAACAAAACAGATTCGGAAGAAACATGTATACTATATCTAACTGGGAAATCCATACAAATCAAATTCCCCAGAGCCATATCAAATTTCGCATTTGACATAATGGAAAACACACAAATGTGTGAATATATAGAAAAAAAAAGATGACATTTTCAACTAGACACATGCGATACATGAAAGAAAAGTATAAACAACTAAAATAAAAATAGAAACCAGCATCTTACTTAAACATTAACGTGATATCAGACTGCGTATCGCATTCACATCAATCTTCCCTTCAACTTACTACTTTTCACAGATATAAGGTGTTTCAGAAAATCACACACAAACAAACTAGATACATGGATACTAATAATTTTTTGATATTTGATATTCAAGTTAACTTAATCTAGGCTTAAGCTATCTAGGTAAAGAAATGTACATATGTACGTACGAGTGTATCTTCTACTTTGCATTTAAGTAATTAAATATTCTTGAAACCGGTGTTATGGAGAAAAAAAGAAAAATATTTTTCCCTTATAATAAAAACTAACGCATTTATGAGAGCTCTAAAATTCTTATGAAAATTCTATGATAACTTAAAAAATAGAAGTTGGCTTCTAAAGCCGCGATTTTCAGCAAGCACGCATTTAACAATTTCCTGGAAAAATGTTTGCCCATCCTTGAGGGATGCAAACATTTTTTTGAGTGTTTTCCTGTCAAGATGAAATTTGTTATAAGAAACGGGAGATTGAGAGACGAAGTAGAATATACTACTATAGTAGTCGATTATAGCACAGGTGGAAAAAAAAACAACTAAAATGGTTTCGCCACATACAACCGGTTCTACACCAAGAGGTAAACCACGAAACACGTGGGAAATACGCATTCAAACAATAGGACACAAAGGGGGGAAGTCAACTATGGAAATGAATAAGGAGGATCAGTATGAACAGGGACGAGTGGAGATACTGGATACACTGAGGTTACACCCACCCTAGCAGCAACAAGGGAAGAAGAAGAAGAAAACCGTCAAGACGACGACATTTAAATCACAGCACTGTACCAGGCTTAATGCTCATAGGAACATTATATTCTACAACCTCAACTTAAAAAAAAAAAAAATTGACAAGCGCAGAATCAAAGATATTAGAGTCGCCGGAAAAAAAAAATTAAAAAATTTTCACTATAGACACCTAATGACAATTTAGTAGCGAAGTCAAACACAATAGGTATATGTAAATTGCATTATCAATCTCATTGCATCTAACTTCTAATCGTAGAAACTTATCTGTCAAAGACGCGTAGTAATATACGACTTGAGGGGCTTAGTGGTTAGGTGCAAAACAAAGTTGTTCTACGGTCCAACCTGTCAAGAATGCCTTGCAATTGGAATTCCTTTAACAGAGGGCATATTAAGGATGGAAAACTAACAGAAGCCAGTGGAATTAAAAATGAAAATTTAGACCCTACTTGCTACTATCGCAGCGACACTCTGTCGAACTTTATACGAGCATCTCAATGGAAGTTGTTTATTCAATTTTAAGTTTCAAAGGGATTTTTGCAGTGATTCAATGAGAATTTAGCAGTCGTTGAAACTGAAATATTGGGGCTTGGGATCAAGTGCCGACCCAAAATACATGAATACAAAAAAAAAAAAAAAAAACTAATTTGATAATGGAAGATCCTTTAACGCATCCTTCTTTCAACGACTAACAGAACAAAACAAATAAACAAAACACGAGTATCACATTGGATTGTAATTGATTTATTCTCTGATTGCAGTCTCAGTTACACCACGCGACTTAAAAATTAGATTCACAGTGGAAAAACGTCACACCAAACTCTAATTGAATTATTCAAATCCATGCGGATATTCTTTTATTCACCAAATTATGTCCTTCTTCGAAAGAAAGAAAAAATCCAAGAACTTCATTCAATCGCAATCCGCGCAATATGCGTTACAATGGGGGTTACTCATTTTTAATTTACTCCTGGGAGTCCGACAATAAAATTTTTTTTGCCTTGAATAAGGGAAATATTTTGATTGTTTGATTGCGAAAGATTCGGTTAACAAACTTAAATTGTTACGAGGGTGAAATATTTCGTATGTCCTTTTACGATTTTTGAGTAGAAAATTTCCCATATGGTAGGAATCTGATATCAAAAAAAGGACACTTCTGTTGCACTTTTTATGTAACAGGATATATTGGATTTTTTTTTCTCACCCGCGAAAGTTACTAAGTAGAATGGACAAAAATGTCAGATAATCCTGCGGAGTTATCTGGAACAATTGAAAGAGAAATGCGGTGACCACATTTTTATTACGGTCATTATCCTCAATGACGTATCAATTTTTATTGCAGAGATGCACCGAATCCACCTAAGAAAGGGTTAAAAGGATACTTCGTTATACGCAGATGTTTTCCTATCTAGTTATGATGCGGCGAACACTTGTTTTTAGGATTTTCCAATTTGCTTTTGTGATTCAGTTTGCTCGTAGTGTTTTCTATGGGATTTCACTTTTCTCAAATCTCTTTTTCCATTCATTTCGTTCGAAATTACTGTGCCAAAACCAGTTCTGAATTAGAAACACAGATTTTGAAAACAGTCCTGAGCATGAACGAGCATTTTGTTTTTGATAGTCAAATTATCAAGCCCAAAACTTCAGCTGTTAATAGGTTAAAAACACTGTTTGACAATTTCTCGCCTAGTGAATTTGACAGATGAGTGGTTTGCGACTGCAAGAACCGTTGGCATCAACTTGACGCAATGTCGGGTACAATTCGACCATTTGTCAAATTGTTTATAGTCAAACAGGCCGTAAGATAAAAACACCGATAACGTATAAGATGCTGTCTGTACATGTTCATTCTCAAAGAAAAAAAGCGAAATTGTATCGAGATGTACATATGCATGCTCCTCTAATTGGATCGTGTATAATGAATCTATTCGACTTCAAGCAGACCAATATAATTTCGTATTGCCTAGAACATCTAGAAAACAAAATTTTAAATCATTTTCAATGTCAGACTCTTGGCTTTATGACAGCAGAAGCATTCACAAGAAGTTAAAGCTTTTAAAAAGGTACATAGATCTTTTGACATTTTTTTTTGACTGTGGCAGAAATGAAAATCAAAAACAAATGTCCGTCGGAGTTACAAAATACAATCAAATAAGAGGTATGTGTATACGGGAAAGCACATATACATATGTAATAGTTCACTTTTCAGCTGAAATACAAAAAAGACACAAAAAGAACAAAACTTCAACCCTGAAGTGACCCAAGACCGAGTAGACTGCTGATGGCTACCCGTTTAAGAAAAATGATTTCAATATAATCCTTGTGATGTGGTTTAGTCTTGGATGATCGGGACTATTTATTTTTTTAAGCTCGGTTCGGAAATTAATGTTAGCAAAAATAGTTTTCATGGAAAACACACAATTACCCATCATAAGCACTATGTTATAAGTGAGAGAAAAACTAGTCAACCTACATTTTACACAATCTAATCTACCATTAACTTAACTACAGGACGACGAAGAATATGCTTAATTTCATAGTGAAAGCCTTATTTTAAAAAATCGGACGAGGTACTTCGATGCATACTGATGAGGAGAAACACTTTGTGGGAGGTTCGAATGTTAGTTATAAAACATAAAATAGACTAACTGTGGCTCACCGGTATCTAAGATACGAGTAGATATGGTCTTTTGTGATTCTCATCTGCGAATAAGTACTGAAGCTACAATGAATCGAATCGCTATTTAGAACAATGAAAATCAGTAGAAATCAATGAGAACTAAAAGAGAAAACTATCTCTAGCTGTGGCTCACTGGTTCCTAATCTCGGTTTAGACAGAGAAAAAACTGTACAATCAACAGTAAAAAAGTCTCGCCTGTCACTTTTAATACAGAAAACCGCCTCTAGTTGTGTCTTACTGGTAACTTAAAGCACCAGTCTCAAGTATTTTCAAATGAAAATAGAATACTCAATTTAGATACTACTCATGAACGGGAGAGGCGTTGTAAAATTAAAAAAACCAAAAAAGTCACAATCTTCGACAGAAAAAAAGGTTAAATTTGGGATAAAATGATGACTGATTGATTTCGCTTGGAGAAAAAAAGAAAATTGTGGCAATTTTTTCGAAATAAATCCTTTAATATTCGCATATTTCAAACAGATTCAATAGCAAAAATGCACATAGGAGGTTTCAACGTCGGAACGTTTCAACCGTAAAATATAAGCAAGCAGATTTGCACAAGAGATAAGTCTAAGGTTAATAGGTTTGAAATCTAAAATAGATTTCTGCTAAAAAAAAATTTGCAAAAACTACGAAATAAATAAAAAGGAAATTTGTTTGTCGCTAGGTCCATAATAACTCTTTGTATCCTTCCAACAACCGTTTTTTTTTTCTTAACTCTACTCAACTTTTATACATCTTGCACACAAGGTTTCAAAGGAAAAAACAAAACAAAAATTAAAAATAAAGTAAGCAGTGATGTGTCCTTTGTAGGAACAATAAACTCTTACATGTGTAATATTCCATCATATTTTGATTGTATCGATATGCTGTGGATAAATCCATGATCACGAAGTAACAAGTGCCAAAATCTTAAGACTAGAAACAATTTTATTTTGTTATTGGTGGGTAGATAGAAGGGAATCGGGGGCTTTCGAGGGAGAGGAATTCACTTTGACTAAATTTCACACACAATATCCTTGTGCGAGGATAACATTATAAATTTTTTGCCCATTTGTATATTTAACACATTTTTTATTATTTTTTGTTTCGCTAGTTTTCCACACACAAAAATAAATTCTTTTAAACAAATTCTATGAGCAGAGAAAAACCGTCAAAACAACACTTAACACTCGCGGAGAACGGATACAGTGCAGTCGTACAAAAGAATCCGTGATTTTTTCAAATGAAATACGCGCGGCGGTATTAGATACTTATGGTGTGTGTAATTATTACGACGATGCACAGAATTACGACGAACGAACGAATGGAATAACTTGCACAAAGCGTTTTCGCACAACCACCTCATAACCAAACAAACAATGGTATGTGATTGGATGACAACAATGACAACAACGCCACAGCGCCAACGACGACGACACCGATGACGATGATGAAGAAGATAAAAATTGTACCTCTACTGCTGTGAGGAGGCTGTTGCGGCTGCGACGGTCCTAAACAAATGCAGGGGATAACGATACGATACGCATACGATACAGTGGCATACAGCTTGTGATGTGTGATGCTAGCGAGTTGCAGCAACATTCAACACAACAAATCAACACGTATACACATAGATACACTTTAAACACATACACTCCCAACACCCTTGACTGACTGAGTCTTTTACGAAAGCGACGACGATAACGGGGGTGGATAACTGTGTGATGTGATGCTAGGGGCATCGTATCGGATTGCAAATGTATCTCGCATTACAAAAAGAACAGAAAAAAAATATAGAAATTAAGAAGAAGCAACATTCTCGTTTGCGCACTAGATGGGGGTTGAATCTTTGTACTAGTATCTCATACTCAACGTTTGGTTGGCTACGCCATTTGTGTGTGCAGAGTGTTTGTGTAAGGGGTGGTCTTCTCGTTGCTGGCTGAGTGTTTCGGCTTGCAACATCGGCATATCCTTGTATGTGGCAAGTCCAACCCTCAGTTGTGTGCATTAGGGGTGTATCCTAAGTTGTATCCTTGCAAGGGATTCTTCAAATATTTTCGAACCAATCGGTAGACATTATTGCTTAGGAGGGCGGTATTACGCAAGAGGTTTATTTTTACGTTGTTGTTGTTTTTTTTTTGTGTCGATAGGGTGGTATGGTGAAATGTTGATAAAAAATTTCGTTTGAGGATGTTTTACTCTCTTGTACTTTAAGGGGACAAATTTTTAGTATTTTCAAAGGACTGATGTGCTTTTCTTCATTCCTTTTCTTTTCTTTTTACGTTTGTGTGTCACCTGAGTAAGGCATAAGCTAAAGGAAAATATGAGAATTCACTGATGCATAACTTAATCGAAATATGTGGAAAATTTTCTTTCACTTTTATTTATTTATTTATTTTTCTCTAAGGGTGGGGCGGTGGAGGGATTTAATGGGGGATTTGATTTCTACAACGGTGATAACCCCTTTTTTTCAAATAAAAATGTAATAAGTAAACTGCTGAGGAAGGACACTCCGTGTAATGGACAAATCGAAAGCGATTCTGTACATCACAGTTTGAATGGTGGGGAACAATGACCATGATGAGAACAAGCATTTGGGGGATGATGTTAGATAATATTGAACGGAGTGGATCGTTGAAAGCCGGTAAATTTCGAAGGGAATATGAACATACATGCCCGTAGGAAGGTACACAGCAGAACTTCTTCAAGTATCAAAGGGGAGCTTATCTGTGGATCTGGAATGTCAAACAAGCGGCTTTCCAAGGGTATGACTGCCGTTCGACAAGTCTATTTTAAAAGTTATTTTGAATATGGGGCACATCTTTTGACATATTAATGGGAATCAAGGCGAGTGGATTATAATAACGTACACATTGCTTGCTAATGGTAACTTTGGTGTCAATGTAGGTACAGGTTGTGTGCACGTGCAAACTCTCTCTAAAGGGTATCCATCGATTGCAGGATTAAAGACAAACTTTCTTATTAAATATTAAGAACAAAAAGTGTGGATAGCTGTCGGATTACAACATTGAATTTGCAACTCAAGTGATTGGTCCCGCAAAGGTCTGTATTTGGGCCCATTCTATTGATCGTAGTATAGGTAAGACCTCAACGAACACCTAAAACAACTTTGTTACGAGACCGCTGGAGTTAATGCAGCACTACCAACGAAACCCAGCGGAATTTCCTTCTTCCTGTCTATTGTCAAATAGGCAAGAGGCTGTAAAACCAGATCGTGCTCTTGTACGGACTAGGAGTGTGTAGGACTTTCGTAACGATATAATGAAACTGCTGTCAGTAAAAATCAGAACAACAGAAAATCTATAAAATCCGAGATCTGGAAACTTAAACCTTATCAATGGAAAGCGATAAATGGATAAATGAACCCGAAGTATGACTAATTACCAACAAAGGTGCCACAATTCCAGGAAGGGGAGATGGATCTAACGATTGACATCGAATATAACCATTTATGACGAACTATTAAGGGACAAAAAACCTCCCTGATTCATTCTCACGAGACATACATACATACACATTTCTAGACCTTTCCAATCTACAGTAGTCTAAGAACAGAATCAAAAGATAGAAATCTTGGGGCAGCGATATACATATGTACATTCATACATATGTAGGTACGTATGTATGTAAGATCACAAAAAAGGACTACACGCACAATAGTCTAAAACGAATTGTTTGTGCATACATACATATGTATGTACCTACATACATACATATCTATAGACGTAAGCTATTTTTTAAACTTTTAATTAATTATACTTAAATGCCTGAATGTTACATGTGGTTTAATGAATTCCATCACTCAAATGAATTATTCAAATACATTTATTCAAAAAATTGCAATCCGCGTTGTTCCTTGTCCTTAACTTTTAATGATTATTTCACAGAAAATTTCACAACTAACATACCTTATGAATCACCACCCATCGCGCAAGCACACACTTCATTAAATCAAGAAAAAAAAATCCACCTTGATTTACTCTTTTATTACGAAATAACAAATTACCTCTACACACTCAAACCCACACTTGGATGCATCAACAATTTCGTTAATCAAACGAAACTAACTTATTTTTAAAAGTCAAACATTCATATATGTACGTATGTATAAATCTAAAGTCAGAAAAAAAAGAAAAGAAAAGCCAACTATTCCGAACCATGTGTGTGCATATTTTCAACCATTTCAAGGTCTCAAGGTAAGGGTCTTGACAATGACATGACCCTCCAAGGGTATGCGCAAATTATTATCAACAAACGGCTTAAACACACCAGTTAAATGCGAAAAACAAAACCAAACCTAACAATAGATACTTTTTCCCAGAGAAAAAAAAAAACAGCGACAACAACGACGACGATGACTACGAATTTTAGACAACAAATAGCGATGACTCCCGTGGAGGCCAACGTAAGGGGGCTTTTTTCATTGAAGGCAAGACGAAGGTACCAGCAGAAATAAGCTTGTGAATTTCTCTACATGATGGTGTTGTCAGGTTGAAGTTGAATAGGAAATTGCTGCAGGTAAACAGGTAAATAAACACGCATTTTCAGAAAACATTAACGAACAAGCAATATGGCAAAGACGATGGGGTCCTCGATGTTTTACTTAATGGCTCAGGAAGTACAAGTTTCTCAAAAAGATGAGCATACTTTTGAAACCTTCGCTTCAAAATAGAACTCATTTTGGTTTAGGCAATGCAACGGCTAAGCCTTTCATAGTAGCGAAATGTGTCCTTTTCGAAAGACTTGGTGGCAGGATCGGGGAGCCTTACATTTAAACCACATGTATGTACATATAACAGGATATAGTTACCACTTTCGCATTCATATAAAACCAGATTACAAGTGCTGTTACAACGCAATCCAGAACATCTGTAAGCCTTCTCTCCGGAACTCCCAAATAAGGCAAGAAAATCCATCCAAAGATATCATGATCCATCCCAAAAGAAGCCACACAATTTTGTTTTATTAGGAGTGAATTGCAAAGGATTCAAAAATTAAAAAATTGTATAATTTCCAAAAATATATTCGAAAAATTTGTATTCACGATTTTGAACTAAAAAAAAAATCTAGACACATCCTTCCTATTTAAAAATGTAATAGACCTACTGCCTTTTCATGCATTGAAACGGGTGGGCCGATTTTGATGTATTTTGCCTTGTTGATTAGGAAATGAATAGGTAAACGTCACATGAATTGAAGCCTCACACAAAGCATTATAAAATTTGCAGGTGGTCCTTCCAACGCCTAGACATAGAGAGTAAGCCCAAAAAGACATCTATATACGCGGTGATGATTTTGTTCAACACAATTTTACCCCTGCAGTTGGTACAATGAGAATGTCACCCCCACCCCCTACGCTACAAAGTGTATTGTGTGTGAAAAAATATTTGCTCTCATTGAAACAACAGAACTTCATGAAGAGGAACAAAGGAAAAAGAGTGAAAAAAAAACCAAACACCAGAATATTGTGAATGAAAAATTCTTGTATTTGTTTCCGTTGAAGCCTTGTTCTGTTGCGGTTTTCCTCATTTTGGTTTCCTATCCCCCAGCTCGGTGTGATGTAAGCTGACCATTCTCTCGTAGCCTGAGAACAGGTTGTGTAAAAATTTCTGTGTGTGATACAATTTGATTGAGAAATCTCACATTTTATAATAAAAAATAAGAAACAAAAAAAGAAATGAGAAAAAAAAAAGAAAATATATACTCCAAAGGCGCAGTGAGACGCCATAGAGTGGTCTGAAAACAGGCACGGACAGACCAAAAGGCAGCAGCCAGCCGGAGGATCTTATTCATGATCCGCACACCTATTGTTTCTGATTTGTAGCAGCCACGATGACGATGATAATGATGATGATGATGATGATGATGACGGGGCTTGGTGTGGTCATGTGAAATTTGATTCTCGGACATCGGACACTACATACTACACTGAGTCGCTGGCTGTACTGCAGGTTTTTCTTAATTATAGGATTGAGATGAGACCGCAGAAATTTAATCAGAATTTAATGGGTGATTATCGCAATGGGAACAGTTTTTTCTGTTTTCCGCCATCAGTTGTCGTGGTCTTATTCTGAGGGTATAAGTATGTGCGAAATTTCATGGATATTGAAAGGCGGTCAGGATTTGAGAAACGGAAAGAAAAACATCGAATTTTGCCAAAACTAGATAAGAGTGTAGGATTTGACACAATACTCACAAGAAATTAGAAATAATGTTGCCAGTTTATTTAGTTTTGGGCGAATAGTCCTTGGAATTTTATGAAACATTTATGAACTTAAGCTTATCTCCATTACCCAACGGCTAAAAAGTGTCATCAAAATTTTTTCACCTAACTACCGATTCTCGTCCTTTACATTTAACCTTAAAACATCTAGATTAATACAGCTTTCGTCAGATATTTACATATGCACATATGTATTTATGTACATATATAAGATAGGGTAAGAATTCTTCAGATGTGGGCCAAGGAATAGTAGGGACATCTATCCAGTAAAAGACACACATTGCTGTTGCAAGGATGTAAATGAGAAAGAACTACTTCCTCTACAGAGGCTCTGTCTTAGGAAGAGCAATGCATAGGTAACGTGTGGGCTAGAGCTCATTCGACAACGTAATTAAACGTTAGGAGAAAAGACACACACACACAAATATTGAAACGAGCATTTTCTAGGGCTTTGTGGTATCAAAATGGTGTACTACCGTGCTGATTGGGACTCAGATATACCACGCATTCTTAGAATAAAAAGCAAAGCGAACGTAAAATTGCATTCGTTAAGCCACTAACGCATTTAAAGAATACATCTATGTACATATTCCAATCCAAATAAAAATAAATACAATCAAAATCAACACTCCTCAATGCTACCTGTCGGTCTATTTTCTTTCATATTTTTGTGTTTCGTCCCTCTCCCCTCTCCTTTAACAAAAGTTCTAATAAGTTCATTGAATTTCACCACATTGGCAGCAGTAATTCACCACGAGAGATCGACTTTTTCATTTTTGATTAATGAGGTTTGCACTTCCTGTAAACTCACACTTTTGTTCCTTTTACAGTCACTGTCTTGGCTTACTTGTGCGGTTTTAAGTATTTTTTTTTATTTTTTTGTTCCTTCTTTACTGCTGCTTTCATTCGCTTATTTCTTTCTCTTTCCCTTTATTTGGAAATAATCAAGACAAAAAAAAAATAGTAGAAATAAAAATAATTATAAAACTGTGGAACGTAATGCTCTGATTACACCAAAAGTACTTTGCAAAGTAATTCTTTGTTTTTTTGCACCTTTTTTTGTTATTGGTCGGTTTGTTGCTTGTTATTCTTTTTTTTATTGCACTCACTTCGTGTTAATATCTTGGTTGTTAAGCGAATTATTTGCTGCCAATCAGTAAAACTGAGTTTTACGATCCACAAAGAAACTAAACATAAATCTGATGCAACTAACTCAACTGTTTTGTACTACGAGTATCTCCGGATACAAACGGTTTTATTTTTTAGAAAATTGACAAAATTTCGTGAGACTTCCTGTGTTTATGAGAAAATAATTGCTACACACAGTGCGCGTCAGGATACAATTATCTACTTGCATGACGACGAGATACTTTGTCGTTTCTTTCAGTGATGAGACACTTAGTTGCATTTTTCATCAGGGAACCGTGTTGAATACACATTAACAGATGATCAAATTGGATACTTTATCACTTTGGTTTGTTTGTTTATTAGTGGGTGTAGTACAGCATCTGGTTGCTTACGACCACCCGAAGATTTTTTTTTGCAAGCGGCAGACACTTTGACGACTTCCTTTGGTTTCGGTTGAAAACGCAATAAGAATTTGCCAGTTTCTCCCTTTTCCGCTCCTGCGTGGCAACGTGTGCAAGTGCAGTTAAAATTAGAATACAGAATCTTGGAATCCCAATCAGTCGCCATCGTCGGCGCTGTCGTTGTAGCCCAGTTAGATTTCCCAGGCGCGCTTACAGAACGAAAGTGCACCCACCTACGGTCGGACGACTTGGACGACCACGACGAATGATGAAAAGCGAAATGAAAATGTGTTGGCTTAACTTTTCCTTTCTTTCCTGTAATATTCATCGTGTCGTTGTCGTGTGGTCGTTGGGTTGGGCGGTTGTGCTCTAAACCAAAGGAATGAACGAACAAATCGTTACGAAAGAATGAAAAGAATATTCTCCCACAATAGTGAGTAGAATAAATGATCTTCCTTGGCCTTGAACATTGGGGTCTGGTGGAAGCACTTGTCTTGGCTGAGTAATTTGCATAAATGTATCTAACCCTACATACCTCCTATAATTCCAAAGCTGGAATTATTCCTTGGGAATTCATAAAAGTGAAAACTCACGGTAATGACGTTTCTATGACAAGAGTTGTGTCTGATTGGACTTAAGCTCTGATTAGTAAGATAATTTCTATTGGTATTCTGACTGGAAATTTCATTAAAGAACAGTATCTGATTCGATTAAATGACAAAAGATGTTTTTAAACCGAGTCACTGTGGACAGAATGATCTGTGATTTTCGATACAATTGTTTGAATACAATGGATTTTATTAAGGCAACAAAAACTGCAGAACTAGAAACTATGTTTAGACTGCTTCTACGAGACTCATTTACTGGTTGAGTTGGCTTTATTAATTATTTGGTGTTAGGACACACATTTTTGAACACTTATGACATGATTTCGCAAGGTAAATAAAATGTTAGAATAAAGGTAAATGCATGGTCAAAATGGAAGGAACCTACAGTTTAAAGCCATATCCGAAAGGCAAATTGAGAAGCTTTCTCAAGACAGTTATAACTCTCGGACGTTCGTTAGACATTCCTGAGAGGTGGGACCATGAAAAAACTGTTTGGTGTTTTCTAGGATTCGAACGTCGAATCTAACGCTCAGTGATCCAAAGCACTAACCACTTGAGCCACGGCGCCCATATGGTCTACCCTTATCAGATTTTTATTTTTAATTCTAACTTAATATCTTAAACTCATACTGAGCTTATTCATAGGGAAACCTTCCTTCGACATTTGCAAAGCGATTCTCCTCTATCCTGACCAGAATAGACAAGTACAAAAAATAAAAAACCTCATAAAAGTAAATGATAACATCCAAGTATGTACAACGATAATAATAATAAGAGATGAAAAATATTTTTGCTTGCTTCGTATGTGTGAGCTCGTCTTTTATGGGTGTGGGGACATATCTTATTATATATTTTCTTTTTTTTTTTCGTTGTTCCTTCATTTTTCTTGCTCTCTCTTCTGGCTGGCTGACTTCGAAATTAGCTTTGAAACCACAACACCGTGAAATATGACTTCGTCTTAACGTTAGATAGATATGTATCTATTTTCCGCCCATCCCTCCTGTGCGTGCTCTATTGTGGATTCTCTCCCTCACACTTTAGGGTTTTTATTTTTTTTTTCCTTCTTTGCCAATATCTACTTGAAAAGTGTCAGCAAATAAATAATTCTTTTGGGGAGCACTGAAAAATTTCTCAAAAAAGAAATGCAACATGAAAGAAAATAAAAATAATAAAAAAAAAAAACAGAAATCCCATTACCCTCAAAGGTATTAATTTTTCGGTGGCATATCCCCAGAAATATACTCTAATCCGCAGAACAAATTTACATTTTACATTTTATCCAAACCACCCCATCCCCATATTGCCGACGACGATGATGATGATGATGATGATGATGATACTGCTGAGAGTGCTCCAGCAATGACATTACGCGATCTTTCATGTACTCAAAGACGAAGGGAAGAATTAAATTCCCGCAAATTAGAAATCAGGTTATGTTAATGGAGTCGTTTTTTTTCCTCCCTGCCATTCAAAGAGACAATTTACCGACGATGGCACGCATATTCTATGGGACCACCCTCCTCCTCCTCCTGGATTGGTGGTGGAAAATTTCAGTGGCTTTTGCTCTTTCAGTGGGGGTGCAATTTACACAGAGAAATATGGGTGTATGTGGTAAAGGAAGCAAGAAAATATGGAATAGATAAATCACAGATGCTGCCGCTACGAAGTTGGGTTTATTTTTTGTTCGCCTACTCTTTAATTTGTGCCTTCGTGGTATCATAACACAATTTCTCTGGCTCATCCAATTCGTCAAGAGAATGTGCTGGGTGCAAGGGCCATGCACAGATCCATCCCCTTGGAGAAGTTGGTAACAACAAATTATATTTTGATAATTTGAAATAGAGTCCCGTGAGAGTATGGGATGCAAAACAGCGGGAATTGAACACGGAAAACACAGGCAGTAAGGCATACTGGTAGATGGTTTTTAGGAGAGGTTGACCTTTCTAGGGTAAAGGATAATTGCAATTTCCGTGGAACATATGCTGTTGTTTTCAATCGTGGGTTTTTGAGTGATTTTTTGAAGGAGGTTTAACAATCTCGCCGAATCCATGCGCAGAAAGATTTTGTATAGTCACAAACTGAGAGTGGCTTTAGGAGACCGGAGACTATTAACCACAGAGACTAAAGTCTATGAGCTACACATGTCGATGCGCCAACTACGAGAGATACATATTACCAGCCACTCATGCCCGGATACCAACTATGAGTGAACATCAAGGGCGAGACTCTATCAACCACCAACCACTTAAACTGGGGTATCAACTACGAATGACCTTGGAAGAAAGACTACCGACGAGGGACTAGCAACCATAGAACGGAGTATCAACTAGATATGACAACCAGTGACGAAGGACTACCAACCGCCAATGTCGGTGTACTGACTACGAATAATCATCGGTGACCAGGGACCATATACTACCAACCACTCATACCGGAGTACCATCAACGAATGGCCACCAGAGACAGGAGACTACCAATCAGTCATATCGAGGTATCAAACACGAATAATCACCACGGAGGAAAGACTATCAGCCACCCAAGCTGATCGAAGTACAAACTGCAATCTACCACCTGATACTAGAGACTAGCAACCAATCATATCGACTTATCAAAGACTAATTAACACCATGAACGAATGAGTGCCAAATATCGGAAGCTACCAACCACTCATGAATGAATACTAACCACGAAGGACTCGCAGAGAGTCGAAGAAGCATTCTAGAGACAGGAGAGTATCTACCATTTACAAATAATTAAGGTGGAGACCGAATACTGTGTGGGAAAAAATCAAAGAAACAACATTTTTTGGTCCAGACCACTTTTGGCGGGCTAATGTACCACAACAAAAGGAAATGTGTGCTCGCATTTCATGAGACAAATCACACTAAATTTAGAGGCATAAGATCATAAAGACAATTACAAGTCAGAGACAATCACCCTGACAGATACAAAGTGTTTTCAGTAGACCGATTTTGATCACACAAATTGTACAAATTTCGTACTGTGATGCCACGTTTTTTTTCACCAGAACACGCACCACGTATTCATTCAAAGTTCAATAATTAAATTTTTTTTTTTGACAAGTATACCGAGGGCAAATCCCATTGAATGACATCAATTATATCGTTTTATCCACACCGACAAACTGACAAACCGCAAAGCAATCCATATCACACACGTCGGTGTATTTATTTGCCTCATTTCATCATTTAAAACCACACATCTCACCATTATCCCCAGCCATCCTTTGCCATACTCCGCGCGAACTCCGATCCGGCTGTGTCAACTCTGCGGTATTTCTCATTATAAATACCTTAACTCCAACGATATCTAGCCGCTGGACACTTATATTGGAAATCTTTCCAGATATCTATCTTCTGCATCTGCACATAGTGCCAGTGTACAACAACAAGGCCAAGAGAGTAAGTGAGGTAATAATGAAACGTAACACGGCACAAGAAGACTACCAATATCTACAGCGACTATAACAGAAAATGCAATAAGGAAAAGATAAACCATAGACAAGGAGAGATTTTTTTTGTTTTACTTTTAGTTGTTGGCCTCTTTTGATGCTTGCCACCTTGGGGCGATCGATTTTCAAATGCAACGATGTGGGGAGACGCCCGAAATAAAGAGAGAAAACTAAACTATAGCAGCCAGGAAGCAAGGTGTTATAGTAAAATAGTTTTCAAGCGCCAAACAATTGTCATGTCTATGAGAGGCGCTTGGGGAACTACGCTTCAGGTTGTGGAATTACAGTCGAGGTAATTTGTCGGTACTAATTTTTCCCCTCTCTGTAATGAAGTTTTATCAGAAATACATACATTCTTATGGTTAAAAGATATCTTGTAAGATTATCTCTCCCGGCAGGGATCCCTTTTAAGGTTTCGAGTTTTTGGATGGACGGCGCCACATTCTGAATCTAGGCAAGGGTCCCTCAAGTCAGCTGAAACTTACTGTCACTTAAGGACTAGGACACTCAACAACTCTTTGCTCTGATCTCACTCAATTTGAATACTTGTAGGTTATTATTAATATGTAAAAGCAATGGAATCTTAATTCCAAAATCCTCATTAATATTCCTTAAAATATGTACATATACGATTCGTTCAGGTACCTACATATGTACATATGTACATAGTACTTTTGGATATCTTAATCAAGCCTTTCCGAAAAATCGGATAACAGGAAGTTGTAAACTCTCGTTAAGAGGCCATGAAAAATTCATTGAAACTCATAAAAGTCTTTTCTTTTTTAAATACATATCTCGTTTGCGATCTCTAGTACATCTACTTGCGGGCAACGCAAGACCAACGGAGTACCATTATGAGCTTGTGCTACACATCGAACTCGATGAATTAAAGTGTCATTTCTATGTTAAGTAATATCAATGAAATTAATCACAAATTAACACGCCAAATCACCGTGCCACAAAGTTCGTCATGAATGTATCTACAATGGTAGTACCATACCACAACCACAAGTGTGCCTTGCAATTCACTCACCGATACTAACGGCTGTATTGCCTTGCCGCTATTGCCGCATGGAATTTTATCTTTATTTAGTATTTCTCTCCTTCCGCGCGGTGCGATCAGTTTGTACGGGCGCGCGCGCGCTCTTAATGTACAAGTACCTTGGACGACGTATCTATGAACATTTCTATGCATTGTCCAAGAGTACCTTAGCTAATTCAAAAAGATAGTAAGAGCCCCAATATGCACATGGCCCCATTTGTGAGGTCTAATGTTGTTGCAAGTTACTAAAGAATGCGCGCAGGCGCACACATACTCTCTGTGTGTATCTAGCTACAGTTAGTGCTCTTTTCATCTAAGACGAATGAATAAGTCGGATGAATGAACGTTCGGACCGACGACTACGCGACGAAATGGACAAACGAACGGATTCGGATGCCTATCTTTCGTGGAAATGAACGCTGGAGCGTTTTTTACTCAAAATGCAACGAAAGAGAAAAGTAGTCAGCCGTATGTATACGTACATATCTATGTGGAGTATTTACTTTCCATTCACCTCCTTTTGTTGTGGAGTGGCAAGATCATATTGTTTGTCCATTTGCTGCCCATTTGACCATTCGTCCGTTTTTATTTATTTTATGCTACCTGCCTACAACTTAACCCCGGATTAAGTAAAAAACATTTAAACTTTAAGAAAATGCAGAAAATCAAGATTTTCCTTTGCTTAGTTTCTTTTTCTATCGGTCGCGCAGACGTGTATTTTACCTTGTAAAACATAAAAAAAAATTATCTAACACCAAAACCCAAAAGACTCGAGCGAATTCTACAAATATATATTGCTTTGCTACAACAAACAAATTTTTGTATAAATGTCTTTACAAGTGGGTAGTGGCAAACTGCGTTGACACTCTGGTAGCGAATTTAAATTGTTTTTCGGTCCGTTGATGGTCTTGATTTCAATGAATTCCCAAATAGAAGACCATATTTTCCAAACTTAATGCAGGCTGGGTTCAGAATTGAAAGACCTTGGTGGACAAACTAGCGCAAAATTTTCAAATGGTTTCCAAAATAAGGAATCCTGTTATTCAAACTGAAAACAGGTTTGTCTAAGCTGCATTTTAAATTTTTAGTCTAGAAATGCTAGACTCTGCGCAAATCTGAGCCTTGGGCATTCAGGTATGAAGACCACAAACTCCATTGTCACTAAAAGCAGAAGTATCGAAATCAAATCGTAAGTCTAGAGTTTCAAAATAAAAGACCATCCCCCCTTTGGAGCCTAAATTATAAGATTTAAAAAAAGACGACCATTCTGATTAACTGAAATCTGAACCTAATCAAGCCTTAAATTTTTAATAAAATAAAAATTTAATTTCGGAAGTTGCATTTTTAGAGTTTTGACAATGACTAACTTAAAACTGATTATTCCATGCTGATCTTAAAAATATAATCCTTTGCTTATAAAAAATAACAGTAGAAACACATAGGCAACAAAACCGATGTGCTAATACTCTAAAAGGTAATACAATCGCACAGTAGTGGCAACCCTGTTTCCAATTACAGCTCTCCCAACTGGGTTTTACGTCTATGTGATTAGGCTAAAGCCCAAAGTTTCGTGTGTGTTGTACCCACAAAAAAAGGAAAAAGAAAAAATGTATCCGATATCCCGAAACGATCTCGTGTAACTAATCAGACATGTGTTTTTTAATGAAAACTACAAAAACCGTACACAAGTTTTGGGCAAATGTTTAGGTTTTATTGTAACTAGTTTATCCAATTGTTGGTAATATTAGCATTTTGTCTAGGGCTTCGATACTGGAGAATAGGAGATCATGCAACTATGTGCATTTGCTGGTGTAATTAAGCAAACATGAGGGGGAGAGGGAAAACAAAGTTTAATGCAAATAGTTCAACTATTCAACGTGAATATTGTGATTATCTATCGACTTATGGGAATGTTTTCTTATCAAAAGAGTTTTTCTATACGCACCTTTAGTTAAACTGACCTCATGAAGATTTTAATAACTCACTCTTCAGAAAAGCCGCTGCCTAAGAGATGTGAATAAATTGTGTCGTAAAATAGAATTTAAACGAAAATGAAACGTCAAAAATCACACGTCTTTAAATAATTTCTTATCTGATCACTCGATACCTATTCAATACAGATCAACAGCCAGATCGAATGAGATATGTCAACTTTGCCTATTTCCATATACACCAAAGATTAGAGTACAAAAAAGCCCCAAATTCTTTTCAAATATAGAATACGGCCTTCAGTAACGTTGTTGACCCTTAACACAGTTTTAAGCTGCATCTAGTAATAAAAACAAGGTAACCATCAATTGGACACGAGACTATATCTATGAGAATAGGCAAGACAAGGAGGAGCAGAACCCTTCATCAGACCTGACCCATTCTACGGAATAGGGCAACATACCAAACAAGTCAGGAAGTTGGAGAAAGAAGACAGGGCGAGAACCTGGATTAGCACTCCAGGTTTGAGGCAAGTTAAGAAACTTTTGGGATGCTACAATCGGAAAAAAATCGAAGCATGCCAGATGCATGCAGAAACAACCTATGTACGTACCTTAAAAGGCTTTTTAACGGGGCACTGCAGACGCGGGGAACATCTAAGGAAACTAGACATAAAAAATTAAGGCCTTTGCAGATTCTACAATGAGTCCAGTGAGACTACAGAGCATCTTCTCGCTATCAGATTCCTCAGAAAACCAGATAAGAGAGGGTGCTCCAGAGTGCACTGGTTTCACCAAGGGAAAGTAAGTGTTCAACTCTCAAACCGAGAGGAACTCTAATTGAAGGAACAAACCTCTTTTAGGTATTAGCAGGGTCACAGTGCAAGTAAGTCCTATACAATAAAAGAAAGATGTGTATATCTATTCTATTATCTTATTTCTTTTTTTTTTAAATATTTATTTTCTATTTTTAAAACTACCCATCTTCCGATTAATGTCTCACAAAATAAATCTGCAGTCTATCATGCTAAAACCACCCACACACTCTCTCCAAACTAAGATCAATTTGCATTTACTTTTGTTATTAAAATCTTTTATAAAACACAGAAATTACAACATTCAATAGACCCCCGGTTCTATATAGCCACAAAGCACAATCAATTAAAAAAAAAAAAAAATAAACCATTCCGTCCACCCTGTTTATATGAAAAAACACGCAAAATAACTTCCCGCTCAATAGCAGAAATCGTACAATTCCTTTAAAAATAATAAACGAATTCTCACTCTTCGCAGTAACTATTAATAATAATGCAGAGGTACATACATGTATACATACGTACAGTATAACACAACCAAAACTGATCCCAACAAGTACTATAATCTACCTCAACTTCAACACTTCCTCGCTGCTCTCTCTTTCTCACTCTGTATTTCTATAGCTTCAAATATCTCAATGCAAGCACTACGTGAGTATACAGTTATTTATTATCATTATTATTATGATAGTTCATACAAAAAAAAAAATTCATGTTACGCCATAGTTCATATAATTTCAAATTTTTACCCATATCCATTCGTACATACTTATGCCATTTTGTTTACACTTCTCAAACGAGCTTTAAATTAAACAAAATACATAAAACAGAAAAATCTCCGAATAAAGTATCTATTTATCTTTTATGCACAAAGTGAATATACGCACTTTTCTTATTGGCCCAAGCGTGCACGCACATGGAAAACGCATACGCGCATACGCCCTGCTTACGAGGAGAGTATGTGAAAAGTATCTATTAAGAATGCAGTATGTATCTGAATAGCTTAAATGCGGTTATCAGGTAACTTGTTTTATTTTTATCGCCAATGGGTGGTTATAACCAAGTAGCAAAGCGATTGGAAGTATAAATTGATGTGTGTGGTGTGCGGCGCTATAGATGTTACTTTTTTTTTCAAATTACGTTGATTATGTGTTAAAAGATTCAGATTACTTCATACACTTGGAAATTTACTTTCGTAAATACCTACATACAAAGAAAAATGCAAAAAAAGGTTTCAAATGCGAAAACGTTAATCAACCTTGAGGTGGTATAGATATGTATGTACACACGTATGTACATATGTATATACGAAGCTATTCTCTCTAATGAGCAAACAATTGTTAACGCAAGTTAATTACTTGAAATAGATTTTTTTTTGTAATTTCTCGAACTATCGGTGAGTGAGATACTTTTATGTATTTTCGACATTATGTGTCATGTCACCTGACCAACTATCCCCGGCTAAAGTAAAATCATTTAATCCAAAGAATTCGAAAAAATGCATAAAAATCCACATTCACAGATTTTTTTTTTTGTAAAACACTCCGCGAAACAAGAAAAACAACACCAAAACCAGATCGTTCCATATAATCCACTCCATCTACACCAACAGCGACATGAAAAATTTGTCACTCGCTGATCGTTTTGTGATCGTATCGGTTTTCCATTTCCCAAAACACATACCTACTCCACACGAGACGACGATATATGCATGTACACAATATGTATAATGAAGGTAAAGGCGAGCAAAAAAAAAAAATATGTCTTTGCCAACGAATCAGCAACGATCATCGATGTTGGAGGTTTACGTACGCAATACGCACTCTACGCGTATGGCGTACATACCACCTGACATGTGTGTGCACGGGCGCGACATCTAACCGCCTATCGGCGAGCGATTGAATCGAGTAGATAAGTGGGAATGGACATAGAAGTTGCGTAGATACACTTATGCGTGTTCCTCCCCATTGGTGGGGGTATCTTCGTGATAAACACAAGATATTTGCTAAGTATTTTCTTGACGCATTTTTATCTGAGTTTTAAGTGGATGTACTGGCAAACCGTCTAGTGGTACAAAGTCTTAACATACCATACGATACTATACACTCATATTTGTATACCTGCACACTTCTGTTTTTTGGACATTTTATTTAGACCAAAGATTGTAGGTGGTTATCGTTGTTAGATCCTTCGTTTTCCCAACCAAAGAGTATAGCGTGGGTGGATTATATGCGCGCTCTAACACAAACGATACATTCTCTATCAATTTACGGATAGGTATACATATTTAGATTTTTTTTTCACTTTTTTATTGGATAAGTTTTTGGTTTTTCTTTGCCAATCGCCTGCAAGACACACTCAATTTAGAGCAGGTGTTGCATGGATTGCATTATTATTTTTGACTTTTTCCCTAGCAAGTATCTATGGCGAAGAAGAAACTTGCAAATTCGTTTTCTCCCAGATAGATCTTTTCGAGAGATCAGTAGCAATGCACCCAACTTATGTGTTAGCTTCTGGCTATATATCGGCCACCGATAATTTCACACAAAACAATATACAGTCAGAGTAACCCCTACGGCTAGAGCGATGCTAAAAAAAAATATAGAAAAAAAGTTACGATCACCGATCCTCAATTTCCCGGTGAAAGAATAAGTACAAAAAAAAAGCCTTGATCTTATCACCATTAGAGAGCGCTAGAGACTTCTTCTCACAGAAATAGACTTAACAAAAGCAAAGAACACAAGCAGCACACAGTGGCTTTTTACCTGTCAACAGCTTGAAATCCTCTTTCACCGTTTTTGCGATCATCGCGCCAACCGATGAGGAAGCCCACAGAGTATAGGGCGTGAAAAATGTTGATAAGTAAGTAAACACATTGCACACTCCGACATTGTGATCCTTGTTATAACAGGTTATAAGATGATGCCCCTTTCATACAGAAAAAAAGCAAGGAAAAAAAAAACCTTCAACAACGACCATCGATCGATTGCCTCTCGAGAGTTCTCGTGTGCGCTCGATATTGCTGCAAACAACTACCAAATTGTTGTTGCGGCGATTTCCCTCCTCGAATTACCTGGCACGCGTTTGACTACCGATTATGATATAGTAGTTCGTTCTCTTTTTTTTTTTTTCTCATTTTTAGCACTTGGATAATCCTGAAGGTTGAGCTGTAGCTGTTACTGCTGTTGCTGCGGTGTGGTAATCACCTCGCGATCATATCCCATTTTGATACAATTTTTTTTGTCGAAGCCACAAGAACAGCAGCAGCATTTACAGCAGCTATTGGAATTTTGTTCAGGCGCGCGCGCGCAAGGCATCGCACATTTTTACTACTAAGCGGTGTGGCACAGTGCAGATGTGTGGAGAATATTGATCTTAACTTCCTTGTGGCACGATCGAGACGAGGGAGTGAGCTGGACTTAATGAGACCACTCTCTGGCTGACTGATTGTTTGATTCGAGTTTGATTTTTTTCTCGTGCTGCCTTGTATGTATGTATGTACATATGCAGGTAGGAGTACATCTCGAAAATTAGTTTCAAATGCAATCAATAATAGATTTGGTTTTATGTGGGCCGAGATAGGTTGGAAGGGATCTTGTTTTAGTTGTGCACTTTGAAAGTAGTGTAGATTTGATGGGACGTCTTCGTCGGATATTATTTGCTACGTTTTGACACGTTGCGATCAAATCAATACGCATTTCACACACCGAATATGGTTTATGGTATAGATTCACTTCTTTCTTGGAAATAGTGGCGAACAAGGTGAAGTAGGCCGTGAGGTACAAGAAGCCAAGCCAGGATTAGATACGTCAATTAATGACTGACCAGAAGGGAAAGGGTCGAATCCCAAAATATACCAACAACACTGTATCATCTACTTCTAACAAATATTTGGCAAGTGCTCGAGAGTAATATCTATCATGATAAATCTTTTCGATCTCACCTAGCGGCTTGGAAAAAAGAAAATTGTGAAGCTACATAGCAAACAAAGCCTAGACAGAGACAAGACCTGAGAAAAGAGAATAGAAGCCAAAAAGTCGAGTTTTGACCTGATATTTACTTCCAAGAAGCCAAGAAGCTTTTAAGAAAACACAACCGGAAGAGGAGTAAGACCTACAAAAGCCTGAACAAAAACCGATTTCGCATTCCGACAGGTACCTCCATACATATGCATATTAACGGGCCACCACAGACCTAGGGACGATCTCGAGAAACTTTAAAATCTTGGGATGTGCATAAGTTTATTAAACACGTGAAAATTGGTCCACATTAAAAAAAATTCCATTCAACAGTCACGCCCTCTGACGTAATATCAACAATTTACCGATACCAGTAAGCCATCGCAACACAACAAGTTTTGGAAGCACTTTATTTCACCTCAGCAACAGCACCGGCTATATGTCATCTTAAGAAAACTGAAAGAAATGGCTTATTACCCGATGCTTGTCCGAATGTTGTTGACTCCCTAAAAGCAATATCTAATGACACACCATGTGCTATGAAATCACAAAAACGCAAAATAAAAAAAAAAAACTAAACTTTTCGCGATACACTTTTTCTTCATCCGAAACAATTTAATCGTGGGCTCACATTCGCCTTTCATACTTTACTTGTTGGCCAGAGTCAAGTCGTCGTCGTCGTGGTTGTTGTTGTTGTTGTTTGTTATAGCCGGTGTGTGTTGTGTTGATTCGTAATGGGTGGGCACATCTGACTTAGGGGTCTACTGAAATACTCCACCACCACCCGACCGACAGCACGTCTCTCGATGGATGTTTAATTGTTCATACGTCTCGTGTGCTATGTAGCAATACCTGCACTCAACATGTCACGATTATGTTGCAGTAGTCTCTGTGTCCTGCAGCCTAGTTTTTGTTTCCAGATTTTTCTGTTTTTTTTTTTTTTTTTTATTCAACCGAACCGCTACCGGTCTTGCACACTTTGCGGAGGATGCAAAAATATTTTCCCCTAAAAAAAAGTATCTAACATCGAGATTGACTTCAACTACCCTTGGCTAGGGAAAAATTATATCTTATCCTACGAAAAAGTCACAGACCCACACCAAAAATACAAAACCAACACAAGAATGAATAGACAACAACAAAAATATCTGTAAAAAGCGGGCCAAATGTCCTCTGCGAGAGGATTTATGACTTTATGTCATTTAATCTGCAATTGCAATCGAAAGACCCTAAAAACATAGTCGCAGCAGTGTGCGCCGAATTCACGTCTTGGTGGTTGGCCGCCGCCGTCGTCGTTGTCCGTCGAAGTGACCTTAAGCAGCGTTAGATAAGCGGAAGCCAATTTGAGTTTTCGCTTTCTGCCAATCGAAAGGGAAACTCTTTTGCTTGAGTGTGGCTGGCTGGAACTCACGAGTTGGCTGGCCGGCAATGGAAAACTTAAAAATTCTCTGAAAATCAGCGCATGGGAATTTTTATGTTTTTCTTGAATCGGTATGGAACGATGTGTGCCGAATGGTTGACCAAAGGTTGAAGTTCTTTTCTAAGAAAAGAAAATTTTGTGCGTGGGAGATGTGATTGAGAAAGAGAAACTGAGATACTTTGAGAGTAATAGCAAATTATATGAAATTTGGTATGCTAATGAAATGAAAAAAAAAAACTGATTGTGTCTAGCTTAAGAGCATCAAACCTCATCACTTTCTTTAATTGAAATTAAATAATAGAGAACAAGGTTTCTTGCAAGAATTCATGGAACTGCAAACTAACCCAAATTCCGAGAAGCTCAAGTAGACTTAAAGATAAAGTAGATGACACACGTTGACAGATTGTAGACTCCTTCAAAACCTTTATTTTCGACCGAAAGACCCCAGATAACACATTTTAAAAAGAAAACTTTATGCAGAATCACAAATACTATGTGATGGATCACAAGGTCATTAAAATAAATATAATATAAAAACGAATACTATTGACTGCGTAAGGCTTACTACGAAAAAAAAAAAAAAAAAACGACTTACCATCACCAGAAATGCTCCCCTGAGAACTGTGAGAATCTTCTGGAAAGAAAGACAAATACAATTTAATTGCATCAGCATGTTTGACGCTTAAATCTAAATTAAGCTTAAGAGAATTATACATATGTACACATAATCATCCATTCACTCTGGAGCTCTAGTTAAATAATGCATTTCACTATTTCATAAGCCACATATTCGCACTCAAAAACAACGACAACACACTGACCTGCATTATTTTGCTGCTCATTTATAGCAATCCATTCTACAGCTGTAGTTGGCATAAAATTAGAACTGCCGCTACCACAATATCCTTCCAATTTGTGAGCTAAAAGTATAGAAAAGCACACGCAATGATGAGGAAGAGGTCAAAATAAAGCAAAAAAGAAAAAAAAATACAAAAGATACAATAGAAATAGAGATACAATCGAACAGATACACATAGTCCTACTAAAAGCACACTTTTCCGAAAATTGTTCCTGCACCTGAATGGTGTTATACTGCAGAGAATCAAAACAAACGAACGCAAAAAAAAGAAAAAAACGCAATTGTTCCTTGGCAATGTGTGGTGGTTGTGCGGTACTCTATTTGGAGAGCAGCACCAGCACCAACAGGAAAAGGGTTTGAAAAACCAACCAATTTGCATTTGTGGCATCATTAGACCCGAGTTAGTTTAGATAAAAGCAAAAGAACCAAAGAGAGACGACTTTCGGGAAAACAACGTTATAAAAGTCGAAAGTGAACGCTTGGTTGCGCACACATTCCGTGTACAAGTGCAGGAGATGAACATATGTATCTATCTATGGTGGAGTTGCAGTGGCGATATACAAAACAATGATGACTCCATTTAAGTCCTTTGTTGCAACAGCAGTAGTAAATGTAGGTAAATTCACCCTGACACATAGAATCGGTAGTGGCCGGCGGTTGGTGGTACACCAGCTTTAAGTAAGGGTATCCCCCTCAGAAAAAAAAATCAAATTGTGTATCTGCAGAGGAAATCAAATGATAATATACATATCTGGGAGGGTTCTTTGCATTTTAAAGCTTTAACAAAAATGGTCTTAAGCGTGATTCAATAAGAATGTCTCCGAAATAACCTATCGTACCGCAGATACAATTTTTAGGGTCTTCGAATTCGCGATAAAACAATAATAAAACCTTAAAATCCCGGAGGACTTGTCCAGAATCGAGCTGGAGAATGAGCGATTTAAGGGTAAATAGAGAATTAAGTTGAAAACCAAACCCTTAGCTATCCAAGGACCGTAGATTTAACTATGCCGGCAGAGTTCAAAGAACTGAAGTAGAATTTAATCGAGGAGACACAGCAGATGAGTTTAACCAAATGTTTAAGCAAACACCGACCATGAAACTAACTACTCCGTGTAGGAAGGCAAGATTCGATTCGAACAACTGACAGAAACCTAAGAATTAAGCTAACTACAAAAGGATTTTGCTAAACCCTTAGCTAGCCTTGATTCATCATGGACTGTGTATCACTATTTAATGTAAGTAATCTTGCATATAGACAAGTTACATAAAAAAAAGTTATTGAGCATATGAATTGTAACACATTTGAGATAAGAGATATGTGCACTAGATTAAAAAAAAACAAATATTGAAAAAAAAACTTACTCTTTGGAGGTTTTTCATCGTGCATGCTCAATTGATGTTGATGATGATGTGACTGTATGAATCCACTATGATGATGATGTTGGTGTGACTGTAGTGCTGGCAATCCATGATTTAAGTGCTGAATATGCACTGATGACTGCAGTTCCATGCTGAGCATATCACAGATACCTAAAAGTAGGTGAAACAGAGTTAATTCAATATAAAGGAAATTAAGAAAGTATGATACTATGAATAAGGATGGAAATGAGTAGAAAAGTACATAAAATTATCGATGCCAGGATGCTTTCATGATAAGGATAATTCAACCGTCTGCAGGTGATGTCTCTTCGAAAGAGAAGATTACAAAGAAAAAAGAATTTTAAATTTTCGACTTAAGGAGCATTGCCATTCAGGAAAGAATCTACTTAGAGAAGTTCGAATATATAACAGCAGTTCTTATAATGCTTCATACAATTGAAGAATACATAGAGCATATATTTTTTTTTTAAATATTCTCACAAGATAGGCGACGAAGTTTATTCACCATGGCTTCCGATGAACACTTTCCAAGTAGTACAACCCTGATGAAGTTCTGATTTTGTCTGCAAAATTGTCGCAGCTTAATCCTTCTACTGAATACATACCACATTTTTGATAATGTTCCCAACACAGCTTTAGATTTTCCGACCGATTCTACTGTTTTCATCCAGTTTGGTATCACCTTCAGCCGAGACTATGCTTTCTAGATATAGAAATTTATTAAATCATCAGGATAACATGGCCCTTCCTGGAAAATCTTTTACCAGCGTTTAGCATGTATGTACAGGCATAACTATAAGTGTCACATTTCGAACACAAATAACAAGTTGCACTTAAAGACGGTATCAAAACTACAAAGCTATTTTTGTCTGCGCAACTGTTTAGGCCACTTTTTGCCTTTCCACCTTTCAGCTGCGTGACTAGGTACTGCAGAACAACCTCCAAGATTAATTCCAACTTTATGGTCTCTCTGGATATCTCCAACCTCTTTGTACGGAACCTACTTTATGTGCAATATTCAAATAAATCATCGGTTTTCATGGCCTCGCTTATCAGTCTTGTAGTCGGTTAATACATCCCCACGACGCCCACTCCCCCTCTGGTATCCTTACTAAAAATATTATACTCCTCTATGCGGTTCTAGTTTTTGGCTCCCTTAGGCGTAATAATAATAATCAGTATTTCGTATATAATTCCTTCCTCCCTATGAATTGTGTATACGGCTGGGAAAAACTACCAGCCACCGCGGAATGATTGTATGATGGCGTGAGAGAGAGCCGAGCAGCCGCGCGCGCGCAAAACTCCAGCAATACTACTTTGCATAAAATATCCATTTCTTCAATTCACTTGTTTATTGTTTAGGTTAGGTTTTTGGCTACCTGCTGGTGCGCACATTATACAAGACTGACAACAACGACGATGGCAATGGCGACTGACACCTGTGAGTGCACGCTCTGTGTAAATGGGGGAAAAGTGTACTCAGAACTCCTACTCTCCACTATCGCACATGTGGTACCAGAGTGCCTAGTACCTTTGTTGTCGAATTATTGTGTGATGAGGAAAAGAAAATTTTCCCGCATTTGAATTTTATTTCATTTTGATGTCGTCCTAGCTTGTAATTTTTCCCCATTTGTATACACCTAACCGAAGGAAGGCAGGAAGGAAGCCCATAAGAAGTGCATTAAACCTGCACCACATGTCATGTAGGGTAAGAGGACGTTACATCGTGTCGTTTAGAGGGGTGAATATATGTATATTTTTTATAGAAAATTGCTGGTGTGGTACTATAAGAATGACAGCAATGTAGTGGCATCATTTTCACCCTTATAGTGCAGTTTTTTTTTTTATTTATTTTGGAACAACAAATGTTTCTTAATGAATGTGAGAAAAGCAGTTGACTCATACAATGGTTAAAAGGGCAAAAGAGTTAAATTGAAAAGTTCAAAGTTAGCGTAAATCAGTTGCTTTTAAGAAGCTAGGTGTTGCGATTTTGGTATCTTCTATGGGAACTGATCATCTAAAGTGATAATATCAACATTTAGGCTTAAATCAAAGAACCGAAAACACATTGCTAAAATATTTAATGCCCAAATGCAAATATGACACAACCTTTAGGAAAAAAACTTATTGTGAAGGATTCAACCCTAAGCAGAGGTACGAGCACAGATGACTATATCTAATATTTAGAACAATTTTAATTGATATCTGGTGTTTATCATTTTCCGTTGGAAACATCTTAATGGAGAATTGCATGGAAAAAATTGGCTTTCTACGAACAGAGAAAAGTGCGGTTGTCTATTTGTAAGGTACGACTGATATGGGAAGGGCGTTTTTACAAAAAGCAAATACTCTCACTTGATCCTCTAATTCTAAATTGAAAACAGCTAGATTTGTTACATACCTACGGGTTGCCAAAAAGGACTCTATCGAATGATACTGATCATTCATATGCAAAAGAGAAACATTCCTGGTGACTGCAATATTAGTAGTCTGACATTCGCAAAATTTAATTGCAAATTAACTTTTATTTCACCTTTACTTTTGGAAGTAAATGAATATTCTCGTACGAAAAACGGGAATTCAATCATCTAACCGACCATCTAAACTTCCTAGTTACCAGCTTCATACATACACAGATTTACCATTTAATTCCTTATAACTGATCATTATCTTTACCATTTTACATTCATAAACTCATGTTCGACATCTAGATCAACAAGGAATGCATACTTGTACACCCACTTCCAATATCAAGCCAATCAGGATCAGCTCCAGTTGTTTGATTTATGACATTCAATTGATTTACTTGACAAGAGTCAATAAATCTCGCTCTCCTCCCGTGATGATGATAAATGACAAAATCATAAAATAATTTGCAATTAAAAGCATTTTTTTCTTTGTCAACTGTAATTGGTGCCTGACAAGCCTCTTCAATAGAAAAATCAGTGTCATGTCAGATATTCAGATTCATTTTCATTCCGGCGACACTGAAACACAGAGAAAGAAAGAAAATTCCCACCAAAGTTGACCATGAATTTGTCTGGTATTAATATAGCCTTTGCTCTAGACCTGCCACCAAGAAAAGGGAATTTTTTCACACGCATTTTAAAACAATAAGACATTCCCTGAGCGCCTCGTCGTCGGTCGTCGGTCGTCGCCGTGTAGCTAGTTTGCCATACGCTTGGAGTTGGAGTCACCTACAATTGCGCCGGTGGGTTATATAAGCAAAGTTGAAAAAAAACGAAACTACATAAATTTAATAGCAAAAGTATAGAGAAAAAAAAACAACGTTATACTGATGCCATGAGCTCAAGGTCAGTAGCGTGGGTACTTGCGCACGATTGTTTTCCTCTGAGAGATGTGACTCTCATTGGAGAGGTAGTTCCTCTTCTCGCATCATCATCATCATCATCAACGATTTGGCTTCCCTTCTTTTGTGGTAAAGGAAAGAAAATTTATTGCATAATCCATCTGCGGAGAAAAACATCGCCCAAAGGGACAGGTAGACCCACCTGTTTATAGGGAGTTTGACTAATTGAAACACTTTGACGCCCCGGAACTAGATGCATTAGAATGTTGTTTTAATGGGCTTTTAATACATGCACGCTTAAATGGTGCTGAGTATTGATTTCTTAGAAGGAAGTTTAGAAAATTCGATGTGCATCAGGTGAGTGCAATGTGAGTGAGGTGAGTGCTTGATAAAATCAGAACAAGGACATTTAAGCCTGCCATGTGAAACTTCTCTGCTCATGATTTTAAAACAGCTTAACAAAATTTTATTAAATTTTCCCAACAGAGGAGTCGCTGCATTTAAAAATGATGTCCTTTCTAAAGTAAAATGTGTGTTTAGACGCAGTACATCCCAAACTAAAGAAACGTAAGACTGGGGTTATTCGATGATGTACACCAAAAACCCAGGCTACGTGCGACAATATAAACGTCTTCCAAGCCGTCTTGAAAGTATAAGCTAGAAAAGTTTTCAGAATTGTGTTCGGTTCTTTTTTTCTACGAACGGAGACGCGCTCTGTAAATTATCCAAATAAGAAAAAGAAGCTGTTGCAACTTGTGAAACAAAAAAGGAAGCTACTCACGTACTATTAGAGACCAGCGATTAAGAATATCTCTATTCCAAAGCATTTTCAAAATGAATGAAGGAGTTTGAATGTTTTATGTTAATGTTACAGGGTGAAAAAGTACTAAGTCGTCAAGTAAAGTAAACTGGTAGTGGTGAGGAGAGTCTCAAAGTTAAAAAGTTACTGCCAAAACCTTTGCCAAAATGCTATCCATTTTGGTCTAGAAAGGCCTATCAAACAGAAATTATTTATAATTGGAGGGAGGTAAGTAGCAGATCGGAGAATTTCAAACATGTTTCTTCAGAATTATTCTGAACAGATAAAAAATATACCTAAGATTTCGATATCAAAACGAGATATAATAAAAATAAAGACGAAAACGCAGATTTTTGGCAGTCTCATGACGATGTCTGGTCACATTTCTTTTAGTTTGCAATAGAGAAGCTCAGAACTTGCGAGTTTAAGAAAAGCAAGCAAGAGGAAAACAGCTCTGGTGAAGACCACTGATTACAGAGATTGAATAAAAAACTTCATTAGAATGTTTAAAAATGCAACGCAGTTGTCATTTAAGGAGACCAAGCAATGGAAGATCACTTGGCTAAAAATCGCTGATCTTACGAATTCATTGAAATAAAGATCGCTCGTTGATCACTTCCTCAATTGCTTCGTCAACATACTCAGTCACAATTTGAGGCAAGAAACGACTGCAATGATTTAGTATAATCTAAAGTAGGATGGCCCATACAAATGACATACATTCATTATGTTCGAAGTACCGAAGACCGATGGCCTTATAATTTTTAATAAAGTTCCACTTCATTCTTTAAGAGATTTAAAAATTTGATCATAGAACAATAAATTACTTATATAAAATTATTTAATAAATTCACACAAACTTACGTATAAATTTGTACTAACTAAATAAAAATGTATATCATAAAAGCTGATGTGTCCAATTTCAAGTTTAGTTTCATAATTTCACAATTCAGCTTATTTTGGCTTAAATAAGTACATTAAAAATCTATGCTGCATCTTGCATAAAAATATTGTAGAAGAAAAACGTAAAACTAGATCAAAATAAACACGAATGTAGAAAAAAAATAAATAATTTAATAATTGACATTGACAAAAGTGATAAAAAAACGAGACCAACAATTTTCACGCTCTCTAAATTCCAGTAGAAGAAATTGTTTGCGTTTTTTTCGTCAATTTTTCGTTCTTATTTGAAAATTTTTAATATAGAAAGTTAATAGCTTAAAATTTGTATTAAAATTGAACGATAATATTGAACAATAATATTTGTCAGTACATCCAACAACAAAACAAAAACCCTAAGAGTAAAAATTTGAACACATACATTCATATACATATATGTAGGTGGTCCTTGATTAAACATGGCACAGGAATACATGAATGCTGAACATTTTTAAGGCAGAGAACTTTGTTAGAGAAGTTAAGCCGGTTGGATTAGAAAGGACCTATCTATGTTTTCATTTAGTTACAAACCTATAATCACTATAAAACTAGAAAGATTCTTACAAGGTAGGTATAGATAGCGACTATGCATTAATGCAGGCGAAGTACAAAACGAAGATCCTTGGTTTTTTTCTCCAGGACATTTGATCAAATATTCGCTCCATAAATACAAAAATAGATTTTACCTTATGGAGGACCTAATGTTTGAACCTTCGATAGCAAACTACATACTTTCTTCATGCAGAGATTAAAATTGTTAGCAATGCTTTTTAAAAATTACGAAAATATTCTGTCAACCGATCAATCACTCATTAGTCGTAAGATAATAGTTAACTTCCAGTTTAGGGATGAAAATTTACCGATTTTATAAACTGCATTCGTGTAAAGGTTTGCATTTTCCTTTAAAAATGTGAAATTATGAAAAAAAAGGTTTATAGCAACATTCCTATCCTTTAAGCTATCTTAAAATTTGTTTGTACATAAGTGCAATCGTTTGAAATTGTAGCTTGAAACGCGGATAGGACCTTTGTTGATGGATTTTTCTTGTCATGAGTTTAAAGATATTGCATTTGGTTCATGCGTTGAACTACTACACTTTGCGCCCTCAGAACAGAATACAATCGCGGGAATACAACAAGTTTCTGAAATCGCAACAAGACTACAATATCGTTAGGAATATGCTCGTTATGAGAAGAAATTTTGTTCTGTTCATGTTTTTGCCATCATGAACCACCCCTGTGGTTAGTGTATTGGACTGAACGGGAAGTTCGTAGGTCGAATCCTAAAAACACCAACTAGTGTTTTACGGTCCCACCTCTCTCGAGTGTCTGACAAACATGACAAACATAATCAATTTAAGAGAAGAGGATCCCTAATCACACAAGATCACTGATCCTATTTCGAAAATATTCAAAAAAAAAAAAATGTATGTTAAGGACCAAGCAAAGAAAGATCACTGATCGCACGGCCAATCTTTCGATTAATTTGACCTTGAGAAAAGCTAAAAAGTTGCCTAGCGTTTCTTAATTGATCATTCTTTGTTACCGCTGATCCTATCAACGGTTTGTTATAACTTGAAATTAGGGAAAATTCGCCCACACAAGAGGTTCCTCAAAGCAGGATGGCAGCTATTAATATGGACTATTTTGTCAATTTAGACAGGCCTGTTTTAGATAATTAACGAAAATTGGAATTTTCCCAGAAGTGCCGGTTTGTCTGTCTGATCATTCGATCGTGTTTTTCCAGCTTTGACGCATAAGATTTCGCCGATACTAGATCCCTTTGAACTATTTACTGATACAAACGGTTAGAACAATACTAATGGAGTATTTTAACACATGTCGTTATCGTTTGTTAATTTCCCTCGCCTTATAATTTCGCCTGACATACTAGGAGGATCAAAACTATTTAGACTGTATTATGAACTACAGAAAACAGCCGTTTCAAATGAAAGTACATATGTACATAATTTGAATTTGTGTCTGGATTTGAGGATAACCGATCGATCGTGCACTTCATCGAGAAATTTTAATTCATCGTATCGAGACTTATGAAAGTCACCGGGCGTCGTTTAAGATGCGATTGCCTATCACCGATTGTAAATACGTTTTCTCCTATCCTTATCAAGATGCAGCAGAATATCTTATAAGTGAATCCAAACAAATATCGTTTGGTGCCCACTTACCACGCAAGTAGAGAAAAATCCGTTTTTGATCTTTTATTAAGATCAATTGGAAGGTCAGCTTATATATTGTGACACAGGTAATCCACTATCGATGTTTGAAAGGATTTTATATATTTTTTTATAAATATACTTTCTTAGTTATACTTCACCTACACTTCACTATTACACAAAAAGATTTTCATCGTTGCCAATTTGATCCTTTGAACATTTTTTTTTTTCAATTAATTTCTATCATAAATGCTTCTAAACCGAATACACTCGCGGGACATAGTAGGATTGTCGATCTTTTTTCATAGATTTTTTGTTAACATTTTTAATTAAATTTACGGAAAAGTTAAATTCGCGTGTGATAGATGATCGTACATATACGTAAAGTCTTAAAAAAAATATATTCACTGATGTTTTAATATTTGTAGTTGTTGTTGATGTTTTTCCTTATTTTTCTTTTTGTTTTCTTTTTTTGATTTTCTTTTACATTTAAAATTCTTTGCGACTACCTGTCCGAAGACGAAGAGATCTCGAGCAAAACTGCATATAGGAACGTACAAAGTATCTCAACCAAAGCCGATACGCTTGGCCAACCCAGGTGAGTCGCGGCCACTAACACAGTGAGATGGATTTTTTTTTTTTTTTATAAATTGGTTTGATTGTGTGCGGTTTTGTTTTAATGTATCTACGACCTGCCCCTACCTGTTGAGTGAGAGAAATGTGTGTGATCTGTAGAACACAAGAAACAACCTGTTGGGCGCATTCATTTTGAATTTGTGTTGGAATTTGTGTTCAGATACAAACACGGTGTGCATCTGTGTAATGGCTTACGATGAAGGGGGTGGGGGTGATTTTTTGTTAAGTTACCTCTCTATTGGATGTAGAGTGCTGCGCGATGCCAGCTTAAGGTTCCAAATGTTGGTTTACGCAAATTTTTGGTTGGCTGAATTTTTTCGAGATAGAAAGAGAGAAATTTTAGGATTTTGTTTGTTTGTTGTCTTCTTGTGATGTTTGTTTTGGTTGATTTTGTTTTACTTTAGGTCTTGTTGTTGTTGGCGTTTGTATTTTGTACGTATGCATGATGGACTCATGCGGAAGAGTATATAACTGGAGTGTGATATATGATATTTTGGAAGATTTAAGTCGAAAAAACTTAAAGACAAGATTGTATTGCCTTTTAATATAAATTAAGATCGAAATTACATCGTCGACATAAACCCTTTTTCGTGATCCTTACCAAACGGATGGTATTCTTGTAGGTTTCTCACAAATGTTAAAACTTATTGTGTTCTAATTATATCTTTCAAAACTAAGAAAATGAGTGATCACAAAAACCGATCAATCAAAAATTGTATTACGTACAATGAGGCAGTAAGTGATCTAAAATAACGAAGTCACGATCTGTACGTCCTCAAACTTATATCTATGTATGTATCTATGCATTCATATAGGAGTTCCAAATACCAAATTTAAAAAGGATCTAATTCACCGCCTTGTTCTGTCTGCATCGTACTTGTTTCGCGTCAAATTATGACTTTCAATTCGGAGCCAAATAGGTCTCTTCAGTTTTCTTACACTACAACAACCAGAATCTTGTGTTTTAAATCCAAGCTTGTTATAAAGTAAGTGACCTTGCTATCGATGGTTTTTTAAATTGACAAGTTCTTAAACTTACTTATGTGAATTGGGATATTCTTGGACTTTAAGCTCATACCAATTAATCAGATCAGTGATTTTTACTTGTATCAACACAGGTGGTTGACGAATTTGAAGATTGACTAGCCCCCGTCATTGAAAACGTTGAAACAAGTCATATGACTGAGGTTGTAATGGTATATATGCTGGCACTGATTTTTTACAATAGAGGAAGAAGTTTATAAACAGCGGAGATCGAAGGAGGTTAGGAAAATTGTAATACTATGAGAATCCTTTCATTTTCTTCGGACTCTCTTCCAAGGCCGTATCACGTACTTACAAGGCACAATGAAGCTTATTGTTCATCACATCTACTGATGATATATCAAAGGCTTAAACAAAGTGTTTACTGAATGCAAAATATGGAAAACAATCAGCTCTCAGTGCACATCAACCTGCCCTCTGATATCAGGTCTGTGTCTTTATTAGAGGCAGTCAAGAAGCCCACGCCGAAGCCAGTCTATTAACATCCCTAAATGGCAAAACAAAGTACAACAAGTGCGACTTTATTTAAGTTATTTCAAGTGCATTCATTATAGGTACTACAAAGGAATAGAATTGTATCTAATATAAGGAAAAAAGCAATGTCATCGTCTGATCTCTCGTAAATGCCCCAAACTACCTAGCAGATGTTCCCATTTTTAATCTCCTCAACCTGCTGCGATCATATTAAAATCGAATTCATGAATTAAAGGTCTTTTCCTAGGCAAGTGGTGTTTAATGTGCTGTCTAGCGATAGAAATTAAAGAAGATGAAATAGAAAAACAGGTGTAAATGACGGCAGGTTGCTCTGTGGACAACAGACGGATGGTGGAATTGTACCCCTGTTTTGAACAAAACGGAACTGAAATAGAAAATTTAATCGAAGAATGATAAAATACGTTAGTGAATGTATTTATTGTCAGGATTCGTATGTATACAAATAAACAACAGATGACGAATGAGAGTTCCTGATGACAATTAGCCCGACATTTTTTCAACACACTCAACTGCGGCGCAATATAGAGCTTAATCGCAAAATGTTCTAAATTTAAAATTCAATAAAAAGTAACCCTTCACGGAGCTAGTTTGAATTGTTAACTACGAAGAGATTATTTCATCTACTCAAGCCAAAAAAATACACAGCTACTAAATGTGAAGAAAAATGAGACGTGCATTGGCGGGAATTGAACAAGTCCAATTTTGGCGGCACAGGGTTAGCATAAAGGGTATTTCCGTTCGCAAATGTGGATTTCGGGGGCAATACATCTAGGCGAAGCTATAAAATTTGATCTGAGAATGAAATTTGTACAACCAAAATTTTTTTTGCAAAAGAAATCTTAGATCATACACGGACGTATGTATCTATGTACATAGGTACATATTTATCTATCTCAGTGTCATTGCGTGTTTAATTAGCAAACTCAAAAATTAAAAAAAATTAAAATACAATAGGTATGTAGCGAAATACGATTTTGGTAAGTAGCGGTACATAAGTAATAAGCAACAGATTAAAAAAAAAAAAGAGAAAAGAACACTTGTGTGACAAGGGCCCATCTCATCCGGCTTGGCGTTATCATCCCCGAGACCGTGAAAATAGATCATCACCATCAACATCCAACATGCCAACATCACCATCATGATCATTGCGGTTACTGCAATCACCGCACATCTCAATTGAGTGAGCAGACGGCGCGTGGCATCGTTCCACATCGTGTGCCCCATTATCTGTAAAGTGCGCGCTACCAACCTAACGTTCATACATACATATGTATCTACGTTCATTCCGTTCCACACACATTCACTTTCCGATTCAACAAAATAAAAAAATTTCATATTCAAAAAAAAAATCTTGAGAGACATAAAGGTGTGTGTCGCCTAGCACACATCATGGTAAGTGCCAAACGTCGGGGCGCTCAAAAGATGATTCATTCATTCATTCGCGCAGCGCACCTCGTCACCGCCGCTGAGAGAGTATGCGTTCAGCTCTACCACTACACTACAAATTCACAACCACTACAGACACCATGAAAAAATCGGTACAATATCCAATCGGATCGTTACGTATGCTGCGCCAACTGAAATTATGGGCGGGATCAATCCAATGACGATGTTCTCTTCGCCGATCTTTTCGGGAAGAAAACCCCAAAACTCCAACCAAATGTGGAGGACTATGTCAACTTGATGGGGTTTTAATGTTTTTTGCTGTTTATGGCTTGAAGTATGTACCTACACATCTCTTTGGTTGATGTCATGTCTCAAAACAATCGGTTCTTTCCCTCTTCATCAACAGTGATTTTTTTTGCGCGCTTGTACCTTTTCTGGTTTCGTATCTATTTATGTGTAATTTTTTTTTTTTTTTTGAATCTTCTTCGTTCGGGCTGTGGTTAATGACTTTTATTTTTCGACGGGGGACGTGGATATACAACAGAAAAGTAGGAAATAATATGCCACACTGCAGGCACATAACGATGATTTCTCGAGGCAGATGTCTAGTTGGCTGGCTGTTTGGTTATTCACGTAAATTGGCCTGGCCTTAGACGAAGTGATTTATGGGTTTATTGTTGGGCTCCTATATATTTTCGTTTGAAAGATACATACATATATATGCATATAGCTTTCTTTTTTTTATAATTATTTCTGCCGTTGTTGACTGCTATACAAGGTACCTTTTGCCTGTGTTCTATGGAGGGGTAATTAAAATTATGCGCGCTCGTTGTTCGTTGGTCGTTGGACCAAGAGCTCTTGTGATGACTTGTGTGTTGTTTGTTGTTTAATTTTATTTTAATGTTGATTAAGTATATATGCATATATGTAGATATGTATGCATGTATGTATATAGGTAGTTTCGTTGGAACGCAATCTTCTTTTCCTATTGGCTGTGCATGGTGATCTTCGCATTTTGGTTCGTTATAACGGTAACATTATATTTCCACTTGTGCTGTACGCTGCTCACGCTCTATTGTGAGTAGGTATAGACTTTTGCATAAGTCTATTGCAAATTATATGAAATGAGAAAGAATTTATGAAAAACCAGCGATCTTGAACGATCTTGAAATTCCGATTACAATTGTATCGGTGCCTAGATTAGGAAACAAAACTTTCCGAATAGTTTACAGCTCTGTATAAAGTTGGCAGCAGAATTTGTAATAATAACCACGAAACACGTTAAAAAAGGGCCCAATTTTTTTAAGCTGTTCAAGCTTAATTTTTGAAAACTTTAAATTACTTGTTTTGTAAAGTTTTTTAAGCCTAGATTGTTGTTGGTGATTTTGACGTGAAGATTGGAAAAGGAGAACCGTAAATAGATTTGCTAATTACTATTACGAAGGTATGAAACGTTGAGTTTTCGCATCCCAATATCAGCAAGGGGACTTAATGATACCCAGACCAGCACACTGACAACTATACTGCGGTCGACGCAACGTAGTCTTCGACCACTACTTGGTTGCACCCAAGCTAAGGATGTCAACATCCCGAAAATCAAAAGCATGAGAGTTATTTGCGATCTCTGCGAACATAAAAAAACTGAGAGCATGAGGAGAACTAGGTTTTTGGCTTATAAGATATTTTGCAGCAGGAAGGATGTTTCAAAATTAATTAATAATGTAAAAATATAATATGCCAAGTCTACAAATTCCTAGCAGCCTACTTCTACAGATTGTCATTCAGAACGAAGCATTCAAAATTTCCGACGTCCAACAAATCCGAGTGAAGCTAGCTAGCTAGCAACTTTTGGGCCTAAAGGAAAGGACGAAAACTTGGTACATCTGCAAAATATAATCGGATAAATAGAGCCTCACTATCTTGTTCCAAATCCTAAAGCAAGAGAACCATCTATGTTGCACAAACTACCGGGACATCAGACCAAATCGACCCTATCAGTGTCGTTTTCCGCCGAAAAAGTCCACTGTCCAGAACAAGTTCATTCGATACTAACTACGTTTGAAGAAGTTTCTCATCATCCCAGTCCTTCTACTTGCTTTAAAGCAAAGTTCTAAAGCATTTTCCATGGAGTCAATGGCGATTCGTATGGACTGAATTGGCTAGGACATAAAAACTACTGTTCACCATGAATAAGAATCTACACTGCAACATTTTTCCATTAGAGGAACAAAACCTACCAATTCTTGCAGGTGAATGGCCGGTCACCAGCCGCATTCGATAGAGGAAGCAAATATTAGCACTGCATTTGTGAGTAAACCATTGACATTAGCTCGCTTGAATGGTCAAAAAACCAGGATTCCCCCATTTAGTCATCCATAATAGGTTGTATTGTTGCCCTCACCGTCAGCCGCCCCCTATTAATGCATCTAATCCCTTCTGGTTCTTAAGTACAGGTCGACAATAATCTCTTCAAACAGTCCACTCCGCTTAGTAGCGAAACAATTCTTGGGAATATCGGATGTGCATTCCTCTGGTATGTTTTACCACCCCACCATCAACCACATTAGCAGATAGCGACGACGACGATGATGTGGATGACGATAACGACAACACGGCAAAAGAGTTTTCTGTTCGAAAGTCAAAAATATTGTGTGCACCCCAATAAGTAGACAGTGCTTCAACAGGAGAGGAGACTCGACAACGATGCAAAAACAATGCTTGTACGGCGGCGGGATGTAGTGGTTTTGTGTGCGTCGCTATGTGTGTGTCTGCTTGTGTCCTGTAATAACTGCCATTCCCCCGGACTGTATCTGTCTGTCTGTCGGTGGTAATTTTCACGGTTTGACGATTTTTTATTCTTTCCATCTGCAGTTTGGTGGAAAACATTTTTTGCTTCCTCTCAGCTCTTCGCCCCTGATATGTCTGTCCATCTGTTTTTTTCTCTCTCTTTTTTCCGTTTGCCGGCCGAAAAGGATATTTATTGGGTTCATAGGATGGATTTAATACTATCCATGGACTTAAATTCCATACTTGTTGGTAAATTTCATTACATATTTATGTATGTATGTACATATGTATATATCCCAGGCAACAAGTGTTTGCATGTTTCACAGAGAACATAAGACAAGGAGGGTGGCGGCAGTGAAACAGGAAGAGTGGAAAATCGAGAAAAAAGAACGAACAAATTGAATGCACTTCCGATGTGTGTTTCAAACAAAAAGAAAAGTCTAAAATGGTTAAACGCATCCGTGACTTTGAGTAACAGGTGAGCTGACCAGACGAAAGGCGAAGCAGGGGAAGTAAATGAATTTAAATTTACGGGGATATTTATTTACCCTAGTAAACGCTGTACAGATAAAAATGCATAAAGACCGACATAAGGGCCTCAAGAAGACCAACTATACACGTTTGTATCGCACAAAAATACATTATAGAAGGCAAGACGAAAGTGAATCCCCCTAAAGGCGGCCAGCTTTAATTAGTTCTGACTTCAGTGGGTAATAGAATAAAAAAAAAAACTCTTCACTTTCCTGTTGCCAACGCTCATACCTTCAGCATAGCTTAATCCATTTCAGTAAATATTTCAAACCAAAAAGTATTTCTATAACGCTATGCTGATCAGGTTGTTTATATAAGGCGTTCACATAATATGGCAGAAAACATCTTATATGCCAAGTTAAGTAGATTGATGCATCTATAGCTGGCGCAGTTCAAAGGGTCTCCTTTTTTGAGAATCGGTCAGCAATGCTGAGGTTCGTTTCATCGGTTGAGGGACCTAACCTTCGTTGTCCTCGTTTCGTTTGCGTGGTTCGTCCTCAGTAAATCCGTCCATTATTTCCACATAAATATATTTTCCACAATCCCCAACCTAGAGGACCAGTTCCATTCTAGAAACCCCTAGTATGAGGGGTCAGTTATACCGATGTCGGTGACCCACTTCGGGGGTTTGAGAGCTGCCGTTGGCCCTTTAGGGCTCCTCCGCCACCATCTCTCTTCCAAGACCCCAACTAATTCTTGAAAATCCTTATCGGCCTAAGCTCCAAATATGTCGGAAAAGCCCGGATAAGGTACTATCTCCGCTCCGACGGTTTATCACTACGCCGTTGGTTGGTTCCATCTGCTGCTGCTTTTGTCTTCTGGTGCTGACTCGCTCTTATAAGTTTAGCAAACCCAGTCCGGGTGGACAACAGCCAGTACCCGTGCCACCATTTGGAAGTAAAATAAGTACAATTGATGTGTTGTAACAGTTACAACACTGGCCTTCTCCAGGTTAATTGCAATCAATGCCTACATCCAGCCATCAGAGCTCAGACCGACCAGAAAGCATAATTTATTTACATTCGTACGTTCCATGTAAAATGCCAAAATCTGTGCTATATATGTATGTAAAAGCCGGTACACTCCTCAGAGGCATATCGATCGAAGAATTTAATTTTAGTGAAAAGCCACATACTGCCGATACTAGAGAAAGAAGCCGACAACTTCAACCGGTATTCAACCCTACCGAAGTTCTTCATTTGCAAGAAACCCCAGGGAAGACCAAATAAGGGGAAGATATAGAAACAATTCCTATGGCATACGAGGCCTGAATTAAATATCTAACCTAGCCATCAACCATCGGCAACTGATTTGAGGTACACATTGAAGATGCAACAGATTTGATAGAACATCGATGCCGAAGGTCACAGTCAACGACAGACGCCGTTCCATTGGTAGTTGGCACAGTTGGCACAATCAACTTTTCTCTTATGAAAAATAACGGAACTTTTAAATTTATCATAAAATTGATGGCATTTTCATTACTCTTTCGGGTAAAAACGGTTACTTCCAAATAAAATTATTTCAATCTTAAAAAATGGAAATACAGGGATGGTGATATAGTTATGAAATGGAGTGTATGTACATACTAGAATGGAATGAATTTAGCAATTATTACCACAGAGTTAAGGAGGAACAAGAAAGCTGACAGAGTGGTGAAGCCCAAGGAAAAATACTGTACTGATCTCCTCTTTCGAAGAAAAAAAAGACATCCAGACAATGCTGCTATTATAGCAACTCATGTAGTTCATTGCACTTATTGCAACATTTCTCAGGCTTTCTTGTACCCTTTCTATGAAAACTATCTTCCCATGTCAATCTACAAATCCATATTAAAACCATAGTCTGATAGTGGCATATTTTCCTATCGTTATTGAATGTGCGTTACCACCTTCAGTCAACGATTTCTCAGGGCTTTCTTTTGGAATAGGAACTTCAACCTCGATTAAAGATAGAAAACACATCCGAATATATAAATCAAGCATATGCTACAAGACTTATGTAGCGAGTGCATGCATATAGTCCATCTAGAACGCAATAGCAGTAAACAATTCGAAATTGTATTTAATGTGTCTAGGAGACGGTTCGCTGATTTAAGAACTCTTTAGAGCATGAAGCCACGAGCCACACGAGAAAATAGGAAGATTCAAACGATTTCTGCTTTTTTTTTTATTATTATTATTTTCGTTTTTCCTATGCTAACCCATTATACAGTAATACTCAGGTGCAGCTGTGGCCTGTAGTTAGGCTTGCGTACACTTTTAAGCTACTTAAAGTTCGGTATGGCTTTTATGCATAGTAAATATCGGTGCTCCGTTGGTTTGTGTAAATATCTTCCCGTAGTTTAAAAAAAAAAATTAAATGCATGTCGAAGGGATTTGCTATGTGCATGGAACGAGGAATCTACTTTAAGATCTATGACTTTGAGGTGGTGTTAGATATTTTTTTTTTTCGACTGAATTAGTAGAACTAACGCATAGACTTTGCAGATATACATAAGAGGTTAGTTTAAGTTTTATTAAAGAAAACTGCACTTGGCCACTGAAGCAAATGACTCTTTATCCTCTGCGCCGTAGCAACGCATGGGTCAAATAAGGCATTGCTCTCCCACGATTTTTTACAAAAAAAAAAGAGAAGACAGGCAAAAGAGTTATCTATATTATCGCACCAAATAATACTATTGCTACACTTCTCACTCACTTTAGTGGTCGGTTTACAAGTTTACTTTGAAACGTTTCGGTGGTGATATTTCAATAGCCAGGATTTATTCATTCACTCTGTTGGAAAAAGAAATTGCTAAGGTACTAGAGAAAGGAGTGTGATAGAAGCTTAAGTGGATGATCAGTAGACTGTCAGTTGACAGCAACCGCTCTAAAATTGGTTATACCATGTGAGATCGGAACAGAAGCCATAAATGATGTGACAGTGGATCGGTGACACTTTAAAGCGAAACCAAAATTGCGTTACAAAGTATGAGATGTATTGGAATCCACTTACCAAGAAGAAGAGGAATCGAAAGCACAGGCAATGAGGTGAAAGCGATTGGAGGGAGTTTAAAGAAAACCATATGGGGTGCCAAAAAATAAAGCAGGCTACTCCTGGAGAATGTGCAGACTTTGGGTTCACGTCTTCTCATTTCATTTCATGTTTGGTAGTAGCTACCAAAAAAGTAGAAGAATAGCCAGATATCCTCTAAGCATAATCCAACCCAGATATCGGATCCAAATAAAGTATAAAACAATAAAAAAAAAACTGTTATCCACCCATTAGTAAAAATCCATTAGGTACTTTAAAGAAATGTTAGCGTTGACACGGAAAATGCAGGTTTGCGAAAAATTCAGAGCATAAGCTTGAGTAGGATGACTCATAAAAGAATTCTGGCAGTAAGAGAGCTAAATTCATCAAACAATCAAATAAGAGAATAAGACTTTAGACTACAAGGATATGTGTATTCCTTTCTTGAAAGGTCACGTGAGTAGAGAATTTAGCATATAATACTATTCCGCATTGCCGAATTCTATTTATGTGATGAATAAAAGACTGAGAAATCTTCTGCATAGATCTGAATATGCCAGTAGCTGGTGTGGCTACAGAATCTTTCTACTCTCGTCTGACACTCCTCAGAATATGATAGTTTCTCTCGAAACTTGAAAACTAACAGATTAGAGCTAGCATACCCTATAACAACGTGGCAGTGCATAAACACCGGACATGAAAATGTCTCATAATAGTTTCAATTTTAATGATTCCGTTATTATTCGAGGGTCCCTAAGGAAGTCCCCTCTTCTATTAAAGAAAACCTAAGAGACCATTGTCGTATCTCTCCTTTTTTCATTTAATTGTGCCAACGGATATGTGCTCCTTCAAGCATAACACCCGCGCGTCACTTGCCAACATTTTATATTTTAATATAATTCCACTCTTGTGTTTCTTTTTTCCTGAGCGGAGGGTTACTTTTTTTATATGCGAAAAAGGAGCGGAAAAAGGAAAAACAATTAAATAACGAAGAGACTGCGAGATAGATGAAAATGTATTAAAGTTTATTATCTACCCCGTTGGTGGAAAGGACACAAGCCTGAGAAAAAGACAAGGAGATAATTAGATGGCGGGGTACATGCTGATGGTCTGATCGCATTCCTTGATGACATGTACATAATGTAGATGATAAATTAAGACTGTTATAAAGTGTAGAGGCATGCAAGAGTAGGTTTTAATTAAAAAAAAAACACTAGGGACTAGGACAAACATACTAAGCTGCAACGTCTACAGATACTAGCACTCCTGGATATCACAGGATCGTCAAATTAACAACAAAAACAAATCTCCATCGCATAAAGGAACATGTGAAAACCCCACCCAAGACAAGAATAATTCGTCTGTGGAAAACCTTGCATCGCATAAATGTATACGATGGCGCTTAGGAATGGAAGATGCCCCAAGATCCACAAGGAGACAGGATGCTTAATGGTAAGTGAAATCTTCCACAAGGACAAGGCTTCTTTGGTGAAATTTGAAAAAAAAGAAGGCATTAGACAAAATAAAGCATTTTTGGCTTACCGTTTGCACCACAACAATGACAATGTCTGCTCTATGATTTCAGATTTCTGAGCTAGATAAGTATCTATCATTAGGGTTTCGCTCTTGATGATATCTAAATAATGTGCGCGGCAAAACCTTGGACCTTATAATCAGTATAGCACTCTACAACTCCAGCTTTTTCAAGATGATATCATGACTTCGCTCTGGACTCTATTTGATGATTATTATGGTTATTACTATTTCCCTATGTGCTACACATGCACCGCAAACTCTCCCTCTTTCCCATTTCATGTATACATTGAAGTTTTTCCCTATTTTTTCTTCTTTTTTTTCGAATTGCTTGATTTGGTCTACTGAACATTTTGCGGATGTGACTGACTGACGAATAAGAAAACCAAAAACAAAAATAAAAACCTAAAAAGTAGGGAAAAGCAAAAGAAGGTAGCAGCAACAGCAATGGTAACAACCATCGACAGTAAAGACACACAAAAAGTTGGCAGCAGAGGCAAAAGGAAAAAAAAAAGTCCAAAACCAACAAAACGTATCTCACAGAACTAACGTTCAAACAGGCGATGACTTGGGAGGTTACCCTTCATCCTCATCATCATCATGGGGATGGTTAATGCCGCGCCGTCCAATACAGGAAGCCAATACAAGACTTATGGCAGAAATAATTGTAAGAGTTTCAACGTAAAAGTTGATTATTGTCCACCGATCGTGATCGTATTCGTTTGTGGTGAGCTTCCTTCCTCTCAATACATACATACATATATGTACATATACCAGTGAAAAATGAACGTCTAGGTAAGGAGAATCCTTCGTGCAGCAAAATGTTTAAGTGATTGCTCACTGTTTTTCTTTTCTTCATGTGTAACAGGTGCATAAAGCCACAACAGTTTTAAAGGCGGGAGAAGAAGTCACTTTATTTAACTTCGTTTTTTCCTTTTTTGGTTATAGATCAATGTCCTTACGCACAGAGGAACCCCTCTTGATCATATGTTTGTAAGAAAAATAATATAAAAAAAAAACGAAGAAAACCGTTCTAAGGAACAGGTGATAAAAATGAAAAAAAAGCAAGGGAATTCCAGACAAGGATGATCGACCTCAGGTTAATGTACGTAATAAACTAAACTACAACCGTTGAAAGGAGAAACGATCAAGTAGTGAAATGCCTGTCTGGCATTATTTTGACTCCTTTTTGCTGCTTCTTTTAAGGATACCTCGTGCCATAGGATATGCCATTGTTGATCCTAAAGAAATTATGAGGATATTGCATAAAATTTGTGTTTGTGTGCATGCCCTTAATGTTGTTGTAGATACGAACTTTATGATTGTGGAATAACATACATATGTATGTACATTTTGTAAAAAAAATCTGTAAATGAAAAAAAAATATCTATCTATCTTTATGATTGTATTGGAAGTCAATATCTCTTGGCAATACATCGGTCACTTTGTCTACGCAAAGGTTATTTATTAGGAATTTTGACTTTTTTCGGATCGGTTGCCTGATATTTGAACCCTTCAAGCTCTAGACTTGTATGGAATTGCCTACACAAACTCAACGAACTGGGTAACAAGGATATCTATTTCTGGATGTATGGTCACACGTCAAAATAGGTGGTAACAAAGCAGCACACAGTATTCCAAGATAAGGTCTGGCAAAACGGAAGTGATTCAAAAGATGTAGCAGCAACCGAAGATGATAAACGCCTTTGTAGATTCTACAATGAGCCAACTGACATCGAACTCTGGGCCGCAAAAGAAAAACGTTCATTTGAAGACAAATTTGTTTATGAATCCTTCAGAGGGAATGGGCTAGGTGCTCCAGGATAAACTATTCCAACAGCCTCAGTCTATAGGAGGAAGACACTAAGATCGGAACACAATTGATCACAATTTACCCAAAGACCTATTCGCATTTCTCTTATTCTTTATATACAAGTGATGCGCCCTAAGACTCGAAAAAGATAGATCAATAAAATCTATGCAAATATACATATGTACATATGTATGTATAAAAGTAGGTGATTCTGCCTAAACCCCATTTAATAAAACCTCCTCCCTTGCGTAAAATTTTGAAACTAAGCAAAAAAAAAAAAAAAACAAATAAAAGCCAATTTATGACACAACTTTACATCCATCAATAAAAAAAAAGCTTCCAGCGATGAAATCGCACGATTTTGCCATTCAGATACAAAATTATAACATAAGCCACCGAGAAATCGTATTTGCTTTCCACTTTGCTCATTGGTCTGACCATTGTTTTTTTTTTTTTTTACTTTTTTTACTACCATTGTATGTCGTTATTGTTTTTTTTACCATCCAACTTCTTTGTTAATTCGAAAATTTACTGTATCAGACAATTATCTGTTGGGTTCCGTATGTGTTTTCTAACAACAACAACAACAAGCATATCACCGAATGGGGAACATATCAACAAATTCGAATGCGGCGACCTTTTAATTGAAGAGGATCACCGGACCGTGATTCCTTTTGATGAGAATGTGTGCACTAGTGTGCGTACTATGTGTATGAACAAGCGTACATTACTCTGTAAAAAAAAAAAAAGAAAGACGGAAAATGTTTAAACCAAAGTACCAGTGTGCTCTGTGCTATACTCGTTTGTATGATGGCAGTGGAAAATCGTTGTGTACATGTGGGGTGATTTGGTGACTAGTAACAAGGTGAACTGACGCGACGCTACTCCCCGAAAAGAAGAAGAGAAACGCGATCCGACCGACAGTCGGAGTAGCTTAATACCTACAGATTCCTTTGACTGCTGGTGGAGGGTACTATACATATGCATATGTACATATGTACATAGATAAGGCTTGACCATAGAGTCCGAAAAATGAACTTTGTTTACCTAGTGCATGATGATGGTGACCAATTTTTTTTCTTTTGTACCTGCTTTGTACGAAAGTGCATACTGCGCCCCTTTCCGTCGAGCTTTCCGGTACCAGAGCGGATTTTTTTTAGATTTAAAAAGAGGGGGAGTACACTACCGTCTTCATGTTTCCCATGTTACAATTAAAAAAATTAAAAAAAAAAATGGTTAGGAAATCCATTTTTGTGTTTTATACTTCGAGACTTTTCCGGGTTTACTCAACGGGGAACCATGGTGGTGTGGGTGAAATTTTTAAGTTGCGTGTGTTTTATGTTTCTCTTCTAATTGATGTAGACATCATAAAGTGGGTGCTGTAGTTTTTTTTTGCTTTTTTTTGGGAACGTCAGTGATTAATTTTCCATAGAAAGTCGTAACTATGGTGAAATATGTTTACACGATTTGGTGGGGGCATTGGTTACGGGAAATAATTGTTGCTTGTAGTATATATTTGGGCCATAAAAAGGGAGACTTCTACCGCACACAACAATTTTATTTAGACAGAAAATTGGGGTTTCCAAAATAATCCGAGTTTTCAACAGAATAGAAAGAAAGGAACTAATGGGTGCTGCCCCTGGGTGTGATACGAAATTTTCAGAAATATTGAAAATATGTGAAGGATCGATAAAAGAATCTTATGGAAACAATATACAAGTGCAACAGTTGCGTAAAATTACATCATTTTCTCACGATTCTATAATGGCTTAAGATGTAGACCTGAAGAGTAGCACCTATGTATGTATGTACATCTATAGCTAAGTTAAGCCTACGTGAATGTATGTACACATGTACATATGTATGTATGTGTGTACAAACATCAAAACGGAGAATGACTTTATTGGCAACTCGACGCGCATCGGAAATCTAACAGGGACCACCTAACCTGTCTTTGAAATAAATATGCAATCACTGGTTCTTTTCCTAAAGTCTTGCATTTCTATTAGAGGTCAGTTAGGCAAAAAATACTATAAAAAAAAAAGAATTAACAATTTTTAGATTTTGAGATTCAGTACCTACAAGACTGATGAAATTTTTTTGGAAAATTCTGCGAAATTCTTCAAAATAGTCCACCACACCCCGAAGCAAAAGGTATTAAAAAACGTTCTTGAGTTTCATCTCGAAGCGGTGTATTCACGATTTTTCACAATTTCTCAAAATTGTATACAATTTCCTATAATGTCAGCCCTCGAATTAGTTTTAAACAGGGCTTTATAGCAAAAATAGTTTAAGAAAAAAACATTTAATAAAATTGCTCGCCGGAAGACAGATATCAGCAGCAGTCACTTAATTACACAATCTAAAAAAAAAATAAGTGAGCGAAAGCTAAAATATTTTATTTCTCAAAAACTTTGTTAAAGTTCAAAAATAATAGTTAAAAACAAATGCAAACTTCTGGAGAAAGCCTATTTATACGACTAAGACTACAAACCGATGCGGTGACTACCATTCTACACAGTACCAGATACAAGGCGACAAAGTTTTCCAATTAAAACCAAGCGAAACTTTTCCATTTCTATAAATCTGCGTCTTCTTTGTTTATTTGGCTCACGTTTGTGTGTATACTTTGCAGAGATGTGCTACCATTAGGATTTTTTTTATATTTACCGATTTAAAGGAAAATCCAACATCAGACCAATTTGATCTTTAAATTAGATTTTATTATCAAAATGCAAAAGGATTTTCAGATTTTTCCTTTTTTTTTTTTTTTGTTTCTCATAAATAAACCCAACACATGAGTAGCTTCATCTCCTTACAAAAAAGGACGAACAACAACCAAATGAAAGAGGAAATATCAAAAAAAAAAGTTCTCTTAATATTAAAAGGCAACTTGCATAATTGAATTTTCCATTAATTTAATGGCAAACAAAGTGATAATGCTGCTGCTGCTCTGCTACCACCATGGGTTGTAGAACGTTCTGTCTACCACATAAAAGATACAGAGATCTTGCTGTAGTGCTTTTTGGGTGGGTGTAGTGGTTAATAGCTCTCTGGATATGCCTGTAGATGGATTACTCATGAAAATCTGTTTTACATCTCTTGCAAGCCAAAGTGGGTTGTATTGGCGAATAATGTAAACGAGAGGAGAACCACAATCGAGCAAAAAGGATTTGTGTATACATGTTGACTTTAATGACGACAACGGTATACCAAATATTGCACGTGGTTGGATGGCTTACATCATTTCGGGGACGGATAGAATTCGTGGGTAAATTATTATCACGATTTATGATTTTATCTATTCACCCCAAGGTTAGCAGATTTTGCATCTACAACGCGGCGTAATAACCACGCCCATCAAATCTATAGGGATTCAAGTGCACCCTTTCAATGCCAAAAAGAAGGCATTATTGTCTTAATCTGCTTTTGAAGTCCCACACGAATAAAAGAAACCACTTAAAGTTAAGTGTATTACCTTTCACTTAGGAATATCCTGCGTTGGGGTGGGCTGGGTGCTCTGGCACTTTCGTCTCTAAATAATTTTATGAATATGAGAATTCGTTTTGTTACCATTGGTAGTCACAAAAGCTAGGAGGGTTTTTTTTCATGCTATATGTGCAGTTAGAATTGGCAGGCAAATGGATATTAGAAATTGTTTTTGATGCACATTTTGCGGGAGGGTGAAGTCTGACGAGTTGTTGTATCTATTGGGGAGTAAATTATGGTAAATTAAGTAATAACCATGCTTCGAAATCTGTTTGTGGTAGATTTTATTAAAAAGGATTGCTTTTGAATTGACGACGCGACAGCGATATTTAATAAGTAATTGGTTTGATACCACACAAATAGTTCGGTTATTGCACGGCATTCTTAGGGAAGTTTAAAGATACAAATAGGCACACAGTCGTTTTGTGGTTTTTGTGTAGCTATTTCTGCCTACAAAGTCCTAGTTTGAATTTCACTCGATACATAGTACCTCAACGGAAGGTCTTAATAAGTTTAGAGGGTCATTAGTTGTAATAAACGAGAGAGAGATGCGAAGGGTGACAATTTATGATGGATCCAGCTCTTTTCTTCTTAGATAAACTGAAGCTTCTATTTATTTGCACTGAAGTTTAAACCATTTTTAGGGCTGAGCCAGGAAATCGAAAGTGGGTAGAGGCTAACCAATAATTTGTATAAAATTATTAATATCTATTAAATTAAATGGTTTGAGGGTCAAACTACAGAATCTGTAAAAACAAATTCGGAGGCCAAACAACGCGGAAGTCAGTCACAGTCCATAAAGCCATTACCAAGGAAAGCTATCAAAAGAGGTCGATGGAGGCGCAGACACAGGAGCCAATGCGTTAACAGTGGACGAAACTCAAAACACCTTAAACACTTCGAGCTGAAGAAACATCCTGTAGTTACCAATGGCAAGCACTTGGTGGTCAGTAGAGCAACGGCAACACTTTGTCCCTAACAAGATAAAGTATCCCCGGCCGTGCCAGTTAGTAATTTCATTAAATCAAATGGTGCTACACACAATTCTTATAACAGGCATTTCCTCTACTGAACTATAAAAAAAAAATGTGAATGGTATTCCATTTGATCCTAGAGAAAGATGTCCTCTCACAAAAACCAACATCCAGAAACCCAGGAACATTAAATTTCTAAATCAGGAGGTACAATACACAAAACCGAAGTTATTCTAGGAAGTGCGGCAAAGACAAAAAACAAAAGACATCCCAACCTACAACTTAACTCTGCATCGTGTATCGCAAAGTGTACTCCGGGGTCTGGTGTACAAACGATTTGCTTCAGCATAGCAGAAAGTGATAGAGTGGTCACTTGTGGTGTGCTCTGGGCCTTATGCCAAGTGTCTTTTGAACGTGGCTCTGAAAAAATCCCCGGCCACTCTCTTATTGTCTACGTGTTCTGGAGCAACAGTGGTAGCTGCTTCCGAAGCTTCACCAACAGTACTAGAAAACTGCTCAGCACAAAAACCAAACACAATAGAAAGATATTTTATGCAATATTATGCAGCAGGGGCAGCGGCAGTGTAGCGCGCACTCACGTTGCCGTCGCTGATCGCATTTATGCCACGCCAAGCACTATCTCTCTGGTAAGAAACAATAATATTAAAAAAATATTATCAATGAATGAACGAAGAAATTGTGTGCGCGCCTGTTTTACAGAAGCCAAAGCTGAATCTGAATCGAAAGGCAGGAGGTAGATGGAGAGAGAGAAAGAGAGAGAGACAGCGTGATATCGATGGAGTCCCTACGAGAATCATCATCGTCATTGTGCCTACAAAAGAGGACAAAACAATTAACAAGGAAGCAGCAGCATTGCAGCACAGCGGTATGAAGAGACTCCTGAATGCAGCTGGTCGCAGCACACTAGCCAACGTGCAAGACCAAATGCATTTAATAAGTAAACAAATGCATTGCACCAGTACACCATCTTCATTATACTCGCATGCTGCTCTTGTATCTAACAAATGTATATGTGCTGTGTGTGGTAGCAGGTTAGTCGCACGCGTATCCAACATTTCAATTGTGCACCATGGAATAGTTCAATGAGGCAGGGCTGGACAACGGTGCGGCGCCGACGGGCATTTTGTGGGTATACTGAGGAATACTCAAACATTTGTTGGTATAGAAGGTATCAGTGGTATGATTTAATTTTTTTTAAAAAGGAGCATATCCTTTGCACTCATAGACATAAGAGAAAAATCTGCAAGACAATTTAAAGAGTAGAAAATGGTCCTTGGGGATGTCGTAATGTCAACAAAATTCTTAAAACATTTGCTAAAGGTGATTCAGTCACCCTAATTGGAGACAACAATAGCTTTTATATATGCTAAACAAAACGGTGAGGTGAAACCGAGGAGGCTCACTAAAAAAAAGTAAGATTGACTTTTCGACCAACACGCTTTGGTGCTATTTTCGATTCTAAGTTAGCATGGAAAAGAAATGTGGAATCATTCGTCGAATATACAAAGCAATCATCAGATTAATCAACCCCTGAGGGAGTTATGAAGTAGGTACACGGTTCTTCATCGCTGTTCCCCGACCTGGTAATAAAAGGGACTGTCTGGTTCCCTAAAATGAATTCCGCTTGGACGGTTTAAAATGGATATAGTCAAAAGCTCTAACAAAGGATGTATCCTCCAGATTACTAGAAGCATGCTTTCCGAGCTAAAAAAAAAAACGGTTTTAAAATCTAAAAAATCCAATCAAGCCAGTTAAAAAAATGTACACATTCACTCTCCACTAACACACACCACGCAGCCAAACTTTATAAAGGTATAACAATACAGAAAGGGACGAAACCGCAGACGACTGCAAGTGCAACCTTAAAATGTCCCGAAAATTCCCAAACAAAAGGAAAGAATTATAAATAAATTAAAAAAAACACATTTGTTCCAAATATACATATAAATAAAGTTATAAATTCAATCAAATATATAAATGAAAAAATATGTTAAATTAATAAAACAGCTCACCAGTTCATAAGTAATCAGAATTATCATACTAAACGTAGGTACCATCCGCCATCGTTGATTGTGCAAGTCTCCATACATCAGGCAGTGAGACTGCTCAGACAATACTCGACAGATTTTAGACTTCTGAATATGTACTACGTATGGATATGTTTTTCGTTTTGTTATCGTGGGAGTCAGTTCCAGAATTCAAAACTCGTTCGTCTGTGCACGATGACTTTCGAAAGTCCGCTATTTCATCATAGTCGGAAAAGTTTTTAAACGGTTTTCGCCTGTCTTGACGCAGCGTGGGAAGAGGGTCTGGTAGTGTTCTAATTCACTAAAACCTGGCTCTCAAATCACGCTATCGAAGCCTTTTTTCGATATCCCTAGAGAGTCCTGGAAGAGATTAAGTCGTATATCGGTTAAAAAGAAAGTACTAAAAGCAGGAAAAAAATTATAGAAATATTAAAAAAATGGTTATAAAAATATTATAAAAGGTTATAAAATATGTAAAATAAATAAAACAGCTCACCAGTATATGTGTATCCTCGCCAAATTTGAATTTGAAAACAATGTAACGACTGCTTCGAAGAAAAATAACGAGCAACCGCACTCGCGAAACTAAAATAACGAGCATGTACATATGTATACGTATATATGTATGCACAGAGAAAAACTTAACGCATGACATAATATTATATATTATAATACTTATTTCCCAAACGAATCGCCACAAAATTTACTTTACATTAAAGAACATTTCTTATATTTAAGGAAAATTATAAATTTTGCCGGGAAAATATTGAATTTACCAACTAATTTACGATTTTTCAACGACACACGATGAGCCAAACCCGACAAAAGCATTCGCGCACTGAAACTGGCATTTGGAACAAATAAAGAGAGTGGAATGTGGAGCGGAGGCATCTGCGCATGCCTATACTTGTTCTCGTATTTCGGTTTAGAACTCTCTGAACGTGGAGTCTGCACTGGGCTTGATCGTCTGGAATTGTAAAAATGTAGAACACACTGGCAGAGTGGAACCAAGTAGGCGAACCGGTGCGGCGGTGCTCAGCTTTTCCATTGCTTGCGCACATTCCGTGAGCGACAAACAGTTTTGTTGTTCAAATTCGCTTTCTTTGTGGAACGCGTGCCATACTCATCTCCTTTGAAACCCTGAGATTTTGAAACACGGCGAATAAAGGGGATTTGACCAAAGGGAAAAAGTAAATATTGCTCTTTCTGTATTCGTGTTAACTGCGCGAAGCTAGCAGGCAGGGCAATGTGTGTATCTGGATTATGGATTCCGTGAATGTCACACCTGACGCAGTGTAGGAAGAGGGTCTGGTAGCGTTCAAATGCACTAAAATTTTCATCAAGAACGTGCTCTCAAATCACGTCATCGAAGCCTTTTTTCGATATCCCTAGAGTCCTGGAAGAGATTAAAAAGAAACCACTAAAAAGAAAAAAATTATAAAAATATTAAAAAAACATATTTCGCCAAAAATAGTTATACATTTTATCAAATATATGTATAAACAAAAAATAAGTTAAAATAATAAAACAGCTCACCAATATCTAAGTACATACATACATGTGTATCGTCGCCAAATTTGAATTTGAAAACAACGTAACGACTGCTTCCAAGAAAAATAACGAGCAACCGCAATCGCGAAACTCAAATAACGAACATATTTATGTACATATGTATGCACAGAGAAAAACTTAACGCATGACATTATATCGCTCAAAAAATACTTATTTCCCAAACAAATCGCCACAAAATTTAATTAACATTAAAGCACATTTCTTATATTTAAGGAAAATTATAAATTTTGCCCGGAAAATATTAAATTTACCAATTAATTTACGATTTTTCCACGATACACGATGAGCCAAACCCGACAAAAGCATTCGCGCACTAAAACTGGCATTTGGAACAAATAAAGAGAGTGGAATGTGGAGCGGAGGTATCTGCGCATGCCTATACTTGTTCTCGAATTTCGGTTTAGAAGGCTCTGGACGTGGAGTCTGCACTGGGCTTGATCGTCTGGATTTGTAAAAACATAGAGCACACGGGCACTGTGGGATTGTGTTAGAGGAGTAGTGGAACTAAGTAGGCGAATCAGTGCGATGTTGCTCAGCTTTTCCTTTGCCTGCGCAGACTGCGTGAGCGATAAGCAGTTTTGTTGTTCAAATTCGCTTTCTTAGTGGAACGCGTGCGATACTCATCTCCTTTGAAACCCTGAGATTTTGAAACACGGCGAATAAAGGGGATTTGACCAAAGAAAAAAAGTAAATATTGCTCTTTCTGTATTCGTGTTAACTGCGCGAAGCTCGAAAGCAGGGCAATGCGTGTATGTGGGTTATGGACTCTGCTGCTTATATTCATTGATTTGTTTTTATTTTTCGGAAAGCCTGGGTAGATTAAGAGAAAATAAAACGACCGAGCGAGCGATTGGCATACTCTTTTTAAAGAACTCTGTAAGTAATATTAGTTTAGAATCGAAAACAAGAGAGCAAATCAAATTCGTGTGAAACTAATTCCATCCCTTATGACTATCAGTTAGTCTTTGTTATATTTTTAAAAAAAAAATAAAGTTAGTCTGCGTTGAGCATACAATATGTACATACATATATGTATATGCACATAGATGTATAGCTAGTTAATTTGATAATATGCGATTAGGTTATGAGATAACTAATTTGTCCACCCCGAGTATTTACGCACGACTTCACACCTCTAACCAAATCCCTCCGGCCGAATAGCAAAGTAAAATAATGTGTAAAAGAGTCAGATTAAATATCTTAGGAAGATATGAACGTCACATTCCGGGTATTGCTCAAAGATCTTCTTGAGAAGTTAGGCTTTAGTAACTATCGAATTTCTTCACTGTGCAGGCGTGAGCCTAAGTAAGGTAATGCTATCTTTAAAGCATGTGACGGGAGCTCTAGACTCCAACTGATCGGAAATATGCAGCCAAATAATCTTCGTTCCCCCTCATATCAGGAGTTTTCACAGCAGTTGTTGTTTTGGGTACTTTCACTCCAACTTATCACAATTCATTCAGCAAATTGAATATATTTTCTTATGTTTTTAGGACTGAAGCTTGAACAAGTGTTTCTTGCGTCCGTGCCATTTAAAAGAAAAGGTTCCGAAGCCCTTTTACTTTGCATCCGCGTCACACTTTCATATGTGGAATATATTAGATTTCCTATTCCTTCGAACCGAAAAGGACCCGAATATATTCATAATTTCAAAAGAGAACGAATCCCCCACATGCCCACAAATAACTGAAACAAAACGGCTGAAGAAATAGCCCAACCGACTAAAACTAGATATATACTTTGCTATTAAACGTCACAAGCTCGGGATATTGCATTCCAGTGCCACTGCGCTGCTGCCGTCGCGTCGTCAGAGTTTTATTTTTCTTTAGTCACAGTATGTTGTAAAATGCAACTATCTAGCTCGCTGGCTGCTGTTTGCTACTGATGTTGATGCTGGAGTGTGTCTCTGTGTTTAGTTTCTTTTGTTATTCATCTTTCTCGATGGAATCGATTCAATTTCAATGATTATTCCTTTTGCAAATTCTTTCATATTTTTTTTGTGTAGGTATCTTTCAGAGAAGTTAAGATATGAAAAATATTTCGTGACTAGCTAATTCGTGGTCTAGCCTCACGTGTATCGCTGGAGAGGATATTGCTGGATGAATAGATTTCTGTTCCTTCTATATTCGTATTTTTATCTGCCACTGTTAATTGACCAATCAGTGGAGTTTGCCATTTATAGGATTTTTTAAAGTGAAAATGTAATCTCCGTTGTTTAGCTAAAGGCATTTGGATTATCTAACACCTTGTATACGCAGTTTTCAGTCAATTTTCATTTGCAGAAGAACAGAAATGTGCCTATGAAATTGACTTAAAAGAATTGAAAAGTTGGACGCATGATCTATAACAGTCTTTCCTCTTTATTCAATCTTCATGATTTCATTTAATTTAAAAAAGAATAAAAAATAAACTTAAGGGTATTGTACATATAACTATGCAGACAAAGATAAGGAAAATACATCTTAGGAGCCATCATCATCTAAGTCCTTTAGAAGGAAAAAAAAAATTATCGTTGCTTTCCCGAAAAATGCATTTATTTGTTTCTACCGTCCTTCGGGTCAATGTACGCAGACTCTCCTTACTTCTTGCACAACAAAAAAAATAAATGAAGAAATTTAGGAAAAAAACGGTTTAGTCTAAGGGGTCAACATTCGTGTTATAAAATAGAAACCCATCATCAGTGCAACAAAGGGACAATAACACGTGCTACAATGAAAAAAAAACACCTGAAGAGACTCCTTATCATTTTTCGATCGACATTACACCTGTTGTCCTTACGACCCCGGCACTGCTCATCATTCGGTCGATGTCGAAGCTATGAAGACAATGGGGGATGAGATGTGTAATTTTGTATGCATTGCTGCGCTACTGTGTTTCCAACATTGAGTTCGTTGGCATAGGGAGAAAGTCCTTTTATGTTCTCTTAAATTGCTTGTGTGCTTGAATGAATAGTAGTAAATAATTGTAACGTTAAAATTAATTTGTTTATAAAATACGTCGACGGCTGTTTTTTTTTTTCTCCCGCGCGAGACAAGAAAATGAATAATAGAATCTACACCACATGAAATTCTGGCTATCGATCTGATAAATTTAGTATAAGAAGGCTAGTGAAAATTCGACACAGACTATTTGCAAAACTTAACAAAAACCTTATGAACTTTTTATGTCTGCAACCGATCATCTTTATGTGAGATCCAAATTGAGCTTAATTAAATTGAACGGAATCCGGTCTATTTTTTATGACATCCTCAATCAAGTCGTTACTCAATGAAATTTTGACACAGTTTCTATTTAATCCACATTCGCCAGGTGCCCTCCAATCAATTTCTCTTTATTTTTTTTTTTTTTTGACATCTTCTTGTCTTGTTTTACGTTCAGTTTTCTAATTTTCCATATTTTTCATCCGGTCCCGATGATGGTGGGGAATGTAAATATAGTACTATCTAGCGCGCGCGAACGCTGAAAGAAAATAATAAATTAATGAAAATAAATACATGAACTCTGTTTCGTAATTGGAATCGTGGCTCGTGGCTTCACGCTCTAAGAAGCTCTTTAAGTCAGCGAACCGTTTCTTTGACTGTTTTGCTTTTTTTTTTAACTTGGTTTTAGTATAAGTAAGTATACTACATACTCACATATCCGCCAATAGAAGGAGTTAGGAGACTATCTACAACATGTCGGTAACGCCATTATAAAAATTAAATACATTCAGTGTACGGAACAAAAAATTGCGTTTTATGTATTTCTCTTGTTTAGTGTTATGTATGTTTTTACACTTTAAGTACTCTATAGAGCACATATGTATGTATGCACGTACATCGATAGTCTGAGAATCGATGGCTAGTTGCAAATCTATGTGTCTAAGATGTGTACTACCTTACAATCCATACGTTCATTTAATGTATGTATGTATGATCCTGATCAACTAGTGTTAGTATATACTTCAATCTACAAATAAATATTTTGTCCCAAGTAACATCTATTTGCACCTGTGAATCGCAAGATTTGCATCCCTTCTAGTCATCTCTGTCCAAGTTAATGCCAATCCTGATCTCTTACTTTTATTTTAGCTAAGACAACTTCACAGCAAAACGAAGACTTACAGGCGTAGAAACTTATTGATCGGCATACAGATCCAGTAATTCTCACACGCTACCCAAATCTAATGGAATGCACTTGACACTAACCATTACCACCCCTCGTTTACACCCTCAGAGTTATCATTAATTATCTAGAGGGGCTCGTTTGGAACAACAAGTGTATGCCAATTACCCGTTTCGGCATAATACCGTACCGAAGTGCAACCCTTAATCTGCGAGCACAAGGACTCTTAATGTTTCCATTTCACTCCAGGGTGGATATTGTTTTAGTGCTTTTGTTTTATTTTTTTCTTATTCACACATTTATGGAATTTTTTTTTAGTAATTTCGTTTCCCATAGCACACACTTGTAGTTAACTTCTAACAGAGGGTCTATGCGAAGGGGTGCATGCCGTGTTGACAGAAATTTTCTGCCTATTTGAGGGTCTTTAAGTAGTTTCTCTCGGTCTATCACACGAGGGTCCTTTTTGAATTTTTAGTGCGCTTTTATCGCAATCAGTCGAATTGTGACATTATGCGCCTTTCGTCACGGCGTACACACGGCAAGTTGCATAATTATATCAACGTATTAGGTTGAACCTAGCTTTTCTCACCATTTTCCATTAGAGTACTATAACAAAAAATTAAGTTAGGGTGTAATGTATGATGGCAACCGTATCGGAAGTAGATTTAATGCTTTCGGTGATTTATGCGCCCTTTTCTAGTTTTTTTTCCGGTGAGAATTTTAAGCCTGGTGCGCGGTAGTAATACCAACAGGTCCCACCGTACACTCTGTCAATCAGAATCAAGTTTAAAGGTTGTGATTGACGTCTTGTTGAGAATTTCATTACTCAACCAGTAGCGTTGTTATTATACCGATAAAAAGGGAAAAGAATTGGAAATACATGAGAAACATGAAAACATGTCTTTGAGTGAGACGGCACTTTTTGTTGTAGATTTCATGACGATCGAAATGCATTAGATGAGCTTTTAATGTAAATCGCGGTGAGGAACGGTTCTCACGGAAGTTGGAATTAGACATCAAACAGATGAGTTGCATCCATAAACTGCAAACATCTCTCAAAATCTTGATCTACAGACGCATACATGCATAAGCGCTTTCCTTTTAACCGAAAAATTTCATGCATTTTCTTAATTTTTAGGTAGCGCATGCGTGCCAAGCCAACCTATTACGTCGTTAGTTGTTGCAGACGTCTCGATGTCGCTTGCTATTAGGCTCTGAAGATGATGCTCCTTTTGAGCAGGCTGCTCTTATATCTTCCAAAATTTGTTGGAATACGATTTAATCTCTTCCAGGACTCTCTAGGGATATCGAAAAAAAGCCTGGATGACGTGATTCGAGAGCACATTCTTGATGAAAGTTTTAGTGAATTTGATCACTACCAGACCCTCCTCCCATGTTGCGTCGAGTGTGACAGTCACTTTCCAGTCATCCTGCACAGGCGAATGAGTTTTGAATTCTGGAACTTACTGCCACGATAACAAGACGAGAAAACATATCCGTACTTAGTACATGGTCAGAGGTCTAAGATCTGTCGAGCACAGTCTAAACAGTCTCACTGCCTGTTGTATGGAGACTTACACGATCTACGATGTCGGATGGTACGTTTTGAATGAAAGTTTTGTCGAGTTACTCAGGACACACGTGGACAATGGACATCTACCGCCTGACCGTAAATATTCTACGCATGCAACACATACATAAATACATAGTAGTAACTCTTCTGCTTTACTCAGGCTTCGCGAAAATAAAAAAAACCATGGATAAGCAAACGGAGTCCATAATCCACCTACACGCATTGCCCTGCTATCGAGCTTCGCGCAGTTAACACGAATAAAGAAAGAGCAATATTTACTTTTTGCGTTTGTGAAATTCCCTTCATTCGCCATGTTTTTCAAAATCTCAGAGATTATCGCACGCGTTCCGCTAAGAAAGCGAATTTGAACAACAAAACTGTTTATCGCTCACGGAATGTGCGCAAGCAGAGGAAAAGCTGAGCAACATCGCACTGATTCGCCTACTTAGTTCCACTACTCCTCTAACACAATCCCACAGTGCCCGTGTGCTCTACATTTTTACAAATCCAGATGATCAAGCCCAGTGCAGACTCCACGTCCAGAGACTTCTAAACCGAAATTCGAGAACAAGTATAGGCATGCGCAGATGCCTCCGCTCCACATTCCACTCTCTTTATTTGTTCCAAATGCCAGTTTCAGTGCGCGAATGCTTTTGTCGGGTTTGGCTCATCGTGTATCGTGGAAAAATCGTAAATTAATTGGTAAATTTAATATTTTCCGGGCAAAATTTATAATTTTCCTTAAATATAAGAAATGTGCTTTAATGTTAATTAAATTTTGTGGCGATTTGTTTGGGAAATAAGTATTTTTTGAGCGATATAATGTCATGCGTTAAGTTTTTCTCTGTGCATACATATGTACATAAATATGTTCGTTATTTGAGTTTCGCGATTGCGGTTGCTCGTTATTTTTCTTGGAAGCAGTCGTTACGTTGTTTTCAAATTCAAATTTGGCGACGATACACATGTATGTATGTACTTAGATATTGGTGAGCTGTTTTATTATTTTAACTTATTTTTTGTTTATACATATATTTGATAAAATGTATAACTATTTTTGGCGAAATATGTTTTTTTAATATTTTTATAATTTTTTTCTTTTTAGTGGTTTCTTTTTAATCTCTTCCAGGACTCTAGGGATATCGAAAAAAGGCTTCGATGACGTGATTTGAGAGCACGTTCTTGAGGAAAATTTTAGTGCATTTGAACGCTACCAGACCCTCTTCCTACACTGCGTCGAGTGTGACATTCACGGAATCCATAATCCAGATACACACATTGCCCTGCCTGCTAGCTTCGCGCAGTTAACACGAATACAGAAAGAGCAATATTTACTTTTTCCCTTTGGTCAAATCCCCTTTATTCGCCGTGTTTCAAAATCTCAGGGTTTCAAAGGAGATGAGTATGGCACGCGTTCCACAAAGAAAGCGAATTTGAACAACAAAACTGTTTGTCGCTCACGGAATGTGCGCAAGCAAAGGAAAAGCTGAGCACCGCTGCACCGGTTCGCCTACTTGGTTCCACTCTGCCAGTGTGTTCTACATTTTTACAATTCCAGACGATCAAGCCCAGTGCAGACTCCACGTTCAGAGAGTTCTAAACCGAAATACGAGAACAAGTATAGGCATGCGCAGATGCCTCCGCTCCACATTCCACTCTCTTTATTTGTTCCAAATGCCAGTTTCAGTGCGCGAATGCTTTTGTCGGGTTTGGCTCATCGTGTGTCGTTGAAAAATCGTAAATTAGTTGGTAAATTCAATATTTTCCCGGCAAAATTTATAGTTTTCCTTAAATATAAGAAATGTGCTTTAATGTAAAGTAAATTTTGTGGCGATTCGTTTGGGAAATAAGTATTTTTTGAGCGATATAATGTCATGCGTTAAGTTTTTCTCTGTGCATACATATATACGTATACATATGTACATGTTCGTTATTTTAGTTTCGCGAGTGCGGTTGCTCATTATTTTTCTTCGAAGCAGTCGTTACGTTGTTTTGAAATTCAAATTTGGCGAGGATACATATATACTGGTGAGCTGTTTTTTTTTTTATTAATTTTACATATTTTTTTGTTTATGTATTTGGTTGAATTTATAACCATTTTTTGGGGAAAGTGTATTTGTATTATTATTTTTATAATTTATAATTTTTTCCTGCTGTTGTGTAGACATTTTTGGACATTTTAAGGGTTTTTAAGTTCAGATTTGCTTATCTGCTTAGACTAGGGGGTTATGTGCAGACATCATTTAAAGCCAAATGTTGTGGTGATGTTGACTTTTGCTTACTTGCTTAACTTTTGACCAAGTCCTCAGTCTCCACTCCTCTTCCAGCCGGTCTGTGCCCTAAGTTTGGTATGTCAATTTGTTGTTCGAGAATATTTTCCAATTGCATACATATACATATATCTAGTGTGTGTTCTTTCCTTACCGGACGTGAGTCTGTCAGGGATGAATTCGAACATATTGTATTTATCTTGGAGAGCCTGGCCTTTAATCAAGCTAATTTTATTGAGACAAAAAAACTCGTTGGTACCTTCGTCGTAGTGCTTCGTTTGTAAGTGCTTAAGCAATGTTGTTGACGCACCTTGTTCGGACGATGGCTTGTTCGTGCTACTAGATAGGCATTCGACAACAACATTTAATTTTTGCGTTTGAGCTAGAGGGTTGAGGTGCAACAGATTGATTGGTATCGACATATAGAGTGAAAGAAAGGTATTACAAAATATATTTTTTGGGGGGTTTAAGGTTTTATTACCTTATGGTGTCCACCTTTGATAATCAGGAGTGCAGTACAAATTCCCTATCGGTGTCCGCAAATCTCAGTATCCCGAAGATAAAGAGAATAGTTCAAATCCATACATATGTATGTATGTAAATTCCCGGAAAAATTTTAATCACTGCATAGTAATAAGCGAGCCTAGTACCGCACCAGACAGCTACCAAACGAGTGTTAGCAATGTGAAGAAGGAAAAACCTCACAAGAGAACGAATAATTCTCCGCACATATCCGTAACCCTTCACTGGCCAACCGTATAAAAGTATTATATACTCCAACACTTTATTTATATATTGTTTTTTTTTTTTTTTTTTATTATTATTATTCTACTGTGTGCTATACGAGCACATCTTTCTTCGGTGGGTTGGTTAGTGCGCTTTGGTTGAAAAAAAAAAATGTTTTAAGAGCGCGATTGAATGTGTATATAAATCGTAACATCAAGTAATTCTAACGGAACTTTTGCACATAAATACATACATATATGTTAGTCTGGAATCGAGAGCGTTTGGCTGAGACTATAGTGACTGTGGTATACAAGTCGGTTTCCATTCTTTTCTTTGGATCCTAGGATAGTGTTAATAGATTCTTTCGTCATTGTTGTAGTTGTATATACAAGGACTATGCACATCATCTTTATTTTACTTTAAATTACATGGACACCAAATAGTAGACTGGAAATTGCAATCCTGAAGCTTCTCAATGACGATTAAAGGAACTCCCAGTTCAAAAATACTTTCGCGACAGCAGAAGTGATGAATTGACAGTAAGACCCCTGATCGTTTCCACTTCACAAGTTCGAGGTAGGTACAAAACTGGCAAAGCAGACGGTTTGATTTCTTTTAGGAATAGTTCTATGCTGGCTTTCAAACCTCGATAAAGGGTTACAGTCCTTTATACTATCAAGAAATCAACTCCTGTTAATAATATTTTTGTGTTCCTATTTTTAGGACTTAGATTCATCTAAGGTTTTTTCGTTTTTTGAAAGAATTTTCTAATAAAATCTCATTTTCTTCTGTACCATACATGTACGACTAGGCCTTTCTATCGATTTGGGAGAACTCTTACATTCTTGAACTACATATTTTGAGCTAGACCACTGTAGATGAGCCATTCTTACCACAACAATTTCTTCATGGCCTGACTTCGAACTTATGTTGCAGAAAAAGTTCTGTTCTCATTACGTCTGTTTGCATATTAATACGGCAAAAAGTGTAGGAGTTGACCTAGAGCACATTTCTTGTCCACCATTTATCAATCAGTTTCTGTCGATCTGTGCCTTAGAGCAGACAGTCTTTACACTTGGGTGTTTGCGAGTGTCGAATCTATGGTCTTTGAAAGCCTTAAATTTATTCTAAAACATTCCTTAACACCATACCCCAATTGACCTACATACATAGATACCTTTTAGATTAGTAAAGATCTCATATATTTTTTGCACCTTAAGACTTGGTGCCGCCATGAAATTAGGTCATTTAATTGCACGCTCCTTCATTTCATCCCCAATTTGGGTATGAGGAGTTATCGCTGTGCATACACAAAAAATTATGAGGAGACTTTAAATGATTTCCTGCCGCCACATTAGAGTCTAAAACCAAATATACATACATATGTATAGCTGCCAGGATATCGCAATCTCTATGTCATCCCAATAAGGTACGTCTGTCATTTCCACGCGCTGACTGTTCGCATATTTATCTCGCTTTAGCTACCAGGCGAGCAGAATACTCAGATCGGATACTTTTTTTCCTGCACAGATACGAGAGTACGCGTCATTCCTCTACGAGTTGGGTGAATTTTCTTCACGATAGGGTGTAACCCAATAGACTACAGATAGAAGGCTATTTTCACCCTGCATAGATACTCATATCTATTTCAAGAAATTTTTCATAACCCACTGCGCAAGATTGTGATTTTTTGCTTCTACAGTCTCACTGTTGAAGAAACTGGGCATTTATCGATTTATCCATAAATTCATTTCTAACTTTCGCATGCCTACTACTTGCAGTGCTGAAGTCTTTTATTCATTAAGTATATTCGAATCCTTTCAAATAATTGATTTAAGCAATTCAGGTAAAAGTTTATAAATGTTTATCTTTTCTCATATTTGTTTTAGTAATTTCGTATTTCTAATAGTGGAGTGCCATACAGACATGTATCTAAACATTCACAATAGCGCCGTATGGTTAATCTGTGTAATAAATTTTGTATTATCGCCATCTATTGGCGTGTGTTTCCCTAGATACAAACCATATTTACCTGCTGCATGTTCTGTTGGCCTGATGACTGGTGTTGGTATTTCTATGGAACTTCAAAGATTAGCTAACATGTGTTGAATGTATTTAAAGTTTGGGTTACAACCCAAATCCACACTGCGACAGTAGTTCCACTTTCAAAACAAACGTAGAGAGGTAGATAGACAAAACACACTCATTTCCTCCAGAAGAGCACCAACCGTTCAAATTCAGTTGTTGGATATCTATAGATGTTTATGAAAATGGTCTTTAAGCGCAGATACTCTTACAAGCTTGTCACAATAGTCAGCAAGTAATATAAAAATAAAGAAACCGCAAAGTTTTGTCAGCATTTATGTACTCACTTCATCCAAGGTGTGAAAAACGTAGCTGAAGTTATAGACATTCAGGTGCATTCTTCTTTCATTCTCTTGAACAGAACTTTGAATAATCTATATCCTTTTCTTAAATTCAATTTTACTAAGAACGAAGCAGTATTTTTCTTAACTAACCAAAACGGTTAGGTTTTTGCTGTGAGGAAATATTTGTAAAGAAAAAGTGTGGATCTATTCTGATGGATATGACTGTATTTTCTATAACTTTTGTATGGTGGGATTTTACGAATTCACCTCTATTTGGGTTGTTGTATTGCATAAATACTCTAAACTCTTTATTGAACTACCCCAAGTGTTTAACTTAAAAGCTCAAAGTTTTCTAACAATTGCCTGAAAACTCGCGCCAAACTAAATTCACTAAGAAGGCGAAAAGGGTTGTGGGAAGGTATACTCTGTTTGATGGCAAAGCCAAGGATGAAAAAAATAGCTACTTCGGTATCTTGTACTTATAAAGGCAAACGCCTACTGAATTGTTCTGGTCTCCTGGTGCTACTGGATGGCTGTAAGAAAAATTTCGAGATAAATTAGTGGATTTTTTAACGAAAGAGAAAAAATTCTGGTTGGAATCGTTTTTTGTCTGTTTTAGGGTTAGTTTATCAGGGAGAAGGTTCGAGAAGTTGAACGAACAATGTAAAAAATACAAAATTATATTTCCTTTGATGAAGGGTTCATTTTCACCCATTTTTAGCAAAGGGGGAGAAATACCATCTCTATTCAGTCCAAAAGTCATGGTACAGATGGTATTTCTTGTTTTCCACTCTCAATTAAAGGATAGTCACAGACACTCCGGAGGCATGTATGTACATATATGTATGTTCACAGATATACTTGTCAATATGTACATATGTGAGCCATATGAGGTTTAATTTTGTATTCAGATACATTTTCCATCTGCGTTGGCATGCTACCTACTGAGAGATGAATTTGCATGAATATTCCCAGGTATGTACATACATACATATGTATGTATATCTGCTGACTGTCGTTCGGTTTCTACCATCCAATACCTAGTGTTCCTTGTAGTAACGGCTCATAAAAGTTTGAGATATTTGCTCATGGTAGCAGGTATTTTTGTCAAAATTCCATTGCTCCCTAATAGAACACCATTGTATTGGTATTTTAAGTAAATTTTGTCGTTGCCAACTAGGTTTCCTGCTTCCCCAGTAGTGGCAACAGCGTGATTGAAACATTACTTCCACCTAGCAACAGTAGAACATTTTAATATTTTGATATTATTCGGCTGACCAAGGTATGCGAGTATATCAAGGCAAGATGTGATTTTGCGAACGTCAAGCGTAAACGGTGGAGCAAAACTTTGAAGTTAAGGTTCAGTCCACATGTCTAAGGACATGCAAAAATGCTGGTGTCTGATTTGTTAACAATTTGTGAATGTTTTAGATTTTTTATTGGAAACCAGACGAATTATGCCTATCGAAAAAAAAACTAGGTGTATCTGCTTGGATGGTACTGTAGTGAATGCTTCATCCTCATCAACTTTTAAAGGAAGGGGAGAAATATCGCAATTACACAACACACATGGTGTATATTTTTTTGTTTTCCACCCCTAATTGAAGGACACTCACCGCAGTTCCAGGCAAGACTATGTTTACAGATATACCCACTCACTGGGTTATATTTGTATTGAGTGAATTTTCTATCTACGTTTTCTGCTGGCCTGATACTGGTAGATAAATATGAGAAAAACTGCGAACTTATTCAGTCGTTGAATTGTCATCAGTGTGACCAGTTGCCTTACTCAAGCTTTTCCAAAATATTAATATTCCACTTTCAAATACCTATTTTTCGCTCCTTCAAGTGCATACACATGTATAATAATTCGCATTCGGTTCACAGCACATCCTCCTTGTGACAAATTTTATCTATTTCGCTCCAACTTTTCGACAGGTAAAAGCTTGTCAGACGGAAAGAGAGGTACATACGTGCAGTAAAGTACAGAAAAGCTCGTCGGTGGGACTCGAATTCAGACCGGACGGGTCCACAAGTAAAAGTGTGTTTGCTACACCGACCGTGATCACTTAAAATATGAGACAGCTTATTTCTGGGCTTAGAATAGAATTTATCTAATTTTAGCCGATTAGGGTGTTACAGTTACACTAGAGGCCTGTGTGTCGGTGTTGGCATTACTATAGATCTTTTCCTTAGAACATTGTTGAAGCTAATTTATTTCCCTCCACAAGCTATCAACCAATTGTCTGGTCTGGTCACACTGGTGGGAAATGATTAAGGGAACTGTAGCATTGCCAGACAACGACGAGTTGTGGAGGGCATATCGGTCGATAAGTTAATGGAGATTTAATGGACTTTGGGTGACTTGACAATATACAGTCCCAGACTCCTCTTCAATGCTGCCAAGGGTTTTTCTATACGAATATCTCCTGAACTACCGTCGGGCTTCGGCTGTTCCATACATGACTTTTGCTGCTTTTTGGAGGTATAGAGCATTCATGAATTGTAGAATGTAGTGGCCATTGCCCTTAAAGGGTTGTATAAAGTTATTGTGCATTCCTACATTAGTGAGCGAGTAACAGTTCATCAAATGTTCATACATTTACTTATAGCAGCAGGTACTTCTGTCGTGTGAAGGATTATCATACATATGTATATATATATATATATATATATATATATATATGTGCATGTACATATATGAATGTAGATATGTCTCAGCTACCAACTGTGTCGTTTTTCATGCTGTTTTGTAGGGGTGGTTTTGATTCAATTATCTTTGTTCCATGGTGTTCTACGACCAAATACTCGACACGAATACGTACATATGTATTGGCAATTCTGTCCTTTATATGTGAATAGGGATAGTTGATCTTTTATTGATACAGTACTTGTGTATCGCTCTGGGGGTTGCTGCGGGGGTAGGAGGTAAATTTTATGTGTACCAACTAACTTGTCTGTTCTCCCAGTGGAGGCAGATATGTGATTGAAACATTGCACTGCAACCCGGCAACAGTAGAAACCCTTTTATCGTACTTTGATGTTTATGGTTACTTCTCCAAACCATCAGTAGGTACCAGACATAGAAATCCTTCAACAACATGATTGGATTCCTCGGTGCTACGTACGTCTATCGCGGGTAGAAAGAGGAAGAGCGTTTGAAATCAGAAAGAGAGTTTACAAATAGTACAGATTTATTGACCTAAGGAAAAAGGTTATTCACATGGACACCTTCTAAACATAATACCTACTGTTGAATTTTTAAGGTACCTAAAGTGTTATGAGTTTTGTACTGTTGTTACGTTGCAGTGCAATGTTTCAAATACACATTTGTCACTAATGGGGGAGCATAAAACAGAGTTGGTACAAAGAAAATATAAGCACATATCACCATCCCAGCAGTAAGTCCACGAGCGAAACACAAACACATGTAGGTGACTACAAAATACAAACTTATACTCATACACCATGACGCATATCGAACTCTCTATATTGGATGAGGGAGCGAATTTAAACAAAACCACCCCCCATACGGTAACATGAACGACTGCAAATGCAATGCGGGTGGTTGATATAGGTATGTACATACCTATGGTATGTACATGTGTACATACATACATACCTATGCATATACAATAGTCATTTGCATAAAATGAAGCAACAGAATGCTGGCAGAAATACCTGCTATAGTAAGGAAACCGCTGAAATTTCCTGAACGTTTACTCCTTTTTCACCTAACTCTACCCCCCGTGGGAAGCAACTGCCGTGTTTCACCGAGGGATACAACATCCAATGGAAATAACTACAAAAACAAAACCTCAGATAAATCATACGTTGTCATCTTTCGATGGATAAATTCACCAACTGATATTTCTGTTCGCCTAGTATGGCCAGATGAATGTGGGAATAGCTCTGAGACCAGCAATTCCAATTGGCAGTACTGTAAGCAAGTAACACCCAAAGCAACCATTATAAAGGACTGGTGTACCAATAGGGGAAACAGAAAATGCTTGCAGTTGGCTGAAATTGGTAAAGAAATTTGTTTGCTTTCAACAAAATCCCTTTGATACGAATGTCTTGTGGGTGGGTTGGCATTATATGTGATAATTAACTATTTGACTGGAAAATCTTCGCCATTTCGATGGGCGGATTTTCTAATGCGGTTGAGAGGGAAACAATATTGCATTTCATGAAATTCGAATTAGTTGTTTAAATCTAGGCCTAACGTGGGCGGTAAGGACTTCCATTCAGCACCAAGTGCTCGGAACTCAGAACTCACTGTAGGTAGTGGAAAATTTACCAAAATGTGATGTAGTGCAGTCGTACAAGTAATGCGTATTCAGTTCAAAAGGTGTGTACTGTTGTATAAGGATGGAACCACACCATAAATGATCTCCCATGAGATGCAGTTTTGCGGAGCGAAGAGTACAACTCTTTGCTTGAGGGTGCAGGCTATATTACAAGTGCACGAAACTGTTTGGTTTTTCATGAATCTGCTGGGTTGTAGAGTGTGCGATACAAGGATTGCGAAAAATCATTGTAATCATCTGTACCATCACATTCCTAAAATGTTTTTGCTTTCTGTTTTTCCTGGTCTCATAATACAATGTATCAGAAATGTTGTGCGAATCAATCACAATTAATTCGACCGAAAATAATTTATTTTTGACATGAAAAACTTAATTTTTGAAACTAATATTTTTCAAACATTATTTTTTTTTTATCTGTCCTACGAAATGAGTATTTTTTTAAGTCTGCGGATTTTTAATTCAAGCATTTTCATTTCACATCGAATATTATCACCTGGCGGTTACTGTGCGTATAGCTTGGAGCGGTCTTATCCATTTTTACACTGCTTGGCTAGGTGTCCACATTTAAAGCAACCTTTAAGTAGTATCCGTTCGCGAATGCGATAGTTGATCCATCAAATTTTAATTCTTTTCGCTTTTAACAGCTTACTTGCGTTTTCTGTGGGAAGATTTACTGTCGCAGTTTGGGTTCCTCACAGATGTTCTCTTTTGACGTGACTTCATCAACGTCTTTAAGCTCGATGGTAGTGCGTTGCGTGACTGGCTAGCTGTTTTTTTGTGGTTTCTTCTTTGCGACTCCACTTAACTCCTCTTAAATTGCATATACATATGTATTTCTTCGAATTAGCGTTTCAGTTGTGGCGGTCGAATGAATCCTGGAGGCGGCGGAACGCTGCACAAGAAAAATAAGGAAAATAATTACAGCGCGAGCGTTCTTGCGCGGTAAAGTCCGCTTAGCAGTTTTCACTGCTGGGATATCAGGATTTCCAATAGTGCAGCTATGTATGTACATACGTACATGCACAGAGAAAACATGAAAGCATATGCTCACGATGAACTCGTGTGTGTGGCAAGAAGCGAAGAAGGGAGTAAGAAAAAAAATCCTCCTGCACAACGTTTGCAAAAGTTTTTATAAAATTATGGCAGGTCGGTTATCAAAACGCACTCATTGCGCATGGTCATACTACACAGGCACAAGAGTATGTATGTGTAAACATTCAGTAACTGTTTATTTGAAGGGATTGTAAGGAGGGATGTTTTTTACTTACAAGCCCGTATACCTACTGCAGTTTCTGATCCCATAATAGGAAGACTGTGCGGCAACCTGTAGAAATTCTTTCCAAACAACCGCACTGTGCATCAACATCATATGTAAACTGTTAAACAAAGCATTGGGAAACCAGCCATGTACTCAATTAGTCCTTTTTGGGCATTACCCCAAATTCTGCCTACGACTGAACGTTTATCAATTAGTATGGCCAGGATGTCACATTCGTTGCCTTCTCAAACAGACAAGTGGAAGCAATATGGACGGAAATCCTCATTTACGGGCATAGTACATAATTGAAATTGTGTGCTATTATCCACTAAGAGAATCAGTATCTGTGAGTTCACAAATGCAATTTGATGGTGTTAAGCAAGGGATGTAGAGAGAGAAAACAGTGAGTTTCGCCCATCATTTCGGTTCAGTTGAAATAAATACACTAAAAATACTAAACTGGACAATAGACTAAGTACGATTTCTTCCTAACTTTGAATCATACATATGTACATATGTATGTATGTATAAATCATCGGGCATGGGCGGAATATTTCGCATCTTTCTGCAAAAAGGGATAGAACTAGACATCATGAAGAAAATCCTGGTTAACAGTGAATCAGAGTGGTATTTCTACCGAACACAGATCACAAATCCGCGGCTTTGCCCTAATCAACATGCGTTATCGAAAGAGGGATTCAGCTTCCTTTTTTTGTGGTTTCTTTTTAATTTGCTTGCGTTTTGAAGTATGGCCATGTATTAGTTTCATAGACAATGACACCATTCTTCTTACCAGTTCAGTACATTGCTCCATTGCTGAGCATGAATAAAAAAGCTCTTTATAGCAAAGGCTCGCCAACAACGAATACATAAACCAAAACTTTTGTACTTGTTTCAAATACACGAACCAGTCAAAAACAACCGCAGCGCCTCTGTAATAAAAAGTAATTGTGCGCTCAATGCTGCCATATTAAACTTTTTCCGTACTTAATTTATAAGAAAAAGTACAGAAGCGTTTCAACACTAAATTTCTCTATAAAACCATTTAGTAAGTAAAGGGAGGCACTTTGGGAAATTAAATAGATTCTTCTAACTCACTGTGGAACATAATATATGCAAATATTTATCTACATATGAAGATTACCGGCGTATGTCGATTACGCCTTTCGAAAATACAATTAAACTGTAGGTCAATACCACACCACATGAAACATTGCAAGAAGCTGGGCCTTGTAGTCCGTGTGAACTATTTGTAGATACTAGTTTGTTTTCTTTTGATAACTAACTTCTGATTGATAATGTCAGCTAACCACCAGTAGAGTTTTGTCATCATAGCATCGCGGAGCTTTTCGATGAGGTTGTGCAAATTTGTGAAACTTGTAGCAAATCTAGCTCTATGCTCCCAGTCCTGATGTTGCACTACTAAACCAACTACTTAAGTAGTGCTATAAAAAAAAATAGATACTGCTAATTCGAATGGAGTATATTGGCATCTCTAATGGGAATAAGGATATTTCCCCAAAAGCTCAACTTCCCTAAATTAGCATTTTTTCTATAAATAGATGGGATCTCAACGTAAAACTGAAATCCAAATTTAGGATTTTATTTGGCTGCCTTTTGCAAAAGAGGGTCTGTTTGCACGCTTGCCTATTTCATATGGTATATCAATTTGAGCCCATTGTTCTTAGCATAGACCCCACAGTTGGGTGTCAATTGCCTGGAGCAATATTAATTAATTAATTGACTGCGAAAATATTTTTGTGTTTCAATTCAAAAGAAAGTATTTGTAAACGTATATTCAATTCGCGTGTTTGCGTGCTTAGATAAATTGTTCTCTTCTGAAAGTATATGGACCTTTCTTCCAATCTTGTGCTCACTGTTCGATGATTTAAGCTCGCAGCCTACACCTTTGTTTATTCCTCGACAGAAGTCGTGAAGTCACGAGCTTACGTATTCTACGAACTTGGCCGGGTCCCCGCTTATAATGCCTAGACTAACGAAACAATTAATTGGTGTCTTCATACTAGAACGTGGCTCCATTTCCCTGACTAACCCCTTTGTCGATAATAGTTTTAGCTAGTTCAGTTGGTGTGCGAAAAATCTGAAAAAACGTTACACAACTTAGCAGGTTATATTTGAGTAACGCTCTACTTACTCTCTTATTCGGGGATAGCAATGCTCTTCTAACTGAACTATCCAAGGATTGGTTTTTGTGACTTTCAGCGTTATAAAACGTTGGTAGAATAGAGGCACCTTTCCTCTAAATAAAATGAATGCCCAATTCAAACATTTTTTCCGATGATGTACAATTCTTCTCACGATTCTTAATGTATATGTTTTTTTTTTTTTTAAAAAAAAAAAGGATACCTACATATAGAGAGTGGTTTATTTCAATCAAATTATGAGCTTCATATTGTATGCTATTAAAAAAGTGAATATAGCGGTTTTCTATGGCAATTTGATGCTGGCTGATCGATCGGCATATTTATACATGACAAATAATGCATTCTTGCTAACAGACGATTTGGTCGCATCTCTCGACTTATTTTCTTCGCCGGCAGAGCTCTATAACAGCTTATAACTTTACACGGTTATAGACCAATGCAAATTTCTAAATTATAATATGTTCGAAAAAGTAAATAAAATTTAGGTATATGTACAAATTATCAACAGGACTGGCAGAGTAGAGTTCTCTATTCAAGTCAGTGATTTTAATTGAGTTGTGGTTAATTTTTTTTTTCGTTGGCTTTCCTTTTCCTTCCTACTTGTCAAAGAGTATTAGCTAAATTATTACTATCGTGTGGTAGCCCTGTTCGGATTCGACAAGTAGTGAAACAAAATACTGTCTACCTTCTCGCTCACACCCTATCAGTGTGAATTGTATTTGTATCTCCAAACAGCAGTACTGTTAAGCAAGCCGTCTTGTGTGGTTATATGGTTGTCGTACAAAAGGATATAAAAGTAATCCTAAAATCGACCAAAACACCGTCAAACAAAACAAAAAGTGAACCTAACCGTACTTACCCTTCTAAAAGTGAGTTTAAATTTCGAACTACATTCGAAAAAATTTACAGTCGCTGTAGGTGTTAAATCGCGAAAACAATATTTTTCCTCTAACGGAGTTGGATCGTTCAATTTTTTTTAATACACCGACAAAACCAGCTGCTGTACGATGGTAGCTTCGTGTTAATAAAAATTTCGTGTTCAAGCCATTCGTTCAGTTTTGTTCGTGTTTCCAAATGGTTTATCGTTCAGTCGTGGAGGGGAAAGTGATTTTGTTGTAAAGATTTTTTTTTATACTGAAAGGTATCGGTTTCTGTCAGAAAATGTATTTGAGGGTCCTGCGCCCATCAGTTGCACTAAATCTAAAGCATCCAAGGGAAAAGTGAAGTTGCAAAGCCCAAACTTATTTTTGTTTTGAAGTACAAAACACGCTCTCCCATGCTATGCTCTGTTTTTTTTTTCTTTCGTTTCGTTTTCTTTTTTTCTTCTGTTTCCTGTTGCGTGTGTGTGAGTGTATGGGTGTGTACGAGTGGTTAATTCATTAAACAAGAATAAGAAAAAAAAAATGCTTCGTACCACTGCTACGGGAGCCTTCTATACTTGAAGTGTTGCCGGTGAGAGCTATGATGGGAAAGTTTTTTTTTTTTTCTAAGATTCGTTTGAATAAATTTATTAGTTCTTTTTTCGCGTGAGTTTTGTTAAGGAAAAGATATGAAAAATCAAAATTTTTTGAAAGGAAATTTGCAAGGTTTTGTTTAAAAAAAGAAGAAAAGAAAATACACAAAGTATGCCATCCAGTGTATGTGTGCGTGTCTGTGTGTGTGTGTGTATGTGATCATTATTGTGGACGATCGTTTTATTTATTATTTTTTTTTTTTGAAATTCTTGTGTTGATGGAATTTGTTACGTCTCTCTTGCACTTATTTAGTTTTTAATTGCTGGTCTACTCGCCTGTGAATTGAACGAGGAAGAGAAATTTTTTTTAAGTTAAAACGAAGAATTGCACGAAGAATCTTGAGATCAATTCAATTTTCTAACGAAAAAGGATATTTTTGAAACAGGTAAACAATAAGTAAGAAAACGAAAGAGAAATAAACTAACACTAGGTATAAGGACTACTTGAGTCAGGTTAATGGGTTTTGTTTCGTCTCTTGCCCATACGCATCGTCCTTTCGTATATAAATAATTTCTGAACTAACAAATCTGATCGCATGAAAGGACGACTGGCAGTGTGGTGTAAAGTATTCGTAGTAGTGGGATTCTACGGTATTAGGAGTACAATTTATTCGTGAAGGTGAAGTTTGAATTGTGCCGGTGCACAGTGCAACCAAAGTTAGTTGTTTTCAAGTGGTTATTGATGAGAAGTACTTAAAACAGCACTTAGATCGGTTCCTAGAAGTATTTGCATTGCCCTGTGAAACTCTTGGTTGAAATCATGCTGGCGCTGTTAGTATCGTTTAGATAATTGAAAAGGTCAGGGTTGTAGCGATGCCGAAGAAGGATATTATCTTGTCCAAATTTGCAAATCTGTCCCACCGACTCCTTAACGAAACGGTATTGGCCCCCAAGTATTAGACAATGACACCGTATAGTACGATTGTGAGTACTGTGTACTTTCAGCATAGGCCGTCATATTCGCACATTACAGGAATCTAGAGCTAGAGCCAGTTGGTGTTACATACATCTGTATGTACCTTTAAAGTATCTTTTTCAGATTGAAACTACTTTTGAAGCGCTGCAGGATTTGAAAGTACGTAGTTCGAACTGCCTCTATCGCTGGATTCTTGTCACGGAACAGTATACACATTACTCAAAATGTTCATTGCACAGTACAGGCAGCCGTTCTAAATGAACTTCTCAAATAGCCGTTAACTTCGTTTTTATTCTTCCCCTAACATGAACTGTATTTTAAAATACATTTGCGGCTATCTGCAGTTGTAATAAATATCTAAGTTATGTCTCCACTGTAGACACGGAAGTTGCTACCATATCTGCATAGGAGTCGTGCTTCTTATTTTTCTCTATTAATAATTAATAATATTCGGCTTATGAAGTATCTTCCCTGTATCTATAGTGTGAGTGAATAGTATCAACCCAGGCTAGAAGACAAAAGACGATTTTTTGCAAGCTGAAGAAGGAAAATGCCTGTTGGGAGCAAATTCAGCTTCCAGCGCTGCTGGTGAAGTTGAAGTACACACGGGTGATAAGACAAGCAACTCGTTGAGATTTTTCGAGTACGTTGATGTTATATTTAAATTCGACAGCCGACTTTCAAATGGCTATGTACCATTTACAAGTGTCAGTCGTTATGTACCAACAGTGAGCTCCGAGCAACTTTGCTTAGTTTATTGAGATAATAGTTGGGAGAGCAGTATTTGATTAAGAGTAGTCCCAGCTCCCTTAGAGTACATAACCGTGGATCTGTTTGCATCATTTGTAAAAATCTAATTACTCTGGGTCTATAGCCCTTCAAGATTTCCAGTTTTTCGATTATAGGATTACTTGATTCCAACTTTCCTCAGTTGTATAATCTGTGATCATTCCTTGTAATCAATACACCAGGCCATTCGAAAACAATTATGTCAGATAAAACGACCTAAATTCTGATCCAATAGGGTTTGCAGCTTGCGCTGAGCGTTGTTGTTCCCTCTGTGTGACGTCGAAGATCTACCAAATAAGGTGCAGAAATTATAGGTATATCCCTTCCATAGTTTATCTTCGTTTTGAAGCACATGAAGGTTTTAGTACTACTTACCATATATCCAAGTGCTCCTTAAATCAAGACAATTTCAATCTGAGAACATCCCACTCATTCTTGTGAAAGTACACGATAGGGAAAGGTTCATGTCCAAGGTATCGTTTTTGAATTGTTATCTTTGTACAACGGATAGGTAATCTTTGTTGAGTTTCGCGCCATGTAAGAACTCCATTAGTAACTCCACTTTTGGTCGATAGTAGCAGCATTATTCGCTGCCGTAGTTGTACTATACTTTTTGGTGTGGTCTATTAATCTTGGGAAAGAACTCCACCCATGGTCGACATGGTCGAAGTGGACTGTCTAGACATAATGAATATGAAGGTCAGGTTTCCTTCTCCGGTCAAAAAGGAACTGTAACTTTTTGGGGTTTACAGAGACGCCTTCGTTGGTACGCTGTCTTTGTACTTATGCATTTAATGCAGTGCTTTAAACCTTGCCGTTGACTATATCCACAACGTTCTCGGCATAGCTATCGTGGATTGAAGTAGACTGATTATGAAAATGTACCATCTAAGTGGACCCTCTTGAGGGTACTCTCGCGGGTTGTTAGAGGTGAGATTTCAACTTTCGGCGGTCATCGTTTTTTTTCTTTATATTACGCAACTTGTATTAAAGGCTACGGCCCAAAAAGGCTGCGTAAATACAGATGATGCATCGAGAATATGTGATAGGCATCTGTATACCGCTTTAATATATGTATGTATGTATCTACGAAAAATCAGTAATTGCATGCAACCCAAATCAATGAGTCCTCTGTGTCCCACATGTACATACATACATATGTATGTATGAGAATATAGAACCACTGCCTTTAATTTGGTGTCATATTATCTTTAGTTATTACTTATAAGTTCCTCCCAATTAGATGTCAGTGTGGGTTTTTTGTCATTGGTCATCCTGATCCTTTTTTTTTACTATTAATTTCTTAGGGCATTTATTACATCGTTTCCGCCGTGCAATTTCACAACGTACTTATGAAAAGGGGTAATAGCAATTCTTTACACATTCATAACTGCTGATAGCGTTGCGTGCGAGATAAGGCTCTATGTCTGTTGGTATTTTATCGCTATTTGCATAAACAGTACTCTGATCAAATAGCCTTTTGCATTCCGCCCCTTTAAAATTTTATTCATAATATTTGTGATGTCATATTAATCGATTTACCTTTCGAATTGACAGATATTTCAATTCATCCAGTTTTTTATGAGTTAAAGTTAGATTTTGTTCTGGGAAATAGTCAGAAAGTATGGAATGTACATACGTACATCAAATTATTTATAAGTTTATGACTCGGTAGGTCAGTTTTTGGGATGGGAAACTTCACATAAATATCTGTGGTAACGACCTGATACTCCTACCTTTTACCTTAACTTGAATTTTTCACATGGAAAGGAGTTGGCTTTACTGAATGTGATTAAAAGTCCTTAAAATCGAGTGGATTTGGATGACGCTACGTTAACGCTGACGTTAAATGGAATAGCCACGTTGCATTCAGTTTGATACTCACTAGAATGTGAAATTCATATTAGGCGAAGTGAAAAAAGGGAAATTTTTCGTGTGGAATGCTGTTCGGGCGAAAATCATAATAAGTATGAATCTCTATTTCCTTCAGAATCATAGACTGGACAAGTTTTCCTTAGCAGTTTTTCAATTTTTCGTTAAGACAACCACCTTGTTTATTGACCTTCCCGATAAAAAAAGGTTTGGATACAGCTTCTATTCAGCACAAAAACTGACGAAAATGGTCTTATACATACCTTGTCTAGGAATACAGAGTTTTCTTAAGAATTTCGAACGGGAAAGGTTAAAAAAGTTTGGTTAGGTTGTTGCCCCCGCTCAGGTAAGGGTTTCTCTTCTGATTCAACGCCACCTCGTGGAAACCTTAATAGTGACTAGAAAGGTCGACACCCCCTCCTAATCAGACCACGTGTGTAGTTGGTGACAGCTGCAAATGTGACATGCAAATATCTACTCAGTGTTACTACTTTCCTCTTTTCAAATAGTACTAAAATGTAGGTGAATAACAATGCATTTTGTTGACAGAAAATAGTCGAACACATCCTTTAAACGTCAAACATGTTCGAGGATAAGTTTCACCGGTTACTATTTAAGTTCGTACACCTGATGGTGGGGGTGGTATGCATGCTAATGTCTACCTGCCCAAACATGTATGCAAAGAAGAACCATTTTGTGTGAAACTAACAGACATCAGGGGGCTATGCAGCAGCGTTTGAAGGAGAAACTCGACGAAACAGACTACAGTGAGCACAACTTTTGGTTTTCGTTCAGTGAAGCTATTCCAATCTAATCGAATTATTCTGTTTGAAAAAATTATCAAAGGCTGTTCCATAACTTGTGCTATTTTGGGTCACTTTTAAATTTTCTTTTAATAACTGTGTGGACGAACGGCCTTCACAAACAGCGAGAGAGCGAGCAAAAAAATCAAAAAACAAAAAAAAAATCAATAAATTCCTTGGCCTTTATTCCACTCAACTGTGATTAGATACATTCACTTTTATTCACCGAAGTCTGCTTATAATCTATTCGATGCTGCTTTGCTTTCTCCTTTAAAGATATTACACACGAACATAGACGGCATTTGTTGTTAGTGACAGTAACGACAAGTTATTTCTGGTAACATGCGTGACACCAATACTTGACGACACCATCCCAGAGTTTCCTTTTCCAGTTGATGGATTTTCAATATCTTGTCTGAGGTAGCCTCATTCTGCTTGACGGGGCTCCCACTCGAAGATAGCTCACAGGTGGTTGTGCGTAGATTTGCTGAATTTCTCAGAGTTATGTTCCACGTGCTCTGTTCATAACATGCATGTGAATGTTAAGTATTTTTGGAAGTAAAATGACAGGAATCCCCACTGGTTGGATGGGAGCTGCTTTGATGTAACCTACATAATGACACACCGCAGTAATGTCAATGAGGGTTTCTCTCTGTTCTTGGAAGATATCCACGTGACACACATGTAGGAAGTAGTATTCTTCATCCGCATTCATCGTTAGATTTCATTTTATTCGATAACTGTGTGATGCAATGGGTAAGGATATAGGGTCACCAACAACACATCCTTTATTTTTTTACGCGCCTCAGAGGTTTTGAAATTTGTTTTATATTTTTCCTATGCGATAAGGGTTGCTGGACTTTTAACTTTGACATGCGCCTTTTGCATCGTTTTGTAATTTTTGTAAATCTCTCCAGGTGGCAGCACGTGTAGATAATCAGAAGATGGGTTGTGGGCTTGGCGTCATGTACTACAAATAAATAAACGCGGACGCGTACCTATTCAATGATTTATCACAAAATTGAAGGCGTGAGGTGAGAATTTTAGATTTTATTGTGATTTATTCGAACTTAGAGCTCACCTGTGATGCCAGAGTTGTTGAGTGGGTGAGCTTGCAGATACATACATATGTAGGTCTTCGAGTAAGTATTTACCTAGGTAACCTAGGTTATTCTAATTAAACAGTTACAGTGGCAAATTTTATGTTCTGCTGATTCTTCGTCTTCGGTGCAGTAATTTAGAACCTCCAAATTATTTTGATTCTTCTATACGTTGCAACGTGTTGGCGACTGTTTGATTATACAGTCAGGAAAGTAAGGGACACTATTTTATAAGAAGACTCCTTATTTGTTTCTGGTTCCGAGGGGGAAAGATAGAAGTAGCAGCTTCAAGGTTTCAGTTAACTTCCATCCCCTAGCCTCCAACCTTAAGAATTTATGATACACTATCCATACGAGTCCTTAAACCTTTGCTTCCTAGTGGTTTCACAAAGTAACCACATACAAAATAATTGTTTTCTTTTTTCCTAGTGGTTTTACTGCGAAACCAAGTGGATTTTAAGGAATTGTATTAGGAATTGTATGTATTTAAAAACGGTAAAAAAACTGTTTTGTCTGTTGTGAGAGCGTCGAACGTGTTAAGTCGTGAATTTAGTTTTATCAAAATTTCAAACAATTGTAGAAATATTTGAAAAAAAATAAAACCTCCGGGAACAAAGGGTTAAATTAAGAGCAATATTGTATTTTCTACGCCTTTCTTCGAATATACATACATATGTATGTATATGTATGTACATAAATCGAACAAAGTTTCAACTGAAATTTTTATTTGTCTTTCAGGGATATACATACATATGTACTAAGGTGTTTCAAGCCCTTCAAATTAATTCCATCATAGTTTCATTATTAAATGACATCAATATTCACAGAAGATTTTTCATGTAAGTTTGATTTTTTTAAAATGCTTATCTTTGTTTTTAGATGTATTTAAATTTTTTTTTTTATGAGAATTTTTTAGTGATACACTAGAATTAAATTTTTATTTGAATACATGCTTAAACACGAATATCGATAACAACTCTAAAATCCACATTATTAGCGTTAGTCCTTGTGAACTTGAATTGAAGACTTCGAGAGCTTTAGGGTACGTTTCGTCCGCAAAGGTTTCTCTGTGTTTAACAGTCTCTTATTTACTGCCATTCTTAAAAGTTTCATCCTACTAAACTGAGATGTAAACTGATCCTAAGGCTGGGGATTTTCCTACGTCTGCTTCGTTTATTAATAGATAAGAGACATGTGCCAAAAAATTCACCATGGCAGTTATTAAGCACAGGATACTTACATCACATATGTATATATGTATGTGTGTACATATGTATGTAGATTCCATATCCTGCCACGTGCGTAATTATTAATTGCATTCCATTCACCATCGACTGTGGGAAGAGTGTTTATCACGACCAAGTATCTACAAAGATTTCAGGAGCACCTATCGACCAATTCACTACTCACACTCTGTAGTTTAAAGAAAACCTACATAAGTGTGGATATGTTGGCAATCCGAAAACTGAGTTTCCACGGGTACAGTAGATTTTTAGCAAATCGTTCCTGGCTATAGGGTGATCCCTCTGTGGATTGGTTGTTTAAGGCTTTGTATTTAAGTGTTGAAGTTACGTTTCAAAATATTGAAATTTAACAAGTGTAAAAGGAATAGTTAAATTACTGGGTGTATGTACATAATATAATATGTAAGTACATATATACATATACGTATGTACATATACCTATGTACATATGTATATTATTGCTGAAATCGGGAAGCGGAATAGGACATTTTCAAGATTGGAGACTGTAGCAAATTCACGCATCTCCGACAACGCTACATATAGGGATTGAGATGAAAAATCTTGTTTCAACCTTGCTTGCCTTAGATATCTTTTTTTAGGACTCCACAGAATGGTTCTAGTGGTCTTTAACCACACTTAAGTGCAGTGCACATCGACAGCTCCAACACTAGAGTATTACCTACTTGCCGTACGCACACCCTCCCTTCAGATCATTGAACTTTCACCAGTTTCGAAAATCTTATTATGGACAGTGAAATTGAATTTTCGAAATTCGTGTAACAATATTAAACATAAAATACGTTATCCAAACCTGAGGCTAGCATACTTAGCTTCATTCGATTTATTAACATCAAGACCAGAGTATCATATATCGCCTGTAGCTAGGCACTCGTTTATTTGCCATGGGTATGCAGACGCAAAAAATATATTAATTGGAACGAACACGCACTTCATTAATGCGATACACACATCCTTTCGCACACCCTCTCACGAACGAACGCGAAAACCTTGGTGGTGATTTCATTCCATTCGATACTATATTCAGAGGGAAATAATCACAGTGCAGATAAATTAAAAGGTAAAAAACGTCTGCATAAGTCACCTCCTTAACCATCGTCCTGCATTTAAATTCAATGTTGCCACTTCGCCCCAAAAAAAAAAAAAACATCTGAAGTAAATTTTCCGGTTGTTGTTTGGTAAAAGGCTAAAAAGGCGGCTTTACTTATTAGCCGAAATAAAACTTTGAAAACCTAACAAATACGTTTAGGATATAGTATCTCAAATAAATTTTTTCGTACGATATATTTTTACTTGTATGGCAACACAGCTCACACCATAGCTAGCAATGGCACGAAGGATTCGCGACAGTAACCTAGACGATTGCCTGAGTTACCAGTTTTCTTTAATTGCTTAGGGATTACATTTCTGTTCTTATGTTTTTGTATGATATCACAAAATAAATGTCACGCTATACATACATACATACATATGTAGGTTTCATAAAGTGTATTCAAATCGTTTTAGTAGCTCTAGAGTTTTTTTTAGGTATTTTTTTATTTAGATGAAGTTGATTAGCTTATTTAGCTTTAATCTTTTTAGCTGCCCACAATCCTCAGTGTCTTTGAGCGATGTCCGATAGAATTGTTAAACCAAATTTGTCGCTCTTTGATTTCTTCCATTTAGGTGTGGTTGAGATATGACGTGGATGTATTGCTGCCCGTCTTGAAATATTAAACACAGTTGGTACAACTGTATTTTGTGACTGAAGTACATAAATTTAGTTTTGCTCCTCTTAATAATCAAATAATTTGATCGTTATTGACGATTGATGACTAATAATTACTTTTTTAATGTCTAAGTATTGTACCTCGTCAGTCAGTTTGTTTTGTTTAACAGTCTTAAACTAAGCATTATCATTCATAGGGTAGCAGTAAGCACCCCTGTGTAGCAATAAAAATTGTAATCGAGGACGTAACTTATTTATAACATGTATTAGTTTGGCTATCAATCAACTACCTCATTATCTTAACACCTTCTCAAATAGGTACTTTAATGATTAGCAACAAATTTTCAGGAGTTAGCCCCAACTACTGTAATCATGGCTCAATTATTTTAACAAATAGCAACAAGTGGCAGCACCAATTTCATCTCAGTTTGGTTTGCGTCGCGGTGATGAGGGGGGACTCAACGAAATGAAAAATTCAATAAATCCACTGGGGTGGTACGTTCCTCTGCGATGCGACAGACACATATTCACTTTTTTCCATTTTCCCATATAATCTTGTTTATCGTTCGTCTATGCGCTATTCTTTTTTTTGATTTTGTTTTCCGTTCCTCTCTTGAAAGAAAGAAAAATACGGCCACAGATACAAGCATAAAGAAATATGTTGTGAAAGTAGCAATAGCAACAGTTACTTATTTGATTTTTTTTGTTGTTGTTGCATGCTTTTTTTTTGTTTTTGTCGTTTTCCCCTACACGTAGGGTAAGACAGACAGACATTCCAATCTCTTAAGACTGAAGGAAAAATGAAATGCTTTTGAATTTGTCTCCCTTTTTTTGTAGCACAGTTAGAATATTATTCGAATATTAGTTACATACAATAGAAGGTCGGTTAGGTATACTGTTCGTTTAGGAAACTAAAGAGGAAAACAAAACAAAAAAAAACAAAAAGAAACTCGAATAATGCCAATGACCGTAGTAAGTTTGGGTTGAAAAGGCAAACCTAGAGTATCAAGTCTTCAGTAACACTCTGCGCGAGCCGTTGCAATTTTTTTCCACAAAAAAAAAACATGTATTTTTGTCTGTCTTTCGTTTTCGTTGATCTTCTTACTGTCTTTCGCTTGAGGTCTCTCCTCGTTCGTAGTCTTCTAGTTGCTGCCTTTCACATGTGACGTTTATAGACTTCTTGTGATACTGTTAATTGTATAAACATTAATAAACATGTGAATTATGCAAATTTTTTATAATTTTTTTTTTTGCCGGAAATGATTTCTCAGCAACGAAATAGAAGTTGGAGAAACGGGGGAAAAAGCAAGCTTGCAAAAAAGAAAAAGATTTGGAAAAAAAAATGTTGCGGCGGAGACCTATTTATGTAGTAGGTACATACAGCCAGCGAAATTTCTATAATAACATATCGAACATTTTAGTAGCGAGGGAAGGAGAAGGTAGCAGGAAGAAATCCTTGCCTTTTCTTGTCAATTTATCAGTTGTGTTCCTAGAGTCCTAAACTTTTCGTGAGAACATTTCACAACCGAGATCCCCGAACGCATCTTCCTCTTGTGTGAACAGTATAGCTTAGTTTTCAAGAGGTTGTCCATGTTTCTTGGTTCATGTGTCTAAGGCCTGTAAAGCTTATTTTACTTACTCGAGTTATAAGTGATTTGTCTTATCGTTTAGAGCACTACTCGTATGTCATCTGCGTATCCTGTGGCTTTAATATGCAAAATACAAATACTTGGCGCAACAGACCGTATGTGGTCCAGGGCCTAGCTTGTTTCGTTTACTATTCTCAGTTGTTATACGTCCTGAAGACGAAAAAGGAGAAGCAAGCTCATCACTCTGCTCTCCCTGCCTACAGACGTATTTATATTAAGTTCCAAAAGGATGCAGTCACCTAAAGGAAGGTAAACCGACGTGTTCTTCCCTTATGAAAAGCATTGATGCTTCCAGATTCCAATCTTGCAGCCAGTTTTTCTCCTTCCCCAAACGACAATCATTGCTCGCAGTCTCGATTGGCAATAGCATAAAATTGGTCTTGCCATCCCTTCTACTCTCACGTCTAACCTACACGTCTCTGTTGATCATTTTGCAATATTTTAACTTCCATCGAGGGAGTCCATCGATATGAGCTGGTCTCATAAAGCAGGTCACGGACATGCTTGGAGACCCATCTGTTCGATTAATAAAAATACAAAGTCATCCTTCGTTCAAGAAGTATATTTTCTGGTCCTTATTCGTTACTTAAGATACCCGTATTTAATGCCAACCACTTTAATCAACTTTCCATTGTTCTATTGTATGAACTGTAATTCAATTAGTTTGTATTTTTTTTTCCTGGAATATCCTTTCAATCTGTGGGCTATATTGGCCGCGGAAGCACTGCAAGATGTTCAGATAAAAAGGTACACACTTTCGCTATCAATTGAATCAGTAGCTTTACTTCCCTCATCGTAAATCCAATTTAAAACTTCTTATGCGCCAATCCTACTCTTGAATATTATTTTTAAAATATGTAAATAAAAACATCGCTGTAGACATTGTTTTTATTTTCATCGATTTTTAAGATACTGCATAAAATAGAAGAATAGAAGAATAATAACGAATAACACGAGAAGTGACACACTTTTTGAAAAAGAGTGAAGCAAAGGAATTCCGCAATGTTTGTGAACAAGTAACGTTTCTGCAGGACGTATTGCCTGCCTTGCATTGCTGCTTTTAACCCATCATCTGAACTTTGTCTCCTCGTCAAAAGAAGCAGCACGCACTGTAAGGCTTAATATTAATTCGAGAAGACCAAGGCTATGAGAATAAGCACATCACTTGTAAAGGGTTTCGCGGTTCTGGTATTTGAATTGCATAACCACAGCATATGGTAGTGTAGAGTCTGAAGCTGATAAGAAGCTCAACCAAGTGAGTGCGGAGAACTGATATCCGCCGATAGCTTAGCTCGTAATATTTAACTGATGTGTGAAATTCACACTACGCATATGTAGTACATGTGCTTGATAATTGCACTGAAGTGTCATATGACGTGATTACCCTGAGGCCCTGATACGAATGTTGGGCATAAGCGTAAACCTATAAAGGAATCGAAACTGAACGATGATTTCTTCTTCTGATGAGCTATTCTAGTGTATTTAATAGATGGCCAAGCGAATGTAGTAGATAGGTATGAGCTTCATAGTATTTGGAATTCACCTCTTACTTACTTAGGAGGTGCTACAGTTCGGGGTGAACCTGGGCCTCAACCAACAAGCCTCTCCAGTTAGCCCGGTCCTTAGCTAACTGCCTCCAGTTGCGCACTCCAAGGTTGAGGTCTCTTCTACTTATACGCGCTACCTTAGGCAAGGTCGTCCTCTACTGCGTTGTCCCTCCGGGTTAGATTCGAAGACTCTGCGGGCCGGAGCATTGGTGTCTGTGTAAAAAAGAAAAAAAAAAACGGCCAAGAAATAACACGAAGTAGATACGTTACAATTTTATTTATTTTGCAATTAAAGTTAAATCGATTTAAAAAATTTTGATTTTAAAGTTGCGATTGACTCAGCGGTTCACGAAAGACTACAACCGAAAAATACATTTTGATAATTTACACGCAAAGAAACCAAGAATCGCCAACTGTTCGAGTGCGGGAACAGACAGTATTATCGCATGATATTTGATAGTCGTGAATTCACAAATTACTGTCTGATCGCACACTCCATGAATACCTTGAGAAATAAAAATGTTACAACTTTGCTTATCAATAAAAATGCAAATATGCTTACTAAGCTAAATTAACAATATCAAATTTTGTGCTTACTAAGCTACCTTATAATAGTGATAGGAAGTGAACTGAACAGCGTCCATTCGCTGTACATGTCCTAGCCATCTTAGGTGACTAATGGGCAGTTTTTTGATTAGGTCGATGTCGCTGTGCAGCTCGTAAATCGTTGAATCTTGTCCCCCAAAGCCCGGCAGCATAAACGGGGTCGTATATCTTACGAAGAATTTTTCTCCTGAAGCGACCAAGGATGTCTTCATCCGCTTTCGAAAGATTCCATGCTTCAGCGCCATAAAGCAGAACTGGGATGATTAAGGTCTTATAAAGAGTCTCTTTAATCTTTCGGGATAGGTTCTTACTACTCAATTGTCTTGTCAGCCCAAGGGAACAGCGATTGACAAGAGTTATTCTTCGATTAATATCCGCCGAGATGTTGTTGTCGGAATTTATAGCAGAGCCAGGGTAGACAAAACTTCTTACTACTTCGAAGTTTATTCACGTCTGCTTCTCTAAAAATATCTTTAAATGCTGGTTCTTTTTTTGGTAATTCGAAATTGTATTCCGAAGGCTTGGTGAGGTATTCGAGTAGCATTTGATACACTTTTAACCACTCTGAGTATTCCATTTGATCTATACAGCCACAGCTGTGGATTTAAATTTCAATTCAGAGCTAATAGCTAATAGTTCAGAACAACAAGACAGGACCAACATCCAATTGGGCACTTCAGTCTGGCCTGTAACTGCAACTTATGCTTACGTTCATTCTTGCCGCTGTGTTCTATCTAGGCTTCGTTTCTCGAACAAAAATCTTTCATTTAATTTCAACAAATAGAGCCAGGTCGGTCTCATCTTCAAAATATTCATCCGAAAAATTTAGGAAAAAAAAAACACTTTCCCTCTCTTCGACATTGAACACTGAAAACTATGTCTGACACTTTTAACAAACGTATAACCTTCTAGATACATCGCGTACAGTGCAGACAAAACAATATATGAAAATACGCGTAAAACTAGTTTGTTTATGCTGATACGGTTAGTAGAAAAGCACAAAGCCGGTTCCCAACAAAAAGCTGAAAATTGACAAGAGACGAACCAACAACGTCGTCGCGTCGCGTCGTTAAGATAAGGTAAGTCGTTGTTGCTAATTTTTGTTTCACTTAGTCATTTAACGAAACCGTCTACATATACGAGTATATTTCATGTTTTAAACTTAATTTGAAGGAAGCTCTATTCAAAGCGCCATTAATAACCGGTGAAAATAAATTGAAAATTAAATTTGATTCGACAAAGGGGGTAAGCGCGTAAAAGAAAATATTTTACAAACATCCTGAATCACAGCTGTGTAAGGGTTGTTTCTTTGGTAACTGATCTGTATACTAGGGTGTTTTTTTTTGTTGTTAAATACTTATGCTGTCGCAATGAAATTGTGAAAGAGTAGAATGGTTTACTTTCATGCTGTCAATAACAAAAGCACACGCCATGCGGCAAAAAGGAGGAGGATATTGTTGATGTTTCGCGCATAAATTCAAACATGCTGTGGATTGAGGGTACAAAAAGAAAAACACGCTATTGTATGCCAAAAACATACTTTTCAAAACGCATCTGTGACGAACCGTAGATGTGTTCAAAGGTGGTTGAAATTCATTCCAATACAGTTTTATTCGGAAATAAGGGAACCTTTTCGTCATAGAGAATAGCTAAGAAATTGGCACGAACTCAAATCGCTTGTGAAATGTTTAAAAGAATTTAGTCCATCTTAATGTAATTTTTGTTGTCGATTAGGGCATTCTACTTACTTACTTAGATGGCCCTACAGTTCGGGATGAACCTGGGCCTCAACCAACAAGCCTCTCCAGTTAGCCCGGTCCTTAGCTAACTGCCTCCAGTTGCGCACTCCAAGTTGGATAGAAAGGAGACAACTCAACTTCGCCAATTACAGAGGCATCAGTCTCCTCAACATCGCGTACAAAATCTTATCTGCCATATTGTGTGAACGCCTGAAACCCTTCGTCAACAACCTGATTGGCCCCTATCAGTGTGGTTTCAGGCCAGGAAAGTCCACAGTCGATCAAATTTTCACACTCCGGCAGATCCTGGAAAAACCCAAGAAGTCCAAATCGATACTCACCATCTTTTTATCGATTTTAAGGCCGCATATGACAGCATTTATAGAGACGAGCTATACAGAGCCATGTCTAGTTTTGGCATCCCTGCCAAACTCGTTCGTCTGTGCAGGATGACGATGGAGAACGCTCGCTGCTCCATCAAGGTCGGTAATGACCTCACCGAGACCTTCGATGTCAAAAAAGGATTAAGACAAGGTGATGCGCTGTCATGTGACTTCTTCAATATCATTCTTGAAAGAATTGTGCGAAACTCACAATCAAACACCGGAGGCACAATCTTTCAAAAGTCTGTGCAACTACTAGCATACGCCGACGACATTGACATAATTGGCAGAACACAGCGGGCTGTCACTTGTGCGTTCGCTAGTATCGAAACCGCCAAAATGGGTTTAGCTGTAAATGAAGGCAAATCAAGTATATGTATATATATAGTATACAACATCGACGAATGGGACAGAACGTCACAGTCGACAACTATAACTTCGAGGTAGTAAGAGACTTTGTCTACCTTGGCTCTGCTATTAATACTAACAATAACATCTCGGCGGAAATTAACCGAAGAATAACTCTTGCCAATCGCTGTTTCTTTGGGCTGAGAAGGCAATTGAGTAGTAAGGCCCTATCTCGAACAACTAAGGAGACTCTGTACAAGACCTTGATCATCCCAGTCCTGCTTTATGGCGCTGAAGCATGGACTCTTTTCAAAGCGGATGAAGATATCCTTGGTCGCTTCTTCGGAAGATATACGGTCCCGTTTGCGTTGACGGGCCTTGGAGGAGAAGATTCAACGACGAAATTTGCGAGCTGTACAGCTGTCAAAAAACTGCGCATCAGTCGTCTAAGATGGCTAGGACATGTAGAGCGAATGGAAATCAATGCTCCGGCCCGCAGAGTCTTCGAATCTAATCCGAAGGGACACCGCAGTAGAGGAAGGTGGCGCGCACAAGTAGAAAGGGATTAGGGCATTCACTGACGATAATTTTAAACTATAAGTTATGTTTCCTGTCCAGAACAAAAAAATTTAAACTAGAATTTCGCCATCAATCTATTTTGCTTACGAATCTTGTCTGAGAAGCAGCATGCTCATGAGTTGGATCTCGCAGACCCATTTTACCGTCCATTCGCTCGACTATTCGATTGAAGTCCATCCACTTTTTCAACTCAACCCATATTCGTGGTGTAATAAGCTAACCTGAATGGTCCTTCATTAATCAGTCTTGGTGATTATATAACAGACTCAATTCTGCACTACTTGTGGGCGCCGTGGCTCAAGTGGTTAGTGCGTTGGATCTCAATTTGCCTTTCGGATATGGCTGTAAAGAATTGAAAGGACCGGAATGAGTCTGTTGTTTCTCTAGAGATCAAGTTTGGTAGCACTTCATGAGAATTTCTTTCTTTTCTTATAACCAATTCCAACTCCTTCAACCCTTATGTATCTAGCTGCAACCAATGCACTCCCTTACAAAACAAAGTAATAATTTCAATCTCTTTCTGCCTTCGGATTTTAGTTTGACATAAAGCACCGAGGCACTCACTATAAATTTCTGTGGATAAGATATCCATCAAAATCAACTACGCATAAATGGCTGCGAGGAGAGATAAGTAGAGTTTGTATTTGTAAGTTTGACATCGTATACCGTTACGAGTATATTTTTACACTCCCGTGACAAAAAAAATTCAATCGGCTTTTCCCATGAAATTCAAGTATTTTGTTATGATTTTAATATCTTTCACGTGGCGATCTATATGTATTTTTATATAATTGTGTTTTCGAAGCCCAAGCTATTTATGTACGTAGCCTTCATTGTGTACAAAATCTTAATTAATGGCATTATTTTTAAGTGTCGATGCCTATTTTCGCTAAATCTCTTCAGAACCCCAGAAATTTCTCTGTTGAAGCATTCACTCGTCGCTAGGAGGGGCTTTTCATCAAAAGCGTTAATTACCAGTGAGTACTTGAACGGATTATCTCTGAAATAAACATGTACCCAGGTCACCCTCTTTTCACCCCTGTGCCAAGAATTGCCAGTGTCCTGTCCTTGCCATCGGTTTGCTTAGCTTTTTATAACGTTTTTTGTTTTGTTCATTGGTTTCGTTTATTTTTATTGGATCTTATATGGTGTGGTAAGAGAAGCTTCGTCCATCCGAAGTCCTTCAAGTTAAGCCCATACTTTCGCCCTATGCCGAAATCTGTGTATCTCTTTTTTTTAAAAAATCTTTTCTTAAAATCCATTTTCTTAACCCCTTTGTCGGGAATAAAATAACAACAAAATTAAGCAGGAAATATACATTTATTATTTGGCGAATGACAGAAAGCATAAACAAAATTTTTAATTGCGTAGTAGATTTGACGATTTTTAGATCGTTGCAAGCGCTACTTAATGAAATCTAATTCTAAATCAGAGACGGTGTATCTGTAGAAAGTGGTACACCTCCTAATCTAATAATTCAACATCAAGCATACTCAAGCATTAAGAAATGATTCGATTATCTTTATGTAACCAACCAGGGGTGGAAAGTATGTAGTTTTCAACTCCTTTAAATTGTGTGTCTCCTTTCAAGGATAAATGACAAATTATCTTTCCAAGATTCGTGATCTGAACTGGTATCATACTCAGCCTCTTCAGCAATGCGTTCTAGTTTCGGCCAACGAGCAATAGTTTTCTCCCAATGCCTTGGAAAATATTGTACAGGAAAGTGTAGCTTTTGTTGTTTTAGTTGGGCAAGTGATTCATCATACCGCCGTTGTAAGCGATTTGCCTCAGCCGCTCGCTCTAGAAACTGTTCAACCATTCTGTGTGTAGATGGACCGTTATCAACGCCGTGAAACGCTTCAAATTTACACGTTTCAAAGGTTCGTCTTTGGCCTGCAAGAATGAATAGTTTCTCTGGTATATCAGAACCCATCCAATGGCATTGACCAATCCGACGTTTTATTATCGAATCAAGCTGAACAGGATGACTAACAGCTAACTTCTTGTAGATGCTATCCAGTGTATCAGCCTCTAGTGTAAATATTTCATCTAGGCTAACAATGAGTGTCCTTAAAAAAAAATAGAATAATAATAAAAAAATTTCCATCAAAATCTGTGCTAGGCTCTTAGTTCTTACGTTATGACCTTTTTGTGTGCTGACAAATTAGTGCTGTGTTTATTATGAAAAAGTGCACCTCTGAAAGCCTTCGCCACATATGTCGTATCAACTGCATTTTTCTCCTCTAAGGCCACCTGCCTCAGGAAAGAGATAAGTAGGAACAGTGCTTCTCGGTTGGGGCGCGGTAAAGCCTGAATTAGTAATCTGAGTATTTGTACTCGGTTTGATTTGCCTTTCAAAGCTGCAGAGAAACAGAGAAACACTGACATTCTGCTTATAGCGTTATTATATTAAAAATCTCTTACTGCCTGATAGAAAAAAGTATTCTTTAAGTTCCTCTGTGAATAGCCCACCAGGCAACTCCCTTAAGAATATCTTCAATATTCCAAAAAATTCGTGGACACTTGTTTGGTTGTCATAGTACAATTGCATGCCTTGCCGAAGCTGATGATGCATCTGAAAGATATCAGTTGAAGGGTTTATACTTTAACTGATTCTATTGAAATATTACCAAATGTAGCCAGAGGGGGTTGCCGTAATCCTGCAAAATATTTTCCTCACTGAGACCATATTTTGTCAGGCATATAATTGTGCTGACATAATAATACGGCAGGTGAAACTTGTATTTTGCATTTATATTTTGAACAGGGTAGGTGTGTAGTCTGCGCTCTATTTCTAAAGCCTTTGCCAGAGTTACACCAAAAATGCTTGTTTCTCGCTCTACAAGAGAGGATACGATAAGCGATTGTCCTAATATGATTTCTTCTTCACTAAGTACCTGTAAAATATTTAATAAATGATTCCCAAATTAGTTTTCGTTTAGGCAATGTTGATTTAAAACCGACAAATATTCCACATTTAGCTAGGCTATTAACAGCCAGTCGCCGCATACAATCATCCTCCAAGGCGGATACACAGATTGCTACATCATCTTGTAGATGAATGATACACCCATTATTGGAAACCCATTTATGTTTAATGTCCTAAGGCAGGAAAAAGTGAAATGCTTGTTTTGTTTTAATTTTAAAAATACTTACATCTGACGACCAGACGGGTGTTGGTGGTGCTGGTGACCGTCTACACATTCTTAGTAAGCCTGCCATCTGAAAAGATGAATAAAGGAACTAATTGTTCCTTCAACGGAATGCTTGAAATAATAGATAGTAGTATTTCCAGGACTATATTAATTGCAGTTATGTTTTAAAACTAATTGTTATTTAGGAAAGACTTATAATTTTCACGTTATTGAACTAGATTTTTAGATATTCACTTTGAAAATAAGGAAAAAAGGGAAAGCCATGGTAATTTTAATACCTTCGTTGATACTTGCTTCGATCCAGACGGTCGCAGCAGCAGCATTATAAAATCAAAAGTGACTTGTACGTTCTATTCGTTGCATATCTTAGTAGCTGTCGTAAGGTGTTGTTGAATATGGCCGTTATTACGACGAAGTCAATTCGCTCGTTTACGCCTTCATTTAAATTTGGAATTGTTCAATGGCATTAGATACGGTTTGCGTGAACGTTGTTCCATTCCCGATATCTGACATTAAATAGTTCCAAGGTAGCACTTCTCGTTTGCAGTCCAAATCAGTAATACATAGTTGTTGATGCTAGTTTCAAGTCTAATTGTCTGTAGCTTTAATATGACAAGAAACGCATCTGAAACGGCCGACATTTTAATAGAATATGGGCGCTGAGCTGCGACAGTAGAAGTTCCATCGTCCAACTTGTGTCTGACATATGTACATATGTCCGCGGACATTAAATTGGATGTTCATTCAATTCTTGAGAATATCATCACCTGCATATATGTATGTACCTGCGACTAGGTTGTGAACTTTATTTTATCCAAGAAATTATTTTAAAATAACATTCAATTGCTTTCCAATAATCTGCATTAGCAGGGTTGCTAGTATGTATGTACAAATGTATGCAACACTTCTAAACGCCACGATAAAAAAGCTCACCAAGACGTTAGTGAAGATATGTAATGCGCGTTATAATATTTCCTCTTTGAGGGATGATACGCGAAAAAGCTTTTAAGTACATTACAGTACGAAACACGAAAACACTGTTACTTTATCTTTAAGTAGCTGTGCAACAATAGATTCAGAGTTGTCGGGATAACGTGAATGTAACTAATTACCTACACACTGGTTGTAGTTGCCTTAGAATAACTTATATCGTTTACATATCCTTTGATTGCTGCCAGTTCTATGCTGATTCGAAACAAGGAAAAAAAGAAAGATTTTTGCGTCATAAATACTTTTGTATTAAAATCCAAAAATTCAATTCATGTGGCTGGTGGGTGGTGGATGTACATTGAGTGGGGGACATACTTCGAAGGTAATGCGAGGAATTTGATTCAGTATCTCTTTATTCGTCGGACAGCTCGGTTTGGTCCTTATTGAGTGATAAGAATATCTTGCTCTTGTGGGTGGTTGTGGATTCAAAGATTCGTTGTGCTGGTGGTAGAGTTTGTGAGAAAAACAAGTGAAAATTGAAGTGTAATTTAAACTTTCTTTATTTAGTTTTTTTTTTTGGGTGATTGTGGATTCAAAAATTCATTGTGCTGGTGGTAGAGTTTGTGAGAAAAACAAGTGAACAATTTAAGTGTTATCTAAACTTTCTTTATTTAGTTTTTCTCTATTTGAATCCTTTCCAGTTGACAGGCAGGCTATAAAATTTAATATTCTATAATTTAATATTTCTATGAAATTAATGAGAATTTGAATCACACACCGTATATAGGACTCATGTCCATATTTGCTTAATTTTTTACGTATGCAGTCCCTTCTAACTTTTTCGCAATTATTAATATTGAATTTTTGGTGGCGCATATTTTGTTCGGTCTGTTGTTGATTTCGGTTTAGCGTTTTCATTTTACTGAGTGGGCTCTCGTTTATTTTTATGACAACATTTCCATGACTACACTGAACCAGTACAAGTTCAGTTGAGTTTTGTAGTTAGGAAGTTAAATTCTAAAATGTTGGCTTTAAATAGTAAAATTAGGATAGTCAACCCTATAACCCATATGCAGTTCGTACATACATATGTATGTATGTATGTATATTTTTGGTGTAGTTCAATATGTATTCGTCCTAAGTTTTGTTCCATTTCACTTCACTCCTCTGGTACGTCGTCTGCAGATTCACAAGATTGATTTTCATATCCATTCTTATTTGCATTATTCGGAGTCTATTAGGTCCTTTTGGTCTATCTTATATTTTTTGTAATATGGCCATACCATCGTGCAGTCGCCTTTTTTTTTATTTAATTTGTTTTATCTTGAAGCTATCATAAATGTATTGATTGTCTAGCATAGTTCCCTTCACACCACCTCAATATTTTCATTTCTGCGACATCGAAGTTCTGTTCTTAATGCTTTTTTAGGTGGACAACATTGTTTGTACCCAGCAGGATCTTCACTTTTAAGTATATAGACATTTTCTTATCATAAAGGACACTGGATAGTGTTCCATAATTCAATGGCAAATCTTTAAGATGACCAATGGATTTTACTTCACCGGATGTGGCAACAAGCACTTTTGCAAGGAACTTAATATACCCCAGTACTCGTCCGTACAAAAAAAAAAATACAAATACTTGGCGGGACAGATCCTATGTCATCCAAGGCCTAGATTCTCGTGACCAAGCGCACCTTGAAATGTTAGTGGCTTACTCTCCCTGACCGTGACTTCATTTAGCCTGAAACAGACGTGCAGCAAAGCTGCTTGCAGTGCTGCATGCAGAAACGCACGCCAGACAGACGTGCAGTAAATTGCACGTATTAGTTTTCTGTCATTTCTTCCACTGTTCTTTTGGCAGTGGACCTCAAATGGTAAGATGTCACTTACGTGAAACGTCATGTCCCAAAAATTGAACTAAGTTGTACTAATTTGCTGTTCTGCTACTAGAGGTTTGCATCAAAATTAGAAATAGAGACGTCTTACAGCAGCGCATGGTCGTGCAGCAAACACATGTGTCCTCTTGCATATAAAGCCATGTTCTATAATTTTGCTGCACGCATTTTGCTGTCTGTTTCAGGCTTTAGTGACTCCCTCTCCCTGACCGTGACCTCATTTTTCTCCCACCCTCTCTATTTTTAGTAATATTGAAGCAGATCATACTAATGTCGTCTTAAAGGTGGTACAGCGGACGCTCACAAATTAGAACCACTTTGTTCCTGGGGTTATTCTAATTTCCGAAATGTTCTAATTTCTGGACGTTTTTTTAATTCGCTTAAAAAGTAACAAAAAGGAGTGAAACTACCTCCAAAATTTATTATTTTCACACAAAACTCTTTTATTAGTTAACAATTAATCTTTTTGTATCATATAATCAGTAATGTTTGTTTGTTTTTTGGTTTAGTTGAACTTGATACAACGATATCGTTACGGAGGGCCAAAAGATTAGTCATGTGCCTAGTGGAAAACAACTCACTCTTTTTGCACCATTTGATTAAATTATTGACGTTTTCAATGACTGCAGAATGAGAAATAAGTGGTACGACATCGACAACATCGTCTTCGTTGTTATCTAAAGCCTCATCATCGCTACTGAGTTCATCTTCAGATGCGCCTTCAAAAACATCTTGATTCCATTCTTCGATTTCCTCTATACAGATGGAATTGTTGGGATCAATTTCTTCTAAAAGATTTTGATTTATTCGAAGAACTTCATTGCAGTCCTGATTTTTTTGTACCAATTGTGCTAGTGGCAAATCATCGTCGCCGTCGTAGTGGTCCGAGTCCCAATTTAACAAGTTGGACCAAGAATTCTTTAGCACTCTGTGGCAACACATCCCAAGCTTGTCTCAGTAATATTATTGCATTGCGGATTGAATGGCATTACAAAAGATTATTCAGCTCACCACCTTCAGCGATTAATTGAGCAAGTAGCTTACTTCTGTAGATTAATTTTGTTAACTTTATGGGATTTTGATCCATTGGTTGCACAGCTGCTGTCACATTCAGTGGAAAGAAATATGCAACTATGTTTCCATCGTCACTTTGAAGTTTATCAATAGGTGCATGAGCAGAGCAGTTATCAATAAGCAAAAGGGCCTTTGGAGGCAAATTATTTTCTTCTGAAAAGCGTATGACCTGTTACATGAAAAATGTTTTAAAAATCATGGAACCAAGAAATGAGATTATTTCTTCTCACCTCTTTAATAAATATCTTGTGAAACCACTCATGAAAGATCCGCGACGTCATCCAAGCATTTTTCGAAAAGTCGTAATGAAGTGGATTATTAAATCCTTTGAAGCACCTTGGTTTTTTTGCTTTTCCGATAACCAATGGCTTTAATTTGTGTGAGCCATCAGTATTTGTTCCTAGTTAAATTGAAATGCGCGCTTTTTGTATTTTGTACCCAGGAGCCTTTTTTTCACAAGCAGCGACATACATATGTTCTATCTGGTAGGCAACGGAAAAATAATCCGCTTTTGTCGGCATTATATATTTGTGTCTCCATTACCCCATCTCAGCCACCTTTGCACGAAATCTGTTCATAAACGGAGTGATAGCGCCAACATCACTAGAAAGTATCTCGCCACCAATTTTTAAGTAGCGAATACCGTGCCGATTTTTAAATTTGGTAAACCACCCATCACTTGCACGGAATGCATTTTCATCTTTATCGAGATATACTTCACCAAAAATTGACTTAGCTTTCGCCTTTAATATTGGTCCAGTCATTGTGCACTTCTTTTCACGTTGATTTAAAAACCATTCAAAAAGAAGACTTTCCATTTCTGGATATTCAGCGCTGTGTAAAGATTTAGTTTTTGCTTCTTGATAGGTGTTGGAAACAACATCTAATATCGCTTCTTTCTTCGATATTATATAGCTGATGGTAGATTTTGTCACATTGAAATCTAGAGTTAAACGATTGCCTTGAACGCCTTCATCAAGCTTTTTTAGTATCTTAACTTTGGTTTCCAAAGACAAAGTGTTTTTTTTACGTTTATTTGACATTTTTAACAAATTACATTCACTTTTTGATCGAGACTGAGCCAAATATGTACATGCGAATCAAATATTCACAGGCGTATAGTATAACCAAATATGTAGCTGAGTATGACAAAAAAACGCGAAGGGAATCACCACATGCATAATTTGGTGATTCGCCTTTTTATTATTGCCTTGTTGAAGCAAAAAAAGTTAAGAAAAAAAATCGCTCAGAAATTAGAACCTCAAGTTCTAATTTTAGAGCATTCAATGCATTTGTGAGCGTCCGCTGTATTTGAGGTTAGTCCTTAGAGCAAAGTAAAATAAATGTGAGTAATAGCACTTACTTTGAACTTCTCTATGAATTTCTTGTGCAGATTGATGGTATTCTCTTACTTCTAAACTCTGTTTAATTTTTTTCAATTATATTTTTTTTTAATTCCACTTTAAATTATTTTGTTTTCACACAGGAATGCACTAATAATCGGTTTTCACTATAATTTGGATCTAACCATGGGGTCCCATGTTTGAAAAACTGCAACTACATGAAATTACTTGTATTACAAGAACAAGAAATTTTCTATAATACACAAGGCTAAGGCTTTCCAGAATAAGGGACGCGGTACGGAATTTATTATTTCAAGATCAACACTTCTTGTGAGCAAAGCAATACAGACGGTTTCACTCAAAGATTTTTTTCTCGATTAGTTTTTTACTTCATTTCATGCTAAATATTTGGTAATTTGATTTTTTTTTTCACTTTTTTTTTTCACTTTTTTTTTCACTTTTTTTTTTTATTGGTAATACGCTCTTTACACTCGAAAGGATTCAAAGGGAATACCATCACTAGTAAGAAGTCAACTGGAAATGTACCCTTTGATAGCCTGGAGAATAGTTTTTTTTTGTATGGGATTTCGTTTTTTGTTTTAATACTCTCCAATTCTCTGGAGAGCATGCAATGAGATATGAACTATGCGATAGTAAAGGTGGAGAAATGAAAAATTTCACCCCCTCTTGGCGATGCAATTTTACGCGTACACAATCATTTGTATCTTTGATGTGTAAATGTAAAGCAGAGGGCTGTGCTAAGTCGAATACACTCACAAACTTTCATGATAAAGAGAATTTTCGTGAATTTTCCGGAGTCCCTTAAGAGAACATTTTATTAAGTGTTCCTATTGGCTCTTGTTATATACCGAAACTTCGCTGAGGACTCAGTTGAACGATATGGCCCTAGTATTCCTTTGCATCATTATAATGTACTATCATATTTTCTGTATTAAATCATTCATAAATAAAGGCTTCTGAGCTGCTTTAAGATCACGGAGTTAAATATTTTTTTTAACATTCAAGGCAATCACAGGACAATGTACATATTTATGTATATGCATGGATCGCTGTGCCTGCCAATCTTCCTGTGTCCTCAATTCCTTGCATGTGATCCATTCAATCAGGTGAGAACACGTTTTTATCGAGGTTTTTCAGGTATGTAGGTTTTGAAAGGGATCGTGCCATATCGATACTGCATTTCACGCAAAGCAATCAGAGACCATTACATACACATATCTATCCATCCTGCTGCACTTAGGAAAATAATTACAGTCACTATCATTACCTCTTGAAAATCTCCCAAAGAAGAAGAATCTTTTTTTTAATTGATGCATATTCTGGCAATTCCGATTCCTACAGACCACTGATTCTGATAAAAGGTTGTTCATGAAGTTCCTTTATACAATAAATTTTGCATCCCTTTGTGAAGTTCGCATTTTAATGTTATCTTGTGGTTTAAAATCTTTGATTAATGTTTCGCTATTCCACTCTCACGACAACACTGAAATTGAGCACGAAAAATCTCTTCATTTCAAAAATGAATTGTCAATGAAGAGAGACAAAGGCTAGTAAGGAGAAACTGATGAATGTCAAGGACTTTTTTTTTTCTGGAAGTTCAAAGCTTAATGAAAATTTAGAAATTTAAGTATTTGAGCTTATATTGCCAAAAGTGTTGATATACATTTGTTTGAATATAAACGTAAATGCGCTTGATAGGGTGGAGAAGGATGGCGGTCGGCGGTGGGATATACATACATACGTATGTACATATTAAAGGCCTGCTGCGGGGGGTGATTGAAAGTAAATCAGTTGCACTTGATTTTTAAATCTTTAAATTTGTATGGAATGGTTGATTTTACCGCATATTTTGCCGTACGTTAACGTTTATAACTGGATTGTTATGAGAAGTTCGCTTGCATGTCAGAAGTATAAGGTATCTTGCCTAAGTGCAACAAATTGTCGTGCGGAAGAGAAAGTTGAATTCGATGCGAAATGTCCGCAGTTGCGGAGCACGATAAGGACTTGGTTGTAATATGCTAAGTTCCAATCCTTATACAAGTTGGCAATGTGTCACCATGTAATCTGGAATCCACCCCAATGTGTGGTATCCACAGTCATCACAACAATGTCCATACTGGGCAAGGTACAAGTTCTGTATTGATTCGCACAGTAACTTCCTTCTCCTTACACATTTTACTATTATAAAATGAAGTGAATTGTATGCATCTTATCATGAGACGATCAAATTACTTCAATTCAGTAACGAATCCATTCATTTTTATTCAGATTTCTTGTTGAGATTCAATAGAATATCCTTTGCATAGGGACTAATTTTTTTTGTAACAATGTGGAACGCATCAGAAACCTGTGTGCGAGAGTTTAACACACTAAAACCGCATCTACATACCTTTTGCCTCTGATCTTCTTCACGTGAAGGATTTGTATCCCTATAAAAGAAGAATATGTGTAGCTTGAATGGTCAAGATTACTAACACTAACGATTTTTTTATCCACTTTATTTGCTTACATCTGTTTCGATTACAGACACCGAGGATTTTTTTTGTTGCATAAAAGGATACGATAGATTTATAAGGCCAGTGAATGTTGTTATTGAAAACATACCATGGCGTATCTATTTTGATTCTTAGCATTTTTGATTACAGCCTCTGGATGAAGTTTGTGTTTGATTTACTTGCTGTTCTCTACAGTTGGAGTCCATAAGGCCATATTGGTTTGATAATTGTCTTGTATATGAGCACTTTGTTGTGTATAGATAGTACCTACCAAGAGTTGTTGTCCTTAATTTGATTTCGTTTCTTCAGTACACGAGTATGTTGTCCTTGAATTAACTTTTGGTCCCACCTCTCGCGAATGTCTCACAAACGTCCGAGAGTATACACTGTCATCAGAAAGCTTCTCAGTTTAAAGCAAAACAAAGGTACCTTTCTTTGCGAAAACATACAACACAAATGGTCGCGAGAAACTAGACCGTGTCCTCCACAACGTAAAGATTTTTGCGCCAAGTACTCGAATTACAACTTGTAATCATTGAAGTTTGTCTCTAACTTCTTTTTATTGCTTTGCTGAGCACTTCAAATTGGTGAAAGATAGAAGAGGAGACTGTTAATTAAGTCTATAATTGATTTTCTTATCACACATTTCTAAGTAAAGGCAAGAAATTCCAACTGCACAAACACAATTTATCATGGAGATTTTCGGTAGCTGATTTCGTTCACATATCCTTGTCCTATTGTACAACGACTGAATTTATTTAAATCAATTCGTTTACAATACTTCCATGTGTGGCGTGTCGTTGACAACAAAGTTCAATAGTAATGCAATACATACACTTCAATTTACTGACCCCCCTAACATAGGTACATAAATGGCTTACACAAGTATGTACGTATTTATTTATATTTTTTTTGTTTAGAATTTTGGTGTATCACTCACATTGACTCTAGTTAAGGTTGGCTGTTGTATTGCTGAGATTGGTGGGAAACTTGTAGTTCGGACAATAAATATTGAATCCAGATTGCAATTTTATTTTCTATAAGATAAATGACGTAAGGATTAAAAGATACAAAATTGAATCGAAACTTACATTCCTTACAACTTGCCCTAAACTCCAACCTGTGTGGCGATTACAGCCTTGGCTACTTTTCTTCTTTGTTGATTTTTCTTCTTGAGATGTTTAAGTGGCCATCCACTCGGCCGACAGCGTGATCCAAAAAGACCATCAATTTTAATGATTGACACTTACATAGGTACCTTCATTGCCTTTGACGAAAAGGGACAAAGGTATAAGCGCCTATGGACAGGGTTGTAATCACCGCACATGTGTTAGTCTATGTTACAATATTAGAATTATAATTTATAAAAAAGATCACCCAAAGTTGGCTCGATGACATTGGCAATGATTTTCGCTCATATGAGGGCATGATTTGGAATTATCGATTGCCTCTATTTAAATTCCACTGAATTCATATTCAAGCTAATATTTTTTATCTAAATTTGACATATGACAACGCCTGGCACAAAAGGAGATGAAAAAAATCTGTCCAACACTTTAGAGGGAACACTTTCAGACGTTTCTCTCTTATTGTTACCAGGGCTTCAGCTTGCATTCAGTCATATTTTAAAGTATTCCGATTCACTTGGTACAACCATCTACAACTTGTCGGGCAGCCATATTAAAATTAGAGCTGCGGATCCAACAATGGAAAATTGGGCCATTCTGCATTAGATCCCAGTCATAAAGACCGTATACATAGATGTGCAAAAGAATTGGCTCAGATGAAGTCCAAGTGAACTCTCTGATAATGCGCTTGATATCTCCAGACGTCTGCTAACTAAATATATCATCGGACCCAACCTATTGATGGGGCTGACTGCTGGGAAATAACTCCACTTTCACATCGTAAAAGTGGACTTATTCCCCACTATGTGTGGAATAAATTCGCAGATGGTGTAAATTCCCGTGGAGTTATTTCCCTGCATCCTTATTGACTATGCTTGATATTATATGTATTCTCACAGAAAGATCCACATTCATTCACGTAAGGCAGCAGGCACTAGGCAGTGGAAATAATATTCTCCATCAAATAGTCCAGTAAGCGAAAAAAAGTCCTTCACCCACTTACAGCTATTACCTTCTGCTTACACTATCTTCTTGATTATTACTTTATTACCTTAATATTGTTTAAAGAATGGGGTTTCAATTGAGCTTTACTTTCAGTTACAACGCACAGTAAGCTGATTATAGGGTTATCAGTCGAAAGACGCTAAAGATATTGATTGAATACTTTGGCTTAAATCTTTTCAAGAAGAAAACGGCTAGAGAGAGAAAAAACACACTCACAGAAAGTAAACTACAGGCGAAGGTAAACAAATTTATAAATATCCGCCTGTAGGAAGCACCTTCCACCTGAATCCGATTCAAATCAAAGAAATTTCCTCAAATCATTTCCGACATCCTTAAGGGTTCTTTCAATTTTCCCCGACTGTTTTCTGTTTTTTTTTTTAATTCAAACTCTCGTTGCGGACGGCATTCTGTAGGAATTTCCTCAAACCTTCCGGGAGGTAATTTTTTGTTATTATTTAGTTATCCTCATCCATGGATGACTTGACTTGACTTGTCTGGATGCATTCCTTGGATGACAGACAAACAAGGTGTTGCTTGATAGTTTTATTTCTGAGTGTTAAATATCTTCAGAAAGGAGATTATCTCTATGAGAATAGATAGACTGTGCAATTAGCAAAATTCCAGTGAACAATGAAAACAATAATAGTACTCCAAACACACGCAGATACTTACTATAGTTGCCGTGGAAATCTGATTTAATTATTACACCCTGTAGGCCAACAACCACAGCAATCAAAACCGAAGTTAAGTAGTCCCTTTGACATAGTCCTTATAGTCAACTCCATTATGTTTCACTGAAGTTTTTGACAAAAGAAGTGATTTGCCGACACAAGATTCATTTATGATTTAGGAAGACGCGTTTAATGAATATTAATACCATCTACTTGCCTGTAGCAGCGATTCAATGAATGGAATTCCCAGTCCAGCTAGAAGAAGGCAAATATGATGCACAGCGGTTGTTCAAGCAAACAAATAAACAAATATTTTGCGCAACAGACCTGCATATGTGGTCTAGGGCCTAGCTTTTGACCATTCGTGTGTTATATTGTGTGTGTTATATTTCTTGCACAAATGAAAGGGACCCACAGTTTTGAAGCCATGTTCGAAAGGCAAATTGCGGACCTCTCAAATTTCTCTCGGACTTTTATCAGACACTCGCTAGAGGTGGGACCGTGAAAAATCTTTTTGGTGGTATCTGGGATGAGAACTTCTAACCTCCCGCTCAGCAGTCCAACTCAATAACCTCTAACCACAGCGGTGGTTCATGATAGCAAAAACATGACCAGAACGAATATTCTCCTCAAAATGAGCATATTACTGTCGATATCCTAGTCTTGTTGTAATTTCACCAACGCATTTCTATCCCCGCGATCGTATTTGCTTTGATTGCGCGAAGTTAATTTTGCTGGCGCCCTGGGATGCTAGTTGTGCGGACTTCATTGTCATTTCTGTGGCATTGGCATACCTTATTTTAGTTCTCGATGTGGCACATCATGAGTGAACATTTCCCTCCGTATTTTATTGTTGAGAATTATTCCGTAGCGTTCAGGTCGTTTTTGAATCCTTGATTGCCTCAGACAATGATGTGATATAATTAATTTTTTGTCAACGGGGTGGTATGTGATGACAAAGCGCTCAAAAAGTACATCAAAAATTCCTGACACCAACAATGGCCGCTAATAAGTTGGGGATGATGTTTAGCCATCAGAATGAGGTTGTGTCGTTGGGCTTTTTGTTTCCTTTCACTAGTCGATTCTGAATTTGATTGTCCTTTGGGTTTTTGTAAATCTATTATGAATGCGAGTTGATGAGTTTTTCACAGGTGGGTAGTCCTGTTGGGATACAGCAAAGTGCGGTTTAATAGATGAGTCTACTGGACGACAAATATACACTGACGTCAATATAGACTTACTTTGATGTTCATTATGAGGAGCAGTCTATTATGTTATTTTCAAGTGCTATTAGTGGGAGAAACATTAGGTAGCCTCGGCACCGCCATCACACTCAAAGTTCCAATCCACGTACAATTTACATAGCTCCAGAGGATGTCTAAGAATGGGTTGGGCCCGGTGGTAGATTTAGTTGTGGAGATGCGTTTTTAGATGGCAGTGGTTGCTAAGGATACCGATTTAAAGGGTCAGGTTGTTCCTTTTCCTGTATCACTTGCTCCTGGAGTGAACCGTACTCGATTGTCAAACCATGCGTAGGCTCACCCACACCAATGTCCAGCGTCGGTCCGCTAATGGACGGAGATGGCTATGTCAATCAGGGTAGAGATTGACATGCTATAACTCCTGAAAAAGGACACCAAAAGGATTCAACGATGCACTTTTCCTATAATGTCCCCAAACAACACACCCACGACGGTTTTGTCCTTATAATAAATGGATAATTTGAGCCGATTAAGCAAGTAATTCAGCGGATCATAGTCACCTTTGGTAGTTGTGTCGCTTTTAGATACTTTTTTTATGTAGCTGTTAGGCCTGCCTAGGAATGGGCAGTTAGCTTCTTCAGTCATCACGACATCTCCTTCATATTACGCAGCCAACTAGTACGATTAAAGCTTCTACTTGACATAAGTTTATTTTATTGTATAATCTCCTGCTCCACATGCTGTATCCTTAGTTTCTCACGCTGTGGTTTTATTACCAATCTACTTTTATAATTCAAAAAAACATTAGCTGAATGGTAGGAAAGTACCTTGATTAGTATAATGTATGATGTATCTATGTCTATCCACTTACCATTGGTTTCCCATTTAATTAGACTTGACCCAATCAAGAAACTCTTCTAGCCCTTATTAAGTTTCCAATTAACAAAAATCAAAATTTTCTTAGAATCGAAATTCATTAGAACTCCAGCTGAACGTAGTCCAGATACGAGTATTTTCTAAGAAATAACAGTTCATTAATCGGAGATGAGAATTCCTTGGGTTAAAAAAACAACAACCTTAATGTACCTTAAGTCCATTCCTTACATAATATCAGTTATACATTACATAATACAATATTCGAAACATTACTGAATATCCTTTTTCACTTTGCTACCGATTGACGAAAATCAAAACTTTCCTCATGTCGATAATAGAAAATCATACCAAGGACACACGCATCTGCAAATATCATTTACAAGTTATGATAGTCTATCAAATTATCTCATATGTTAGGGTGTGCAAATAATATCATGGTTTCATATCAGTAAAGATATTTGCATAACAAAATCATATTAAATGATGATAGTTCGTATAGTAGCAAATCCAACAAGGACCCTGTTCCTTCTCTCTATCTAAAATCAAGAGAAATGTCCATCAAAGTTCGTGAATTAAATTCTTTGGTTTCAGTGTTTAAAAGCAAGGACAAAGCATCATCAGCCGTCTTTTCATTTATGGAAAATCATGGACAAATGGTAATTTAATACCTATTGCCTTGCATTTTTTTCCAGGAGCGGGTTAAAGCGTATGTTAATGAAACTCTAAAGTGAACTGGTTCGGGACGTATCTTATATATACGCGGTCCTGCTTTAGAGTTATAATATGGACCATAGCCGGCCACTGCCATTGAAAGAAAAAAATAATAAATAAATTGGCAAGAAGGGGATCTACGAAGCTGTCTATTCGAATCTTTTGTGGGACTTTAGATTCCGCGTTCGAAATTATAATAAGGAGCCTCTCACTTTTCCAATCCAATGAAAAATATTTACCTATATACAACACGCCATAGCTGCAACAATGTAAATTTCTCTAGTTAATTCCTTCAACGGTACAGTCTTGCCGTAGAATCCTTATCGAGAAGGGTAGTTTCGAACATGTACATAAAATCGTAACATTTCTGCAGACTCTCAGACTCAGCGTTAAGTACATTTTAAGATATCATTCACCAGCTAGGCTCTAGGTACTAAGAATCAATTCTAAAAGCACATTCTTGACAGTCTTCTGTACATTTAAGAAATAGGTCGAATGTCTCCTGGCTTAGGAATTTTCGGTGCAATATGTGTTTAAGAATACACCATTGGATCTCCCCTAACCGAAAGCAAATGTTTCTTTTGATCACTATGGAGTTAGAACTCATTCCACTCGCCTGTTCATCTCACGACGCCAATATGTTTTTGAATAATATAAGCTTTATGAGCGCCCCTAATCATGCGCCCTTATCGAATGTTCCCTGGAGACGCCAATGTTCATTTGTATATACATATGTTTGCGCTTCAATTTGAATCGTAGACATCATCATTGCCTCTCCTCCTACGCATATTGAATAAATCTCTTATTTAATGCAGTAGCACATCTACCCCAGGTTCAAATATGTGTACCTTTAGTCCATTTAGTAAAACGTTTTGAGTGTTCTGTTTTGTTTTGCCCACTTTTCCCCCGTTTACCGTTTACCACCACCGTTTATCATCCATCCTTGTGCGGGGGTTCTTTTTACTCTCGCGCTGTTAACGTGGATTTTAAGTTCAAAACCTTCACTTGATCTTCTAATTAAAAGTATAATTTGTATTTTTTATTTTTCTTCTTTTTTCCAATTGCAGATACAACTTGGTGATGGATGTTATGCTACAGATACACATAATCAACTGAGGAAACAAATTACTGCCACCCTATATTAGCACTCAATTGTTAATTTCAACTCAAGATTGCAACAAGAACATACGAAATAGTTTTTTGAGGTAAGTTGGATTAAGTGTATGCATTAGATTGTACGTAGATACTTGTTGTTTTATTTTTTTGGCTAGGTTTTGTTTTACTATCTTTCTGTTGAAGACCCCTTAAAAGGGATTGAGACGGGATCTTGAGTTTGTTATACATACACAGTGGTTGGTGGTCACATTTATTCTTTTTTATGTATCTACGTAATATCTGTTGTTATGGATTCGTCCTTAGATGAGAAAGGGAATTAGATGAAGTTAAGTATGTAGGTATGGCTCTCTTGACGATAGTTAGTCGCTTTAATAATTACATATGTCAAGATTTGGGTATCTATAAGGTTGAGTGTTTGTGTAGCTAACTAAATAGATTATTATTAGGTCAAGGGTGAGTGTCAAGCTACAAGCCACCATTCATCATGGACAAGAGAGTGTGTCCATTCTGCATGCTCATTGGTAGATCGTCTGAGTAATTTCTTTTTATTTCGTCTTTCCGTTCTAACTCGTCCACCTTCTCCTTGGGGAGCTTGCCTATAGATCTAAATGTAATCGAAATTTGGCACATAAGTAAATGAAGTGTAAGTGTAGACTAATCGCTATTAAGCGTTCAATGAAAGTGTGGGCGTTAGAGCACGTCTAGGAAGTGGTCTACCCGCCTTGGTTCCCTGCAGACATTCTATGCCGGCTGACAATAAATACTGCCTGCGTACAAGCCACCATTTATCACGACGACACATCGGTCGTGCGAAATTCTTTGAAATCTTTGTGAAACACCAGGCCACCAGAAACGTACAGCAAGGCACTGTCTAGCACTTTCTCAGCATAGTTACCTCATCTTAAACACAAGAGAGTGTGTCCATTCTCGGTGCTCATTGGCGGATCGTCTGAGTAATATTCAATAATTTCTTTCTATTTCGTCTTCCTTTTCCCACACATACACCTTCTCCCACGAGAGCTTGCCTATACACCTCAATGACATCCAAGTCTAGCATTCAAGCCAATGTCAAATGTGATTGCAGAATAGTCGCTGTTTAGCGTTCAATGAAAGTGGGGGGTGCTAGAGCATGTCTAGGAAGTAGTCTACCCGCCTTAGTTCGCTGCAGACACTTTGTGCCGACTGATGGTGTATAACACCTTCAAGCCACCAGTCATCAAATCGAGACATCGGTCGTTTGAAATTTCACATTCACAGCTGCAGTGTTTCTTTTTTCTACGTGCTTTACAAAAGTCATTTTCGGGGTCAGCAGTACTCCTAAATATGTATAATTTGATATGATTTGGATTTGGTGTTTTGAAAATCCAGCTTTCTTGTTTGGACAACCTACCCCCTTTCCTGAACACCATAATTTCCGATGTAGCTGGATTTACTTCGAGGTTCCACTTCTCACAGTAAGCTTCGAATCGATTTATCATTTGTTACAAAACATTAATAGCTTCCGCCAAGATAACCATATCGCCTGCATGAAGTAAAACTCTAATGATTAGAGAGTCGATGTTCAGGTCCCCTCCTAATACCTCATACAGGTCATTTGCATATATAGAGCGCGAAAAGAAGCGGCGATAATAAGCATCCTTGTTTCATTCCTAAAATTGTTTCAAAATACTCTGGCAGTTCTTTCCGCGTCCATACCGTAGAATAAGGTTTGGAGTAAATACACTCTAAGGAAATGCAAATGCAATCTGTTTCTTTGCAGAGAAAAATAATACATATTGCGTTCAGAGCAGTCAACATTCCGTTTTTCTTTTATTTCTAAACTGAGTCTAAGACTTGGTGGGCTTTGTTGTGTCTTTTGAGCGGTGAGTGCAGTATGACAGTGTCAGAGCACACTACGTGTTGGGTTCCTCTTCAGGAATCTAACCCCTCCCCATTTTTCATGAAGCGTTTGTTGGTCTTTTAAGTAAACTTTGTTGTGTTGTGGTTGTTGATACGCGTTACTTTCCCTACCTCCTGTTTTGCTAATCGTTTTAACGCTGTTATACTTCATACTGTGTGCTCAGTTTTGTATCAATCTATTCTTCTAAGTCTGGAATACATTTTGAAATAAGTTACGAGTGAGTCAGTTTTTCCTGTTTTTTTTTGTGAAAACTTTCTCATTTGTTTCTGGAGAAACAAGGCACCTGTCAACGAAACAGCTGACCAATTTGTAAACAATAGAGAAAGTAATTGTGCAAATTCAAAATTAATTGAATTAATAGATTTGTGTCATGGCTAAGTGCGATCACAATGGCTGCCTAGAAACGTCCATTTCATACACAAACCCAATGGAATTAATTAAGTGCAAAGGCATAATGTGTACAAAAAGCTTTCACCCATGTCCAGATTAGCTTCAAAACACTTAAACGATTATTTAAGCAAATTTAATTTTTTATGCGATGTTTGTCAAAACAAATATTTTTGCTCAGATTCTAATTTACTCTTTGATCTGTTCATTTCTTGGAAAGACGAGCTTGATGCTCAGAATAAAAAAAAGTAAATGAAGACAAACTAAACCATCAACTACTAATCCAATATATTGACGAGCTCTCTAGTATGAGGAATTTTGACTTGAAAATCATAATAGTGTCCAACTCGACAAAATAACAAAATCTATCGAAAAAATTGACACCGTTTTTATTGAAAGTTTTAATACCTGCTCTGATGAAATAAGAAATGTAGACAATCATATTACAACATTGACGGATATAATTAAAGGCAATAAAGAGCGTGCTGTAATATCTCCTGATCTCCTTTCTATAATAAAATGTACTGAAAATAATTCCCTCAAACTAGACGCCTTAGTATCTAATACTTCGAAGACAAGGGAAATTGTATCTAGCGCATTGAATAGTATATCCCGCAACGACATATGCCATGATAGTTTGATTTGCATAACCGATGAAGTATGTGCAACTAAATCGCTTCTTAACGAAGCTGTTGATGAGATTAGGTTAACCAACACAAAAATTGATAACGTTAACAATATTTCGCCAGTAATTGATTACACCAGGTCTGCTACAATGCAGGAGGAGTTATTACAATTTGACAATTTGGAAACATATCCTGAACTGAGTACTACTTAGCAAAACAATTTGAAAGGTAATGAAATAAATGTACCGAATAGTTGTAGCCCCAATTCAAAAGGAAAAACCTATATCAGCACCAGCTAAACTTCGGAGGATGATATTCTTGGTCTAAAGAGAAAAAAAGTTACGAAAACATCTTCTGCTAAACTAAAACAAAAGCTGAATATTAATAATAATATCAGTAATCTTACGAAGCCACCAGCCCATCGATTGAGTGATGTATCCAGTGTTCCAGCTACTCCTCAACTTTTGCCATATATCAATTCCAACCATCCGTTCATCATTCCGCCACCTCTTATCCTACCATCGCACTCACTATCACAACCTTCACATTTTCTGCCACTACATTTACCACCACCATGTGTGCCAACAAGGTCATCCCTATTTACCAACAATAAAAGGTGTCCTGGTAGAGAGAGAGTTAAGAGAAAGCAAATTTATATTCAAAATGCAGAAACCGATATCGTGAATTTCCTTGCCAAGATCTTCAATTGCTCTGATGTCGTTTGCAATCAGATTGTTCCTTGGAATTTAAAAAGATCTGAGCTACAACACCTTAACTTTAAAATCAGCGTTCCTGAAGAATTCATTCCTGTGTTACTCAACTCAAAAAAATGGCCTAAAGAATATTTGGTGCGTGAATTTTCATCGAACAAACCCGACAGTTTAAAACAAAATTTTTAAAGAACGAGACGCAACTCCGGAAGGAGTTAAGGATTTTTTACCAAAATATGTCAGGGATGAGAAAGGATTTAATTGAACTTCGTCCTCTTCATGTGAATTCAACATTATTGTACTTGCCGAAACCTGGCTGAAAATGAGCATCTTAGTGCTGAAATCTTCGACTCGACTGATTTGTCGACGGTTGAGGAAAAAGCTCTTAAACTTTCCTCAGTTTTGTATTCTGTTTTTGAAAACTTCTTTCCGCGGAAAGTAATGACCCCTAATAATACACCTCCTTGGTATGATAAAATATTGACTAATTTGAAAAATCGTAAAAATAGAGCTCATCGCAAATGGATTGCCTCAGCTAATTCCAACGATTATGAAGTATTCTTAAGCCTCAATGACAAATTCAAAAGATATGACAAAATATGTTACGAAAGATATGTATTTAAAATAGGCTCTATCATTAAGCAAAACCCTCGACACTTTTATAAATTTATAAACTACAAACGCAATGTTTGTAATTTCCCTTCAACAATGCATTTGGGTAATATCGTCTGCTGCGAAGCAAATGATATATGCGAATTATTTGCCTCATTTTTCGAAACAGTGTACACAGGCCCTAAAACTTATGATAGTAATGATTTCCACCATATTATGCAAAACAATGTTAACCTAACCTCTATGTCATTAACAATGTTCGACCTCGTTCGTGAACTTAAATCTATTGATGTTCATAAAGGCCTTGGTTCCGATGGCATTCCGCCTTTATTTTTAAAGAAAACAGCCAAACCGTTGCTCGAACTTTTTAATCATTCACTTTCCAGTGGAGTTTTTCCTAATACGTGGCAAATGCCGTATTTAACACCAATATTTAAAAACGGAGATAGGTGCAATATTAACAATTACCGGGGTATTGCAATTTTATCGGCTATACCCAAGCTTTTTGAAAAAATGGTCACTGAAAAACTGAGTGTTGAACTAAAATCTGTGATAAGTGAACATCAGCATGGTTTCTTTAAGGGTAGATCAACAACTACCAACCTTGCTGATTATACCTCTCACTTCCTTCTAGAAATGGAGAAAGGGAACCAGGTTGATGCTGTCTACACTGACTTTAGCAAAGCTTTCGATAAAGTTGACCATGGCCTACTTATATTTAAATTAAAAAAGTATGGCATATCTGAATCATAGAAGAATCATATCTGTCAAAAAGAACGCAGTGTGTCAGGTTTTGTGATGTCATATCTCGACCAATTTATGTCACCTCTGGTGTACCTCAAGGTAGCCATCTTGGACCGCTCTTATTTCTACTATTTATAAATGACTTGCCCTTATTATTCGGAGGGTGCAGATATCTCCTATATGCCGATGACCTTAAGCTTTTCCATAATGTGAACAATACACTCAATGGACTCTCATTGCAACAATGTTTGAACACTCTTGTAAACTGGTGTAACTTAAATGGTATGACGCTAAATGTGGAAAAGTGCAATATTATTTCATTTTTAAGGAAAAAAAGTGCAATAAATTTTGACTATACCATCAATGGACAAAAGTTAGTTAGAATGGACGTAATAAAAGACTTAGAAATTTTAATTGACAAAAAACTAACTTTTAAAGACCATATTGACAAAGTACACTCTAAAAGCATGCGTATGCTAGGTTTTATTAAACGTAGATCAATAGAATTTAATGATCCTTACATCACAAAAGCGATCTATTGCTCCTTGGTTCGGTCTTTGTTAGAGTACTGTAGTGTAATATGGTCTCCGTTTTATGATATTGATATTAAGAAACTTGAATCTGTCCAAAAGCAATTTTTGTTATTTGCTTTCAGAGGTCTCGGCTGGAGTTCTGACTTTTTTTCATTGCCTCGTTATTCTCATCGTCTAAAGCTCATTAATATGTGTAGTCTTGCTAATCGCAGGGAATTGTCTGAGTCTTTATTTGCGTTTGACCTTTTGAAAGTGTTAAGAATCTAGCGGACAAAGACAATAGACCGACTTCGTGTAAGAACAAAATGCAACTGACTTTATTATATTTAATATATGTATGCATATGTATATAATCCAATAGCTTAAAACTAAGTGAACAATATTTCCAATGAGAGCATTGCCAATTCGAATTTTTTCAAACAGAGTTCATTATTTCCAACAGAAAGGTAATATAAACTCTGTCTTTTTGTGTTCCAAAGTATCTGTGAATCCAAATGTTCGTACTTTAAGACATACCAGATACTTAAAAGAAAGTAATTCATTGACTAATTATGCTTCTGACGAATCTTTTAATCGGTGCTCAAAGGTTTTTAACAAATACTTTGATTAATTTAATCTAAATATAAGCAGAGATGGCTTTAAAAATAGAATTTTACACAGAATGATGGTTGAATACTCCTCATGACTTTTGATTTTTAATTATTACTTTTTTTTACTTTTTAATTGTTTTCTAATTTTAATTTTTTTTTTTTTTATCTCCTAAAGTTTGCAAAAACATTAACCGTATTAACTTTATATCTATTTATTTATTTCACTGTCAACTATACATATAGGTACACATATGTATATATGCATCTATATATTATAATCTTTATTGTTATTTTGTTGTCTTACTTTGGCAAAATAAACTAAACTAAATGACCCTTCATTTTACTTAATGACTGACTGTAAAAACGAACAACAAATACAACAAAAAAGTAGAGAAGTGAATTTCATTCAACCCATAAGCTTGCACCCCAATCTACCACGGTTTTTTTTATACAAATTCACACTTTTCCCACCTCCCCTTGCCTTAGCACATGCAATAATAGAGTTGTCCCCTGTTTCATCCTTTACTCCGCCTTTTAATGGCCGGTTCCGTTTACCCCTATCTATGTGTTGATTAATATTTCAAATGAAATATTTCAAGTGCATGACATAGCACACAACACAACGCAGTCAAGAAATGTATGGAAAAGTAATTTCAATAACAGGAAGTAATTTCAAAACGACCAGACTCCATTTACGTTTTAGCACAATCCTAAACCCAGAAAAATGCTTACATGGGATTGCAACATACTCGCAGATGCATCCACTGTCCTGCAGTACACGGAATTATTCTATTTGTGGACAGATCTTCGAAATTGAAGTTCAATCTAAAAGCCGCAAGAAATAATTTGCTTGTGTCTGCAGTACGCACCGTCACTAGTTCGTTCACAGAATCCACTCTTCAGTTATAACTTCATTAAAAGGCTAACGCAATCAACTACCTTGTTCATCTTTCAGTCGTGTACTTTTGTTCATGTTATTATTGACAGTGTTGATGGTGACCGAGTGGAATGAAAGTGCGGGCATGCTACTGCACATAATTGGTTGTACTGCACATAATTGGTTGTACTGCACATAATTGGTTTTATGTGCAGTAGCATGCACATAGAAAGTTGTCGTTGATAGACAATGACATCAACACCCACCTCTCCTCCTCATGACTGGTTGATTGCCATTTAGAGGATCTGTTGATTCCTTTCAACTCTTCTAACATTTAAGATAATTTCGTATTAGAAAATTTTGTGGAGGTTAATAACTGACGTCGCCACTTAATCAATAAAACTTCCAAAACAATAGTAACCATAAAACAATTAACCTAATTGGTACTTAAGACAGTTGAAAACTGATTTGTGCGGTTACGGAGCATAATCGCAAACTCAAAAAACATTTTGTCCTTGCGAAGAATGTTGAAGTGAATTTGATGAACTATTTTCGGATGTGCCCCTTATGGAAATTACATTTAGAGGACTACGTGATGTGGGTAGATGCTTATTTATTCATTCTAATGCGTCGTTAGCACATTCTTAAGGCAGTGTTGCCTACGGCTTATGCCGCAATTGTATGGCATTATTATTGTGGTCAATAATCTAGGCAGAATGTAAAGTAAAAGAATTTAAATTTCCTACATAAGGCATAGAATCAGTGCACGAATGTGTTGGAAGAGGATAAGGGTTTCCATAAAATGAGGAAATAACTAAAAGCACGTTCTTGAATTCTGTTGTATCTACAAAGAGCTGAAGTAAATGAAATCACTCAGGGGGAGTTTTAGATAATTTTTTTCCGCGACTTTCAATCTTATTGACACATCGAGAGTTATCAAGGTAATCCGGTTGCCTTCTAGGATATAGTTTACATGTTCTTTGCTTCGCCTCTCCTCCTCTTAACGCCTTTGGTTTCTCTTGGAGCCAGCCATGGTGTCAGTTTTATTCCGAATACGTCTTTATGGTTCATCTAGGTCACTCATGATCCATTGCATGAGACTGCATTATTGCTCTCGCGCCCATTCTTTTGTTAAAGAGAGCGATAACAAGTAGTGTACAAAATAGAGAAAAAAAATACATGATAGAGAGAAAAAATAAAACAGCGTTAATCTTAAACATCCCGCCCCCCCTGGAACGAGTTTCAGGACACTGGTAATAAAGCAAGCTTTGAAATAGGCCGAATGAAAGTTCCTGCTGCTGTTCGGACAGTGGCGACCCTTACACGTTGATCCGCACCAGGGTTGACAGATTGAATTCGACCAAGTATCCACTTTGTTGTCGGAAGGTTAGGTTCCTTGATGACCACTAAGTTTCCAGGTTTGAGATCTGTTCTCGTTTGTTGCCACTTCGACCGCTCCTGCAGAGTTGGCAAATATTCTGTGTGCCATCGTTTCCAGAAACCTTGGGTCATGCTCTGAATATGGTTCCAATGCGACAGTCGATTAGGTGCAGTATCGAGATAGCTTGGCTCAGGAACAGCTGTCAGTGGTTCACCTACAAGAAAGTGGGAGGGGGTTAACGGGTTTAAATCACAATCTGACATAGAACACAGAGGACGAGAATTTAAAATTGCTTCGACTTGGGTAAGGACAGTCGACATCTCTTCGAAGGTTAATATTGAGCTCCCGACCACGCGACGTAGATGCAGCTGACTTTACGCCAGCCTCCCAAAGACCGCCAAAGTGTATCTGCAAAACATGGATTGGGTGTATTTAATGGAAGACGCACGATATATTTTCCATCTGAAGCCCGAGAAAATGTTTGTCGAAAACGATTTCAGCTGGATCATTAAGAATTTCACGACCTTTATGAGGATTGACTTCTTCTACCTCCCAAAACCGTTGGAGAAGAACATCTAGTTTAACAGCTGAATGAAATGCTGATGATTCTACACTGTGACAATTTGGAACGAAAAGCTCTCCTGATATGACCCAACCGAAAGTTGTGTTTTGAGCTATTGGCCGGCCTTGAGGTCCCTGAATTTGCTCTTGACTAATAATAGACCAAACCTTATCAGTTCCAAGAATAATATCAACCGAACTTGAATAGTTAAAGAAAGGATCCGCCAGATCCAACTTTCGAATGTAGTCCCAAGCCGATGCGTCAAAGGATTTTGATGACAAATTCAATGTCAATTTGTCAAGCACGAATGCATCGACCGACAATTTGGTTGAGTTGAACCGAGAAAGGAGTTGTATCGACACACATCCTTTCGTAAATCCTGCTTCTTTCGAAGATAATCCCACGACAGGGATTCGAGCATGTTTTCTAGGATATGCAAGAAGTTGGGCAAAAGATTCAAGAATAAAAGAAGATTGAGAACCTGTATCCAGAAGAACACGACAGTTTATGTACTGACCCCGGTTATCTTGAACTTTAGCCACGATGGTAGGCAAGATTGTTTGCTTTTGAATGCCAAATTCAAGCGAGTGATTGGTTATCAGTGGGGCAGCATGCGAAGTGGAAGGAGTTTCTGAGACGTGAGGCTGTAACGATGCAGGGAATACCGACGAGGACGAAGAAGGTAGGATTGAATTTTTGGGCAAATAACCGAATCATCATGGTGAACGAGGGTATGGTGACGGGATTTGCAGACGCGGCAACGAAAGGAGGATCTGCACCTACTAGACGAATGGCCTGGTCGCAGGCAATTAAAACACACCGATTGCGTTTTCGTAAAGTTTCTACGCGAAATAATGTCTAAAGCAAGGAACTGTGAACACTGGGATAGATTATGATCACATTTACACATGAGACACTGAGAACTGGTTTCCGAAGCTTTAGCAACATGGGCTCTAATTTGATTTGCTGATTTACCTCGCGATAAGTTTGATAGATTAAGAGATTGGCACGACTCCAATGCATCGCACCTCAGTTCGAGAAACTGGATTACGTCGATTATCGTTTTATTATCGCGAGAGCCGACTTCTTCGGCCCATGCGTGCTTTGTTTCATTGTCGAGCTTAGCTAACAGCAGATAAATTAGCCATGGATCGCGATTGTTCTTTTCTAGTGCACTAAGACCACGAATAACTTCATCTGCACCATTATTTTACGTAACGTCTGCACGTTGGACACATTCATAGACGGAAGCGAAAGAAACGTTTGAACGAAAGATTGCACGATGAGATTCACGCGATCGTATCTATTTTCAAGCCTATCCCAAGCCTCGATATAATTCGTGTCCGAAATAGGGATATGCTTTATAAGATTGGCCGCATCCTCGCGCGAAAACGATTTTAAATAATGAAATCGCTGAGTTGCGGTCAAATTTTGGTTATTGTCGACCGAACCCATAAATAAATCTCGAAAGGATGGCCAATCCTTGTAATTTCCGGAAAATGGCGGCACAACAATCGGAGGCAAATTAACTTTCGAACACGTGTTTGTGGAAGAGTCTAGATTTTTCAAAAGGGTGGCCTGTTGATTAACGACTTGTTGGAGAACAGACTCCTCAGGGTTTTGGTTTTGAGTACCTCTTTTTTCGCGAATGGCTTTTTGTAACCCTGAATGAGCCTCGAAATATTTTTCTTCATATACACCAAATTCGTTGTCATATTCACTTATTTCTTTCTCCTCCACGTGTTTCAGACATTCATAGTGTAGCGACGAAAATTCGCTCCATGCCTCAACTACCCTACTTAACCGAATTTCTATCATCTCAATTGTGGTAGATTCTTGGATAGACGAAAGAAATTCTATCGCACGTGTTAAGCATGTTTTTGCAATCCCGCGTTTTTGCTTAGTTGCATGCATTTTAGTCACTACTGAAACTCTTGTAATAATTATAACGCCAGCTGTAATATTAAGAGAACTGTTGCAAGTGAATTCAATATATTAGTCTTGGAAATCTTAATAGAATTGAACGCGTCTAAACTTTACACACGAGGTTTTTATTTCATACATACATACATATGTATATGTAATTGAGTTTCTTCGCACCATGCACATGCACATTAATTTTCCCCCAAAAAAGAAAAATATTCCAAATATGAATAATTCGCTTGCTTCAATTATTAATTTGGCAACCGAAGGACCAGCTTTTATGTTAAGAAATAGACTGCAACCGAACATAGAATTCAAATCTACATATCTTTACATACAAAAGATGTACTCGAAAGGAATGCGAACATTTCAATTCAAAAACCAAAATTTTTCCTCGTAATTAGAATTGGCAGCATGTGCTTGAAAGAGTTATTCAAGAGCCATTAAGGATGCCAATTATCTAAACTGGGAAATTCCTTCATAACTGTTCGGATTATCCTTACTAACTACTTGTGTTAGTTGTATCTTTTTCAACATAGAAAATTTGCTGAAACATTTCTTAGAAGAAAAATTATAATATTTGAGGTGATGTGTAACAATAAGATTAGTTCGACATGTTTCTCAGAAATGTACTTAAGAGAATAACGGATACATTGTAAGTTTTCACCACATTCATATCCAGTATTTATGTGAAGTACTACGATGACGTGCAATGCTCCTTTCGCCAGTTTTGGTAGAACATAAGGCGTTCATGTGTGGGGGATAGAAGAAAAAGGAGTCTTTCCATTTTTGTTTAAAGTTAATTCTAAGCTGATTAGTATCACTAGCAAATTTTGACTAAAAACGTAAGAAGTGATGCTTTTATTTAAACCCCCAAACATCTACATATTACGCGGTAATTTTGATGGAGTAGTTTAACTTTTGTCATTGCCTACATTTTAGCCTCGTATCTCTGTTTGTAAAATCCTCATCATACCATCCTTAAGATTCAAAGGAATTTTCGCAAATAAATTTTAAGATATTTTTGCAACTTCATTTAACATTCAATTTTAACTTCCTAATTTAAATTACTTACCTCATTGAATCATGATTAAAAGTAAAGTATGGAAATCTTGAAGTTCTTCTGGTATCTATGGGAATAATTTTCCGTGTGCCTACATATGTACATACTAGTACCAATATACCATCATATGAGGCGAATGTAAATCGTAAAGAAAGTGCAAAAGTATGTCGTGTTATAATTTTTTTCTCTTGTTATTGGGAACTTCAAAAGGGGGGAGACGGTATTTGAAAATTGATTCGTCAGGAACTCAAGGAAATATATCCTGGTATTGCCGATAGAAATTCGTACTGATTGAAATGCAAATTTAGAAAAAAAAACAATTAAAACGAATGTTTTCAGTTGGAGCTTATTAGCTTCCTACATTATGAAAAGACTGCCACCCGTCGAGTGTTGAGATGAATCTCGACATCATATAACAAACTCGTACATCGTGTAAAATCTAATTAAAAAATTCTTTCACCTTTATTATGCCTTTGTTCTTTTGAAGACTTATATCGTAGATGAGTGATGTCCTTGTGAAGGATGACCGTGTTTTAATTTAACGGTGTTGATATATTTTCATTTGTTAAATTTATCGACGATTTTTATTTCTGAAATTTTCTTTAACCACCACTCTGTGTATGTATTACTAGGAATATGTGATGTGATCTAAGTAAAGACCGATTTTTAGATTTGCTGTATCTGAAGGAACTTTTTTCTTGTTTAAGTTACTTTTTCTATTTAAGGGACGTTTACGTAGATCGTATCACATGGATGATTAAGAAATATTTCGAAATCATAAATTTTTTGTCAATCGCAGATACATAGATACGAGTACATAACATTGCCACTTTTCGAAATACGTACATATGTATGTGCTTTATTGTCTTTTTTAACTATTGATTCATTTTATTTTCTATAAATTTATACTTCACTTAATTATTCGCATGTTTATCTACACAAAAAATCGTCTTACCTGCTATTCTCTGTCGTAAAGACTCGAACTTCTCTTTATTTGTAACCACTTTATACCAATAACATCGATTTCAATACTGCTCAGACTTGAATATCACCTACTGATTGCTTGTGATAGTTAAATACACTTATTTACTTATGTCCTCGTTCCTCGGGTATAAAGCGTCAACAACGTGTATGTTCCATCGTGTTTAGACTTCTTTAATGCGCTTTAGTTCTCTACAACTTACTCTTAGCGCTCTGGCTTCCTTCTTGATTTGTCTGCACCACGTTTGCCTGGGAGTACTCACTCTTAAGCGTATTCCATTGCATGTTGTGTTGAACAAAGGAATTTTCTTTGCACTGAAGAGTGTGATCCTCATTGGTGTAAGACATAAGACATAAGATAGAAGACCCAAGACGCAAGACGTAATACAAGACGTGTGACGTGTGTAGGACGTGAGACATAAGGCATACCACTTATGAATCCCGTAACAGAAACTGAGGAACCCTGTGAGTCAATCCACGATGGAGAAGAAATTGAATCTATCCGCCATCTGCTGTGTCCTGCAAATGTCCAGCTCAGATAGATAAAAAAAATGAGAACCCATGGAAATGAGAAATTGCTTAGACGATGAAGAAGAAACTCATTGTATCTGTCATTTGCTGTACTAATGTCCTGCTCAAGCCAACAGAAGGATGAGGGCTCAAGAATCAGAAGAATGTTTCGTCAGAAGCTGCATGTATCTACCCGTCATCTGCTGTGTTTATATTCTTCTCAAGCCGACAAAAGAATCGAACTCATACAAATCTCTTCCTGAGATTCATATCTGCTTACAAGTTTGTTCTTCACACTTGTGAACTGGGAACTTGCCAGAGTAATCAAAACGTGGGCAGTAACTGACATCACTGTTAGCATAGACAAGTTTACGTATCCCAATTCCTCTCATAGAAAATGTAACACTTTCAAAACAAACTCCAAAATTTGTTGAATAGTAATATCGCATCCGATTAATCGTCTCAACTGCCAAACTACAAATAGTTCAATTTCGCTTTTGTTTATGCATTCTATGCAAAAACAGAGTTATTTTTTGTTTGTTTTAAAGTGTTTATTGCTACTAGAGAAACACTTCTCATGAAATAAACGCCTTTCCACGCTATTGTGTATTCATTTTATATCCGGTGACATTTATGCGAATTGTATCTACATACAAATAAGTGTATGGATAGGAAAATGACAACAGGAAACCAAAAAAAAAAAACTAGACTAAACAAACCGAACGACCACAACGATTAAATCTATTGACGAGACTGAGATGATGAGTTGAGGGTGCTTACTCGTATGATGAGTGGTTTCGACTTAGTATCTGGTGCACTGTCTTTTAAGGAAGACCTGTTAGTAGCTTTTCTAAAGTTCCAAGTGTTTTATTTGCTTTGATATATTGCATTCAATTTAAGGTAAGAGAACATAAATTATTTACAAGCATTTTTTTTGGAGTGAAGTTTCGATTGGTTTAAATATTGAATTTCACCAAATTTGATTAACCTGATTTCGGATCCCGTGGGAACAGTCTGTCTCAGTTCCATAACTAGATCGCCTACAGTCCAGTGGTGGTTTAATCGCTGTCATCATTCAAAGTATGTACTCCAGAGCACTTCAGCGAGATTCTAAATTCAATTCGAAGTTTGAAATTCGGCAGCATATCGGCAAGTGATTTAATTTTTTTTTTTTTTTTTTTTTTTTTTTTTTTTTTTTTTTTTTTTTTTTTTTTTTTTTTTTTTTTTTTTTTCCATAGGTTCATAGTCTTCCTGACATTCACTAAAATGAGAATTGGCTCTACAGTCGAAAAATTTTGGTATAATACGCCACGTAGATAGAAGTTTAGACCTGATTACCTCTTCCACAGTAAGAGGGTCTTTTACTGCCCTTAATTGTACCTAGTTGAGCCAGAGATGCCTGTTTGGAGCATTACTCTTGACTGAGATATACCTGTTTGCCGCGATCAAAGGCCATTTTCATTGAATTTTTGATCTGTGTTACTTCATTTAATTAGCGTGGCCTTTATGCAGTTTCTATGACATGATTAAATATTTCTATTGTATTCCATTTGGAAAAAAAAGTTTCAAAAGTTAGAGTTCAAAGGAAACACTTAACATTTGCAAACATAAGCATACACTGCTTATAAATTTTATAACAGGAACATAATGAAAAGGGGAGAATCACATATAATTGCATCTATGAAAGCCTTACTATCCTTAAACACTTAAAATATTATTTGCAATGCCAAATCACAAATTAGAGAGTCATTACTAGAAGACAGTTGAAAGTTTTTTCTAACTTTCTTGAATGAATAAACTTTTCATTGAGGTAGCAAATGTCCTTTTTATTCACAACACCCCTGTACCACTATTCTGAGTATTTCATTTGCATACCACAGTGTGTCAGTTTACGTAGTTCTTTATTCGTTTGAATGGGAAGGTCTTCGAGTTTTTTGCTTTTGTGTTATTCGAGAAATAAGCCCACTTACCTTCTTTGTTTCATGTGCTACTGATTTATTTATTTGCATTATTTTCTCCCCTAAGTGAAGAGTTTACTCTTTTCAAATTAGTTATTACCCTTTGAGGGATTTTTTGATAAAAAGTTATGCAAAAGGCTAACTTTTCGCAATCCTCTTAGATGTGATAGCACAATAAGAGTATTTAATCAATTTGTTTGCTTAATTTGTTGTCACTTTAATTGGGTGGTGCTCAATGGGTTTGCAGGCGTCCTCTACCGATTCTCATATTCTTACCTCAATATCCTGTTTAATCTTCGACAAACTGGTAGATCCCAGCGTCGTCCTCAATTACGATGTTTGCAATTTAATTTCGAATTCTTGTTCAAATGCTAAACATCAACTTCAAGTTCCTTGTACCTTGTGTTCGACGCACAACTAAAGCATTTCTGAACGCTTGATTGCTCCCAAATTATTAGATAAAATCTGACGTACTCTGATTCATAAGAAACGAATTTAAAAATGAACCAGTATGCATTTCACCTTCAGCCATCAGAATTACTAGTCCATCAGATGCAATCCTGCCGATCATAATAAAATTCTCGTTAAACAGGGAGAGACAAAGTAATTAAAAGGAATAGCCCAAAGCGTTGGTGGAAGGGTAAAAAAGTGTTCATTATTAAATTGATCGAAAAATGCAAGTATGGCAGCCAAGTGCAAGAAACAACCCTTTACCTACAGTCACAGTTCAAGTTCTGCTTCTGTATAGGGCTGTCTCTAAACAACATATCAATTATTTAGCGAGATTCATTTTTAATATCGATGCGAGGTGCAGACAACGAAATCAACGCCCTATCATCACTAGAAATGTATCAAGGAAATCAATTGCATTGGATGATTCTGTCCATTTCATCTCTTCACCATAACCACCGGCTAAATACACACATTTTACACCAGTATCCTTGCCGTGACAGACAAATAAATATCAAAATATCCCGCCCTTTTACCCATACGTTCGCAAGACTTAATTTAATTTATCATCCCTTTTTGACAAACATATTACTTCTGATGCAGTTACAAAAGTTAACACCGGTTTGCATGTCCTCTCATGACGGCACCCTTTTTGTATTTCGGAAATTTGCTGCCTTATTATAAAGTAATCATCTTTTGCCAGGGCTTTTAATTTCAAAAATTGCAGAGCGTATGAGTACAACGTTGCTTGGTAGAAATGTATTTTTTTTTTTTTTTTTTGCATATGGTAGAGTTAGCTTGCAATTTATGAGGAGGGATGTTTTCGGTTGTTTATTTTTTTTTAATCAACCACATTTCCTCCTCTTTAACACGTTTGCTGTCGTCCATTAAAGGCCAGTGTAGCGCCGGTGATCACATCGAAAATTTTTTCCCAGGTTCGATGGAGAAATAGCAGTTAGCGGCTGAGATTTAAGCTGAACAGCTGTCCTTGCTTTTGTATCCAGGTGGTCTTAACTATGCTGCTAACAAATCATAACCCACATAAAAAAATAATTTGTTGGAATAATGTCCTTTAAATGAAGGTTGTATGTCATCTGATTTTTTACAAAGGAGTCACTTTAATTGTTCGACATATTCAAGTGAGCCTTTTTGATTATGCCTTTTCCTTTGTAAGGATATATGGTGTAATTTGCATTGTTTAGATGCTCGGGTGGTTATGAATAAAGAGCAAAGGGGGTAATTAGCTAGTTCCAACCATCTAAGCCATTTATAGGTAGAAAAATTGCATCTCCTTAATTACCAAAAAAAAAAAAAATAATAATAATAATAATTTTTCAACCTTGGCATTTGTCAAGGACATGCATTCATTTAGAGAATCCTTTTGAGGCACGCTTAATCAGTATTTTTGTTCATTACACACGTTTGCTGGAGACGACCCACAGAACTCATTTCTGTGTGACTTCTTTCAGCATCATATGCATACGAGTATAAAAGGTACATTCCTCAAATCGGATGAGTTTGTGTAGCAGATTGGTATAGAGAGTTTCCATATTGAAACTTTATATTTAAGGTCTCTGTCATACATCTTCCATGACACACATGACTGAATCTGCATCTAAAGTAGTATTATGTACATATACGCTGTACGTATGCATGTACAGAATTGTTCTACCACTTGTAGTTGTTCAGTTATAGCGGTTTCTTTGGCACACTTTCATGTCCTTGAAATATTAAGCCAATCATTTTGTTTTCAGGCATGAATTCAGCAATGAATTTCCTTTTAAAATTCGATTCAAATATTTGGTGCGAACAGTCCAGTCAGTTTAACTTGCTGCCTACTGTCTCGCCGTTATTCATGGTTTATTTGTTATACTCGTAGTTTTCATACAAGTAAAAGGCGGATTTGAAGAGTTTTTGAAAGCACTCTTAGACCTTTGTGCGACATTCGTCAGAGGCGGTCCCCTGAAAAAAACCTTTTGATGTTTTGCTGAAAATTTCCCTCAGTGAAATACAGTGTGTTCAGACAAAAGGCTATCTTACCTATGAAGCAGTACAACTATCCTAGAAAATCATTGTTTTTTCCTTTTAAGAAACTACATCCATCGTCATCCCTTTTTAGGTACCATTTTGAACAACATGGGATAGAAAAGTGCCCTGCTTACTTAAGAACCCACGCCATGATAAAGCGAATCGGCAAATTTACTTCTGCTTTGTATCCTCGTACACGACGTCCCGTCGCACAAACAAAATAACATTTCATGAACGATGCGTGCCGACTTCGGTCGTATAGTTTTCCTTTTTTAGGGAGCATTCTGTTCAGATGATGACGATGACGAAACCCGGGTGCACATTCAACAGACGGTTGGGGATGTGGATGGCAAAGCATCGTTGTATCTTATTTCAGAGTAAAAGATAAAAAGATTACCATAATGCAGCACTTTTGTTAGAATTAGGAAGGAGGACATGTGTATTGGCTTTAGACTTTTAGAATTCGACAGAGAAAATTAAAAAATGCAGTACTGCGTAATAAATTTGTGGGTGGGAAACCACCCGTTCTTGCTAATTAGCTCAGATCCGGGCACCAGCCACCCACACTGAGTGTGGAGTGTTGTGAGAAATCCTTTTTAGAGAAAATTTTATGCATCCATGCGCCTTGATTTTTGTCCTCTCGGTAGTTAAAAAATTCTCACGCATACACACGTAAGGTTACTGCAACTGGAAAGCCAAAGGATAGTTATAAAAACCCGCCTTCCATAGAGCCAGCGTTTAAATCATATTACTGCTCTCTCTATGTTGTACAACATAATTCTATATATTTTTTTTAACCCTAAAAAAATGCAACTAATGGTTGCCATCACATTGACGGCCTTGTATATTTTTCCACCTTGTGGGTGGTTATGAAACCTAGGCCAGTCGTCGCTCACAAACATATCATTCCGGTTGCAGTAACTCCACACTGCTATGCACACAGGAACGCCCATATCGTCTATTTGTGCTTTCTTTTTGCACATACCAACACATTCAACAGGCAGCTCTTTTGGGAACTATCTCACTATTGGGAAATATTTATCTGTTGACTGTACACTCTAGCTGTTGCATATTTTATCGTTGTGAATGTGCTTGGAAGAAAAAAATAAAAGAAGGAGAAATCATTGCGGGAGCATTAAGAAAATTTAGCACTGTACTGTAGTAATGTTACAAAAGTAAGTGTAAAGTACTGGTAGCATTGCATATATCTATTCGTTCCTAGTCTGGATTTATTAAAGTCACTTTACATTCATTAAATCCTTTAAAGTCATTGAAATCAATGAACCATTGAAATCAGAGAGTATATGAGATCGAAAGGAAGTGTTTATTTTAAGATTTTAGGAGAATATTTCCTCTTGCAGCCTACCTTCGGTTCTGAAATCGTCCATGTGCATAGATTTCTTTTGCAAGTTAAAGTGCCTGCTTCGCATTGTTGTCTGGTGGAAAGGATGGTTGGTCGCCAAGATTTTTACTATGGCATTCTCAAATTTTAGGTTCTTAGAACTTCTATGCAAGTGTCCAGTTGAATTACTGAGAGCTGAGTCGAAGGGTTGCAGTAGGATCTCATTTGTTTTCAGAATTATAGGCTGAATGTTATTCATACTAAATTCTTTACATGAAGGAAACGATTCAATTCACATTCATAGTCAAATAGTAGATAACGAAAATGCTGTACTTACTGAATCCTTACTTTCTTTCCGCCTGCTCGCTCAGTCTATCTTCTACACTATAAGTGTATCCAAAACATCGAAGCATCGAACACGAATGTGAGGACATTTATAGCCAATGTGTATTTGGATCCTTTCTTTATTGAATTGTTACTTTCTTACCACCCGCTCTGGGTATTTTTCACACCTCTAGATTGTATGTGTGAATCATAACATAAAAAAGGAAAAAAAAAAAAGTATAATCTAAAATCTGCTTCAAAGATATTTCTAAAGAAAAGCCCAATGAAAACAAAAAATACTTCCTTGTCCAATGAGATACGGTAACACTGGGATAGAAAAGTACATTTACAGTCTGATTGTAATAACTCTTATGAAATAATCACCTACATATGGTGATTTGCATTTATTCTCACACTATCTCAACTATCAACAAGTTTCTCTTACTGAGCTCTTCATCGTCCTCTCTGGCAGGGATGGTAGTTAACCAATTCTCTATCACTGTATTACATTCAATGCAATGTTTATGCTTCAATACCAATTTACCGTAGTGGCTAGATAAAAGTTACCACCCTTGAAATAGTTAAAAAAAGCTACTTTTTGTAAATTATTGAATATATGTACATATATTTTGGGTCAAATTTTGGTTGATTTTGAAAACAATTTTGATAGCAAATTCATACTTTTTGTAATAAGGAAGACAAGTTGCTAATAATAATAATAAATTTAAAAATTGGCTTATATTGAGGATGTTGGTGAATTTTATTTTTAACTTTACCACTCTTTCCGCAATAGCCCTTAAAGATAAATTTTCTTTATGTAAGGTGTGAATTACACTTTTTTTCCTCCCTACTTAACTGACGACCCATACTTCACAAAATTAAATGGACTGTTCTTCGTTAAATCTGAACTGGAAATTAGACAAATCATCGTACTTGTGAGTAAACACAAGCATAAAGGAAACATTTAGCAGCGTTTTGAACTAAAAAAGTACAGCTAACTTTTGCCTCAAGTGAATAAGGAAAGAAAAACTGACAGCTTTTGAAATCTCTAGAAGGTGTTAACTTTTATCTGGCCACTACGGTATTCAAGGTTGAAGTTGAAAATTCAGCCATAGACAACTGTAAAACAGACAATCAAGGACTATATGTATGTGTTGCGTTACGGTATTCACTTCCTAGTACGCACACACACAAGTAGTCATTTGCAATAAACTATCATCTATGCAAATGCATTTGTCTGTGTTTTTTTGGCTCCATGAGAGAGCCCCATCCTTAACTTAAGGATTCACTATCTACGTATCTACTATCTACTGCACTCATAATGTGCAAAGAGAGGTGTACATCTCTCTAAAAGAGTTCGAGCCCTATAAAACGATCCATCACTAATATTTGTCTCATAGTCGTGGAATATTGCTTGTGGAGTAAACTTGTACTATTACTTCCTAGTTGCAAAGAAAAAAAATTGGTCTCTTGGTGTTTTAAAAAAACTAACCACATAGTGAAAAAATTTAAAAAAACTCAAATACTTTACGTAAAACTAAACTAAAATACTTTTTAAACTGAATTCTTAAATCTACGCGTAAAGATACAGTTTTTTCTTCTAAAAGAAAAAAAAAAGAACACTTTAAAATTTCCTTTAAATAACATAGTCATAGTGAAGTGAAATAAAAATAAAAAATATATTTACAAAAAACAAATATAAAAATATTTTTAAAACTAAATTTTACAACTGAGAATTTTCTTCATTGCGACGGAAAAATAAAAACAATTTGGTACCTTATTGGGGAAATAAAAATTCATATATTTTTTCACATAACCCTTAAACCTACAAAATTACCTGAAAAAATACAAATAAAATTAATACACTGTTCAAAAACCTGGACCTGATTGGGACACAAACAAACAAAATATAATATAGTATAGTTTTCTAAGTGCAAAATTACTTGATAATATAAATATATATTCTTACAAACCGCAAAAGTGAAAAAAACTTATAAATTTCATATAAATATAAGTGTCTGATATTCACAAATAAATAAAAACTAAACTAAATTAAAACCACATACCCTAGTGATAGAAACGTGTTTGAACAGAACAGAAACATAGAAACTTGAACCACCTTCAGTGATAAATGTGAACAAAAGGGGAAAAAAAGGAGAAACTTCGTTTTGTGTTGTTTTGTTTGCACATAATAATAATAACTAGACCATACTTGGCTTATAAAATAGAATCAAAGTGCTGATAACATTCATAGACACATAAAAACGTCTCTTAATCGAAACTAGTTTTCAATATGTCCTGGGTAAAGGCATTGTGTTGTTGGTAAGTTTGTAAAAATATTAACTTAATATCATCAAAATATTGGACATAAAACAAAGTAAAAATTTCAATGAACAGAAAACCTACAAAAAATAACAAATGATTCATATTTCGTTTATTAACAGATTCTCAATCTTACTTTTCTCCCTGCTTATAACCATCTTAGGAAGTTATATTACTATAAATAATTACCAAAATATTATTCTATTTCTCACTTGCGTAATAATTATATTTATACTTGAAACATCCTCTGTAGAGCATAAGAAATTAAAATAGAGTCAAAGAAAAGAGATTTATGTAAAAAAGAAAATCAAAGAAAATTCAACAAAAATTATATATGTACATACCTAATATGCATTTAAATTTTTTCTTATACATATGTTGTATCATATTTATTGTTATTCTGGCTTGTGTTGTACTGCACATTTTGCCAGCAATTGAATCGTGCATTTATATCGGCCTACTGCTGTTTTTGTGTTTGAAATATAACCTCATGGAATTGCTAATTATTAATTCTGTACACTTCGATGAACTTCATGAAATTCGCATATAAATATTAACATAAATCATAACTCGAAAAAATTAAAATTTGTCTTTAAAAAAAAGAAAAGAGAAGAAAAAAAAAAAAAAAAAAAAACAGAAACAAAAATGGCCCTCAGTAATAAGTGTTTGCTATTCCTTTATGCCTGTATAATTCTGATTTTGGTTTTAAGTGCCGTTCTTTTGTCCTTTTATCACGCGTCGTTTATATATTTTCTAATGATTCTTATACTTGCTTTTGTAATGGCGTATACTCCACGTTCAATAGTTAACACACCACCTCCTGATGATATATCAGTTAGTTTATCAGAGGATAACCAAACAGAAGTAGATCAAGTTTAAAAAAAAAATTCATTTTTCCATACACAATTTTCCCAATATTCGAAATTGTATTCTAATCCTTTTTGAGATTATTCCATTTTTAATTGCAATGAATTTGAAGTCTTCTCGCTTATTTTACATTCATGAAGAAGATAAACATAAAAGGAAAATCACCTTACGGTATGATATAAAAGCAAGATTCTTAAAGAATTTAAGCTTCTCGAAAACAAATTAGGCACTAAAAATAATTACAAAACTAATCAAAATGTTGCTCTTTATTACTTAATTTTAAATATATATTCATCTATAGGTATATCTTCAGCTAGCTTGAAGTTACAATAAGAATGCAAAAAGAACCATAAAATTTATAAATTCGCTATTTTAGTCTCTTTAAAAAAAACCATTGTATTTAAGAAATAAGTTTTTAACTACAGCACTGAAATCCGTACAAATCCTTAGACTTTCTAACAGCTCAAATAGAAAACAGCAATTTTGAGCTGCCCTTTAATCATAGTTTAGATTTAAAAAAAAAAATGTTGTGCATAGGAAATAAGTTTAAAGCTATCTAAAAACTCAAAACGATTCACTATAATAAAATAAAACTGAATACTAAATTTCGTCGGAAATATCTTTTTGACTTGCGTTGAATTCCGTCGGAATTTTTTTTAACTATGTAAGAACTTAAACAGTAATGGGAAAAGAGTGAATATAATGAGTGGAATTCGGTTAGCTGCTTTCAAATTTTAATCTGAACTGAATTGTTTCATAGTTTCATAATTTATTCTTCTTGCATTTGGGGTTCCCAAGATGCAGTTTAATACATTTTTAGTTCCTTTGATGGATAGAATTCGCTGCAGAATGATTAAGTTTCCCAAAATTAAATTATTTTCTGTGAAATTAAATCACTATCAGTTAAAAAAAAGGAAAAACAATTTTAGTTCTGCATTATCTGCAGTAGTAGTGCTTGTTCAAAGCATGAACAACATTTTCTTTGATCCTTCCGTGTTAAGTGATAGAGTCGAACGATTGTAATGTTATGTCTATGAGTTCAGCATCATTTTTTTTCCGCTGACTATAGACTACGGCTAAACGAATTTCATTTACTATAGAAATAATATTTTAAAATACTAACAATCTCGACATGGAAATTAAACTTTTTTTTTCTAGAAAAAAAGCTTACTTACAAAAAACTACAAATATTAAATATTAAACGAAGAAAAACTATATTACAATATACATGTAAGATAAAAATAAATACAATTATTTTTGGATAATCTTATTCTAGAAAGAAATGGTCGAATTGAATTTGTTTCAACCTATGTCCTATACAAACCTTGTTCGTCTTCCCTTAAAATAACGTGGCAAATAAATGACACGATTTTCCTAACCTTAAGTTTATCTTACATACTTCAAATAAAAACCTTTTAATAGCTGCACACAAAACGAGACCATCTTCGGTTTACTTTCAGATACTTAATTTAGAGGTATTCTCTATTTTGGTCGATTGGATATGTCTAGGCAGTCAGTCCTATGGGTTTGGTGCTTAGGAGCTAATATTGTACTCCTCAGGCATTTTAAAAACCTCCGCGAGAATCTGTCAGTATTGTTGTTTCTGTGATTTTTAAAAGCTGGGCTTCTTGATTGATTGAAGTTGGGTTCCTTTCTTGTCTTATCACTTCCTCTATCTGTGTATTAGTCGATAGATTTCATTCGATCCAGACTTAAAGCCAGCCGCCCCTATTGTATAAGTGACGGAACTCTTGAATTCCCTTAAATTGAAAAGCAGTTTCTTGCAAAGGATTTTCTTGGCCTAATTTGTTGCTTGCAAATAAACCTCATTCATAATTTTTTTTTTAACGTGTGCATTCTCTATCATATCATATTGGTTTCAGCTACCACTTTTATGATGGTGCTACACTGCCTCAACTGGTCGTTCCATTAATGACTTCCATATGTACTCAAGTGCTCACTGTAGACTCTGTCTACTCCAGGCGTACATCCAATGTAGAATCTTTCTGCTAGGTGTTTGGCTTGCAGCTTCTCGTTAACAGTTGTGCTCTGTCTGACTGATCTATTATTCTGAAAGTGATATAGATGTGCCATTATGTTGAATGCTTACCTGCGGTCGGTTGTTTCTGTGGATTCTTAGCTGAGGATATCGCAATGCTTGTGACCACTTTACGTGCTGCTGTAAATCCATAGTCCTCTGTATCTTCTTATACGCGCGTCAACTAATAAAACGATCAAAACAAATTCAAATCGGCTTCCTCTTCACGGAACAAATTTTAAAAACTTATTTTTTTTTTTGTTATTTTATAATAAATAGTAAACTTTATTTTTATATATGTGTATATAAAACATATTTTACTTGGATTTTTATTTTATACAAATTTATAAAACCAAAAGGCTTTGTAGTGGGCAAAAAAAAATTAGCTTCTTAGCCAGGTTTCACTTAATGCCATGGCTTTTTAAAGAAGGAAGCAACAGTTTGCTCTAGGAATGATGGTTCATAGCCTTTGGAACATATTTTTAATTATAAATTATTTTTATACTGGATATAGATATATTTTGTACTAAAACTTTAATACAAAGTATATTTTTATATACACATACATACATACATATATATTCTCAAACAAATGCATTTAAACATATGAAAGTAATTAGATTAAATATATACAATATTCGATCAATAACTGTAGAGTTACATACATATGTATACAGGAAACAAAATCAGCTTGCTGACAAGGTTCTTATTGTTAATGCCGTGGGCTCTAAAAGAATGCGTCTTGCTGGAAAATTTCTACTGCAATAAAATATAAATATTTATTTAAATAACGACTATTGTATTGTAGTATTAAATGAATAAATACATCGTCCGAGCCTAATCCCTTCACTGGGTAGGTAAATTCCGGCTTCTAAGCTGTGAATGACGTTAAATCGGATATTAATTCAAATCAGTAGGTTTTGAAGAATTCAAAAATAAAATAAAAGTATTTTTTTTTGTTTTAATCAATATTCATACATATAAGGATTAAATAAACGTATACTCAAATATATACATATATACACATACAATGGGGTTCCATACTAGGAGTAGCATGCTGTAATAATAATTAACTCAAACAAAATTTTTAAATAAATAAATGCCGCTGGCTGACTACCATCCAGTCGTTGTTCCAAGAATTCGTTTGGGTGAAATTTGACCAAACAAAATATTTAATTTTTTTCAAATACAATTTTCAAATCAACCACTTTCGGTACATTGAAATCGCAATTTCTGTCTACAGCTCAACGCTGATACTATAAAGTTAACTATCAATAAAATTTCAATTCCTCACTGACACGTGTCTGCGTTTCCCATCAACTATTAACATTTCTAGGCATTGTACCCTCTGATTTCGAAAGCACATTACCTTGAGTTGGCTCTCCAGAACAAAGCAAAAGTCAAAACTAGCCAATTTGTGGGCTCAACAAAATTGACCCTAGAGAAGAACCGTCGCTTTTATATCGGCTCTAGGTATACTCCAATGGCTTATCTTCTGATAAAATTACCCTGATAGATGAAAGTGTGCCTAATTCAATGTTCAAAAACGAAACTCATTGGAGTTATCATGTATTCCTAACAAGTTTTCGTGTAAACAAAGCCTGGGTGGGTTGTTATTCCAAAATAAATTATTTTTATTGGGAAACAGCTTTTATCAGCTGCACCTTCAATCAACAATAGTTTTCAAAAAACAAAATAGTTTTCTTCAATCAGCTACTTACTTCAATCAACATCAAGTATTTCAGAAAATGTCGGAAATTCTATGTCCTGCAAAATGAACAGTTCAAAGTATTATCCTACTTTGTGCTTCAATTACACGATAAATTGGAAGAAATACACAATAACTCTGGTGATACCTTTCTTATAGGAAATTCAATTGGCCTAAACCTTTGACCTTAAAATTGAGCGACTTAGAGATCCAGTGGAAAAACGAACGCAAAAATACTGAGCAGAATACGCAGATACTGAGCCCTTTATATGTACACATATGTAGATGTTTTTTTTTCTCAATTATTTTCATTATAACAAACCCTTTTTATTCCGCTTTGGTCGTGAAGGACAGTTTTTTTTTTCTCAATTACCAATCCTTGCTCATTGCTCTCTGTTTGTTTTAAATATTCTGCCTAAGAATGTTTACATTTATTCTACTACGTTATTTTCTACTTCGTCCACCTTCTACCACGAAAGCGCGTTTAAGATCCAAATCTATCATATAATTCAATTGCAAGTGTGGATGTAAACTTGTCGCTACTAGGCGTTCATTGCAGGAGGAAGTTGTCGGAAGACCCCTAAGAAGTAATCTATCCGCCTTCGTTCGCCGCAGACACTCTATTGCGGCTGATCACGTATGACACCTACAAGTCACCAGTCATTACGACGAAACATCAGTAGTGCGAAATTCATAGAAACCTTTGTGAAGCACCAGGCCACCAGAAACTCATAGCAAGGCGCTGTCTAGCACTTTCTCGGCGTAGTTACCTTATCTTAAACACAAGAGAGTATGTCCATTCTGGGTGCTCATTGGCGGAACGTCTGAGTAATTTCTTTCTATTTCGTCTTTCTTTTCGCACATATACAGCTTCTCCTACGAGAGCTTGCCTATACACCTCAATGACATTCAAGTCTAGCATTAAAGCCAGTGTCAAGTGTGAGTACAGTCTAGTCGCTTTTAAGCGTTCAATGCAAGAGGGGGTGTTAGAGCACCTCTAAGAAGTAGTCTACCCGCCCTCGTTCCCTGCAGACATTATATGCCGACTGATGGTGTACAACACCTACAAGCCACCATTCATCACGACGAAACATCGGTCGTGCGAAATTCATTGAAATCTTTGTGAGACACCAGGCCAGCAGAAACGCATAGCAAGACACTGTCTCAGCATAGTCACTTCATTCTTAAACACAAGAGAGTATGTCCATACTCGATGCTCATTGGCGGATCGTCTGAGTAATTTCTTTCTTTTTTTTGTGCCAACTCGTCCACATTCTCCTACGAGTGTTTGCCTATACACCTACATAAATGAAATCCAAATTTGGCAGACAAGTCAGTGGCAAGTGTGAGTGTAGACTAGTCGCTATTAAGCGTTCAATGCAAATGGCGGGTGCTAGAGGACCTCTATTAAACAAATTGTTCTCAATTAAATTTTTGCACTAAATCGTAAATTTTGACGCAAAATTTTCAAAAGAAAGTTTGGATGTAGTGCTCTCTAACTTACTTTATGTTTCGTTCCATTACTAGACGGCATATGTTTTTCCTTTTTTTCGATTCGCTTTGACCTAAAGTATTTTTTTTTTATTCAGGAAACTTTTGAACCACCATCTCCATATTTTTATTTTTATTGATTACACTTAAACTAACAAATGAAATCGATTTGGGTATTCTAGAAAACAAATAATACGGGCTTAAATGAAAAGTAAAAAAATATATCAATCTTAGTTTGTTAATTCAATTTAAGTTTAATTAAAAAAGAAATAGAAAACAATGCTCAATTCCAAACGAAATTCAATCAAATAAAACAAAAAAAGATTCAATTTGTGTTTAATCAAGTTCAGTTTGATAAAAAACAAAATAATAATAAAAAATCTTGATGTACAATTTAACCAAACGAAACTATCTAGAATTGTATAATTTTAAATATTTAAAAAGTAAGAGACAAACTGAATACAATTTTATTTTTATACTCAAACAATACTTGAATGAGACTTGCTTGTGACTAAAACAACAATAAAAAGTAAAAGAATAATTAATATATCTTTAAAATATCTACAACAGTAAAATTTTAAATATAAAAAAAGATAGAAGTAAGCAATTTATTTCTAATTAATAAAATAAATGTGACCTTAAATTTCGATAAGTACAAATTTGATATCGAAATTTCTCACCGAGTTGGAACCATGCTTTTCGTAGGCGGCGGCAACAGTTTTCTTATAGGGTGACCTGTAGATGTCTGACTTCTCTCGAAATTAATGTTAGTATGCATCTGTATGTTTGAAAATATTTCCATTTCTTAAGAGAATCTTCAGTTTTTCTTTGTTATTAGATTTGAAGTTAAAATAAATTTATATATGTAATTGTATTTATGATTTTCCTTCTTTAATAATGCGATGTAAGGGTTTGCAGCTTTAAATGGGTTTTTACCCACGGGTATCAATATTTTGGTATGGTAATCAGTTCAAAGTTACATCAGTTTTTCAGCCAAAACTTTATTCTAAGTGACAATCTGAACAAAAAATCGATCATCGACATTGAGTCAATTTATTTTAATAATTTCTATGTGTATTCTCTTTCACAGTTGTAACTGCGAGTAGTGCGACAAAAGAAAGATGTTTTACTTGTCTAAGTCCACTCATAATTGTAGCTATACATAGAAATTCCAGGGACTGATGCAATCAACTGTGGTTACCATAGAAATAATTTTTGTAGAACGATTTCAAATGACTTTTTAAGAACTGTGTTTCATTTGACAGGATGTAGTGGCTATGTACAGATAGCGGGTAATCTTTAATAGAATGATTCGATTGTGGCTTCCATTTTGCGATAATTTCGACCCTAAATATACTATAAGAGAGAATCAAATTTCGGCGATGAGTCCAATGCTTGCGTACCTTTACAAATATGCTGGCAATCGCTGTATAAGGATATATCATCTCTTAAAATAATTAAAGGTATCTCAAAAATATATTCCGCTTTTCACTTACATATATTGAAGAGTCATCTTTGAAATACCCCACTGCCATTCTCTAAAATCTATTTTAAGATGCACCTCTGGTTTTAGCATCATTGGTGCTCTTTAAATGAAAATTTAATCAGTGTACTATTGCTCATTGGGATCGCATTAGATATTTCGCAAATTAACCACACGGTTACATCTAAAGGGAGCGACATGTGTCAATACATTCCTTTCCAGCACACCTTAATTACTCAATCGTTTGACATTTCACGGAACACCGCATTTGAACCTGTATATTACTGATTTCTATTTGCTGAATACTCGATTCCCAAATATTCGTTAATTATCATTCATATAAATTGGACCTTGTGGGTGGTATTAATGGTGGAAATAATTTTCCCTGCAATGAAAATATCCTGCCTAACCAATCTGGTTGCAAATTGTATTCGAACATTTTTCAAGCAATTAGTGTAATATTTGTGCGTTAGAACTACGTATCCATTGAATTTTTATTAAATAAAACAAATTCTTTTGCCGTATTTAGTAATGAAAGTCAGCGTGTTTTTTTTTAATTTTTTATTTTAATTTAAAACTCTTATCTTTGGAAAAGTTCAAATAAAAGTTCTGTACTTAGGAACACATCCAGAGTGACAACAAACAGCTAAATTATGCTGAAACATCGGAGATGTCCGCCACCTAAAGATGATAAAGAAGCAAGAGTAGACGAAATATCACCAAAACCATCTTCAACAGTTCTGCCCCAATCTAATCCCAACCATCGGCAATGGCCTTCGGAGGCTATTGCGTCTTCTCCCTTACCGTCGGCAAGTTCAACCCATAAAACCACTCCATACGATAGAATCAATAAACTTTTCACGCGTAACACAACTGGCGAAACAGATTCGCCATCAACAATATCCAGATTAGCATCATCACTGATTTCACCAATCCGTTCGAAAAGTGCAAAAAGCTTTTTACAAACGCGTATTCCTCGTTACCGTGCCAGTCGCAGTGCATCTAGAGGTAGAAGTACAACTTCTGATTTCTTTGGTATTCTACGAGGTAGTGAAAGCTGGACATCTTTTCATTCTACTCGCAGTAGAAGTCGTAGTAAAGAATATTATAGACATTCAAAAAAAAACAAACATGATACGTGGGATCACGCCCACCTCGATCGATTAAGGAAATTATCAAGAAGTCGTGAAAACTATCCGCGGGCTAATAAAAGGAAACAAGAGACCTGGGATTTGATAGATCTTGAGCGTTTGAAAAAATTATCAATTGTCAATCAGGATTATAAACAAAATATGGCGGTTATTTCAAGTATTGTTGCCGGGAGTTGTCCTCTCGATGCATCACCCTCATCTTCTAATGCTAGAGGAAGAAGTCCTCAAAGATTTCACAGAGGAAGAAGCTTAGTACCTACTGCTCGCCGATCAACAGTTACAAGCAAATCATCAAGTTCAAGACCCCATACTGAAGAGGTTATAAGAGAGGCACCAATGGGGCGCCGACCAACTTCACTTACTCGTCAACGTGATGAGTCTCCATCCCCTCAAGGGTAATTTAAATAAACAAAAAAAAAAGTCAAAAAACATTTTCGGTGTTTTTTTATTTGTATGTCCATTTGTGACTTGCAACTAAATTCCTTACCAACTGTACTTTGATGTTTATGGAATTTTCATATCACCCGTCGGCTACAATAATGTCAGAGTTAAAAAAAAAAAAAAACTGTCCGCAGTTCCCTTTATCCTTAGAACTATACAAAAACGAGGAGCCATATTAAATTGTATTACTTTTGTTTTCTATTGTCTTGTGTCGTTTTGTCCTTTTTGTTATTCCATTTTTTTTGCTTAAAGAAAATTATTGATTTCGACTTGCTAGAAACGTTGCCAGATGAACTTCCAAAATTGTTGGACATTTGACGAAAAAGAATCTAAAAAACCTTTCAGTAATAAAACTCACATTTTTCTAGCCTCAAGGTTGCCTTTCTAAGCAATATCCCTTTTTCCTTATCAACTTATCAATACCTTTGACTATCACTTTTGAATTGAACTTAACTACACATTTCTTATTTATTCAAATCGCAATCAGATAATTTATGTACGAATTCATCATCAAAGCTTGATTAAGTTCTTCCCAAAACAATAAAACAAATAGTTGTACAAAAAATGATAACTTAATAAACGATAGTGGACTAGAGTATCTATGTGTGCAGAAAGTGGATATAGATGAATAGATGACTATTTTGTTTATGACATTGTGGAGTCTCAGCAGAAAATAAATCCTCCACATATTCCTGAAGCGTCTCTGCAGTTCGGACAAATAAGGAATTTATTATTTCGCGATGTTTAAGGCCGTGAAATGCTTATAAAGGGGGCATACTAACTATGCGATACTCGAATACAGCACTTCCTCCCCAATAAACTAGAGTATCGAGAGCAGAGCTCCTTCTGATAGTTATTAAGTATTTTAGCGAAAAGCTTTTTCCACATTCCTAAAGGCACAGAAAGTATAATTGTTTCTCGAAGAGGTTTAAAAACTTCCTAAGCGCTGGCAAATTTGGTTATAATAGCAACGCTGCTTTCAACTAAAAATGTTGTGTTGGCACCTATGTATCTACAATACTTCTAGGAGAACTCTAAACTGGCACTGGCAAGAACCTTGTGAATCCGGCTTAAGAGTGTAATTTTTAAAGTTGTGACATTATTGTAGCAGATGTGCGATACATTTTCTTTCACCCTTTCATGGTGCAAACTGATGAAGTAATCTGCCAGGAAAAGTTTGATGTGTTGATCTGTTTATTACCATAAGTGTTGGTATTCTTAAATTCTATAGGCACGCTTCACCATACCCCCCTCCCTCTCCACAATTTTTATTTATTTATTTTTTTTTTTTTTTTTCATTAGTATAGTTATATCCCACCAACTGTTATACATCCTCTTTTCTCTTTATTCTATTCTCTTACACTCTATACAAAAAAATAAATATTTTTCGATGTTGTACCAGGAATGTTGGTGTTCGATGTACGAAATTTCATCTCCCATTGTATTTATTTTTATAGTTTTTATAGTTTTTTTTTAGTTATCGTATTAAGTTTAATTTCTTTTTAATTATGTACTTAATTCAATTAACTAATGCTGTCTATTATTTGTTTATTTATTTTATTGTTTCTTTCGATACGTTTACGATGTGCAGTAGAGGCTGTATACCCCGTTCGGATAACCGAACAAGAGAACCGCAATATCCAAAACTTGAAAGAGGATTGCGAAGTTTTTTAGTGGTAAGTTGTATTTTATTTTACATTACATAAATACGTTTCGAACATGTCATATCCATATTACAAAATACTTTTTTTTAAATGTAAAACACGCCTCTCATATGAACAAACTATCCATAACTAACTGCTCATCGACGTTTCTCTTGAGGGAAAGGAACCTATAATTTCGTCCTAACATCTTGCCTACGGGGCGCAAAAGTAACTAGAGATTATTCCTTAAGATTCTATCGAACATCTGCCAATGTAGTATATACGTATGTACCTACATATGTATATACATACATATTAAAGACGCCAGACTGTGCCATCTGTGTGTGGAGTCTCCTTCGTAGATACATTAGCCTTTCATACTCTTCGGCTCTATGAACACTGTTGTCAGTTCTGTAGATCCATCTTTTGCTGTTCTGTCTTCTTGTTTGCTTGGGCTGTTTGCGCCAACATATTGCGACACAAGATGTTTCTTTCAAAACTACATAGTATCCGCGATTGCTGAATCCTTTAAACTGATGTTTTTTGTTCTTGGACTTCGGAAATCCAGCGCATTGGAATTTATAGATCCTTTTAGCTAGAGTTGTGCCATTCGATCGACCCTTCCTTTTTCTGAATATTATTTTATCAAATATTCGGAAGAACGCAAAATCTGCTTAACCCTTATAGTTATTATCCTGTATGGAACGAAATTTCGAAATTCTTCATCAAACGTCAGGCGAACAGTCAATCAATTCTCATTGACGTAGCCCCACAAAATTGGAAAGTTCCGTCACAACAAATCAGGATGGAAGCAGAAGTTAAATTTGTTGTGAAATTTCCGCCTTTGCGGAAACGAAAGTGCAATTTGGTTACAACCCCCAGTTTGAGGATGTTAAAAAAATAAAAAATAAAAAACTTGCATCCGCCCTTCAATACACTCGTACAAGTATTAAATCAATTTATAAGAAAAAATTTATTTGCCATCCTCCCACCTTGAGTTGCCTGTGTGTAAACTTTCACCCCAAGTTCATCCCTTAGCGACCTTCATACTCTGCTTTCTTAGAATTACAATAAGTATGAGCAAGTATATTTCTAGTCTCTTATTTTGTGGAGATTGACTTGGTTTCCTTCGACGGAAAAAATTATCGTATTATAATACATACCTACACACAATCTCCGTAACCAGACCTAAGACACGACGAATAACAAAAAAGGGGGATTTTTTCGAACAGGGAAAGGTAAAACCATGTGTTTATCACAACACCAGTATAAAGTCCTTTATATGTGGTAACAGAAATATGTATCTCGTCGGCGCTTTGCTGTTTACTTTTAAGGGTAGTAAAATAATAATAATAATAAAAAAAAAAGGTAGCAATAAGGAAGAGACAAAATGCCGGCAGCAATTGTGATGGTGTTTATTTAAAATATTGTTGTTGATCTTTGAGTGCTCGGAAATGATTTTAGAAAAATCAATACGATGACCTTCCGGGAGTTCGTTCACACCCCCTCCTATAGAAAACTGTTAACATTTAGCACCTGAAATGTATCTAAGTTTAAGACCACCAAGAAATTCTATGAAAAGAAAATTATATGTAAAAGAAGCGGCAGAAATTTTTTTTTGTATTGAAGTAAATACTTTTTAAACAGTATTTGAGAAATGTAACTCAACTGAACAAAATAAATTACATATTTCTAAGAAAAAGCATTAAAGTTCGTCGAAGTATTCTCGTTAAGATCGTTATCTTATTGAAAGACGAAGCCTTCTCCAATTAACCAAAGACTACTTGGGCACTTGGAATAGCGTTCTCATCTAAAATAGTTCTGTAGCCTTCTTACGGACGAAATCACTGGGAAATGTCTTACGGACCGTTGAGGGAAAAGGCCACCGTATCCACCTCCATTCCTTAAAGTGGGCACAATATATTACGGCGAGGCGGTTTGGATGCCTCAGTCTTCTATTCTGAAGCGTGGGAAATTTAGTTTAAGTATTTTCTCTGTTTTCTTGCAAACTATTGAACAAGTCACGAGTCTTGGAGGATAACTTATGTTCTTCACCATTAAACCATGAACCATATTTTGTTAGAAAGGTTTTGGATTTTGCCTAAGACATACGAAGACAGAGGTGACAGTAGAAATAAGTAAACGAGTTTTCCACCATGGTATCACAATGAAACTCCTTTAGTCTAAACGGATTTGTCTGTCACGTTCTGTACATTACCCACTCTTTGGTAGGAAACTAATTTTGCGTTCTTTTCTCGTAACTCGCTCCTGCTTATCTGTTTTCTATTATATATCCTTAATCAAAAACCGACAAAGGATACCTGAGTTTCAATAACTTGCCAGAAACGGATTAAAAAAAATTAATGTATCCCTCCACATTCGCGGACTCGGAATGTTGCAAACTTTTGCGTCTTACAAAGCGTGAAATGTGCTTATTATAAAATTCTACACAATAGCTTTCCTTAACACGAATGCAACAAACAAGTCATCATTTGATCCTTTCTTCATTTCACTCATATTTGATGGAATTTTCGATTCTAATTGGCAAAAACTCAGTATTTACTATGCGTTTCCTCGTATGGAGATGCCTACAAACCTTTGACGAAAATTTTAACTTATTTTCATATTTTCCCCCTTTTTTTTGCCTGAATCCTTTTAACGCGTTATTGTATGTTACCATGAGGAGTTGAAGTAACCGTTGACGATCTATTAAAATTATTTTAATTGGACATTTGTGCTTCCGCGAAAAGCATAGGTAGAGCTGATGTATGATATCCTTGTTAGTTAAGAGTAGGGTAGTAGCTTGACTTTAAATTTGAGCAAGTGGGTAGTATGCGATTCGGTTCCTCTGCTTTCAATTACTGGAAATTAGATGGCTTCTGTACGAAGAGTGAAAGGTTGCTAAGATGTCTCTTACAGCGCTTTGCGCACTCGTATTTTTTTCATAGTTGTTAGTCGATATCTTGGTAGTAGAGTCTTCTTACGCCTGGACATCTTTTATTTGGTTATTCTCACCTTTTGGCTGAATTAGAATTTTAGAATCTTTGGATTAAATTTATCTCTGAATTTTCCTTCTTTCGCCTGTATCTTCTGAGTGATTGAGTGTAGACCTCTGTTTCGAAGTCAATCAGGATAGTATGACTTGTCTGTGACAAAGTCAATGATATGCCTTGAATTATGTGATATGCCTCAACCCGAATATCTTAGAGTTGCACCTTGATCCAGAGCAGAAATGTGAAGGATAAGGTATACAGTGAGCCTCACACTTACGGATTTAAAAAAAAAAATTGTAAAATGAAATTTTTTGTTGCATAGGATCCATTTTATGCCGCACACAACCAAATGAATCAAAAACTATCTAAATTAAGGACCAGTGGAGCTCATTTCGTAGTATGACCGCCTAACCAACTTTTGGATATATCAATGGCTTAAAACGGTATTCACGGGCAATATAAAAAGGACATGAGATAGAGATGAAAATAAGTACGATAAGAAACTACGAAATTAGAAGTATCAACCACATATTGTTGTATGGGAGACATGTTCGTAACGCTCTTAAAACCAAGTCCAACACTTATTTCAGCTTATGCGTTACTTTTTTTTTTTTTTTTTTTGCCTTTTTTGCCTTTTTTTTCTATAGATAGGAGTTTCAGCAGCTGTTCCTCTTTCTTTCCGCAGCTTTTCTCGAAGAGACGAGGAACCAGTAGAAAGACCAACAACAACGGGAACGAAATTGACATCAAGACCCCCAACACCAGTACCAAAACTAAGAAGTAAACGCAGTGCAAGTGCATCTGCTTCGCTCGCGGTACCGGTAAGTTTATTTTTTTCTTTATCTTACAATAGAAAACCTTCCATATATTCTCTTCTTAAAATATCTAGCAATTTAGTTTGTTCGGGAAAATCATTGAAAACATTCAGTATCCACTGATAAAATTTTTTTATTTTAAATTGCTTATAACTCAGCTTCAGGCATAGTTGAACATGTTCGGTAATGAAGACGTCAAACGATAGAAACGCCTTTTTTTTAAAGGAGGATTTGATCATTTTGATGTTTTACGTGCGCGATGAATTCGTGATAATTTCTCAGCTTTAACAAGTCGTTTGTTCTAAATTGTCGAGGTTTTCTTGTTCGTTTAAGATTTTCTGATGCGGGAACAGTCCACTACACGCTTCTGGTGTTCTTTCAGTGAATTCGCTATTGCTACGTTTGTTTTTGGTCTTAGGTGTTGTGGGCAGTTCTCTTCTTACAATATAGTGCTGCTTTGTGTACATTTCATTTTTTTGCGTTTTCCCGTCGGCACTCTATTTGCTAACCTGATCTGAAGCAACATTTCTGATGATTGGATCCCAGCGAGGTAAGCTGGAGGAACCACATCTACCTGTCTTATCTTCGGAATCCTTGCGTACCTATCTACATAACTCCACTCTGCTGATTTATAAATGCGATATATAAATGCGATGAATCACGGACATCCACATGCAATGCACAGGAAAGATAAAAGTTATTTTTTTATTTTTTTTATTTTTTTTCTCATAAAGGATAATAATCTGAAAAAAAGCAAACTATTAGCTATTATGTAATTAGAAATTATCTCAAATCAATCAGTGCTACCCATTCACTGCAGGGAAGTCTCCCCTTTGCGTCAACGCCTTCACTATTTTTTGATATTTTCCATACACATACAAATAGAAAACAAGGATAAAAGTAATAGTATTTCCACAAACACTGCGCTAAGAATTTGTCTAATGAGCTGAAAAAACTTGGAAATGGAAAACTTTTAACTGTAATTACTTCTAATACATACATATCTACTACATGTTTAAGTATTCCAAAACGCATTTACATCTATTTAAATGCCGTAACCATTGTAGCAAACATTTTTATACAAAAACTCATACCGATTGCAAATAGGATACAAATGTTTAATATGCACCCCGTGCAAACTAACACATAGAAACCAGTTTGGCGCCAAATCCGTCATCATTCAGTTTCTTTGAATACTATGTAAACACAAAATATACGTATGTACATGGGTAAATACTGAATGGACCATGTTTCCTATGTATTTTGCTTCTCTCTGCAATACCAATTATTCGTTTTCGCTTTTAAAGAGAATAAAGAACGAAGAAAACTGGTTTTTAAGAGAAAAGTTTATTGGCTCCAAAATTGTGCCTACTTTCCTTTTCATTATAAGCCGTCCTATGCCGCTAAAACGGTGAATGGTATACTATGTGGCAATTAAAAACATTTTAAAGCTTTCTCGTGCTACACAGTGTTACTGTATTGAATCCCGCAAGCAGCTCCCTTTCAGAAATAACGTAACAAGTATCTACGAACCTATAGCTGATTAGAGATACATATATGACAAAGGTCCTATAATTGAGATCCTTTTACCGGCGTTTTTCAAGAGCATTATTTAACTCTTTATATAGCGAGCTTTCGCGTTTTCCTCTCTTGTTGAGAGAGACGCGGTTGAACTTATTTCATCAGTTGGTAGACTTTTTAACAAACCCAATGAATAAAGAATATCCAGTTGTACGTACACTTTCGTAAGGAGCGGTGTTTCAGAGGAACCTCTTTGTATTTAAGAAAAATGTCCAAGAAACAGAAAACCAGCAGAACCGATTGTAAATTGACATCAAATATAGAAAAGGTGGCTTTGTATGTATGTATGTACGTAACGTGTTGACCCAAGGACTGCCAGTTCAATTATCAAGAAAATATGTTTTTTTTTTATAAATAATTGCTTCCAGATTTCTACTACTTGTGTTGTGTTATGGTAGCGCATCGAGAAGTATTTTATAATTCTTTGCAAACCATTACGACTGTCAGCAAATTGTAGTTCAGATTCTGTGGCGGGGGAGATTCTGTTTTCCTATCACTGATGCGCCAGAAGCGACTGTAGTGTTAATTTTAGTATAAAAATCCTTTTTTTTTCGCTTTTTCTCTAAAACAAAAAAAAACTACTTCTAAAACCTCCACACCTACATATTCATGTATGTACACATCTTACATATTTTAAGAGTAGGCTGATCTTAAGTTATTTGCCAACACTATCTTATCTTCTATGTAATATTAACCATTAAAAGATTCTTGTTAACCTCTATAATTGAAATTTGAAGGACATAAATTTTGATTTTTTTGTTTTAAATAACATTTGTAACTTTCTCTACAGGCTCAATCCACAGGCGCAGTCCGCAAACAAGTCCAAATCGCAGAAACTAAAGCACAAACACTTAAATCAGATCAAACTACAAACTTATCAAGAAATAAACCAAAAGATGTCGCTACAGCTGGTCCTAGTTGTTCAAAAAGTGTCGAGCGTCAGAATGAGATATTTGTAAATCGCAACCGCGGAGAATCACTTCCAAATCGCGAAGCTACTCCTAGTTGTTCAAAATGTGTTGAGCGTCACAATGAGATATTTGTTAATCGAAGCCGTGGAGAATCTCTTCCAAATCGCGAAGCTACTCCCAGTCGTTTAAGAAATGTTGAGCGTCAGAATGAGATATTTGTAAATCGCTTCCGTAGAGAATTAATTCTAATTTGCGAAGCTGTTCCAAATTTTTCAAAAAGTCTTGAGTGTCAGAATGACATATTTTTAATTCGCAAACGGGGATCATCACTTCCAAGTCACCTATATAAAGATTTACATACACCCACCGATATAAACCTATCAAATATTAGGCTTTTTGACTATATGGTTGAAAAGAGAAACATAGACGAGAGTGAGAAGAAGGTCGCACAAGCATTCGAACATAATTACTGTCATACCCACATTTCTCGATTTGAATTACATAAAATTAAGCAAAATCAAATGGAATCAAACAGAGCTACCGTAGGTCGAAGTGTTAATGGTGGTCCTGAGAAGCTGACAGAGTAATTAAAAAAAATTTCTTTCCTACAGTATACGAGTGCCCGTCCAGATTTGCACCTTAAGTGCAATCGCGGATCTCATTCCAGTGATACCAGCTCAGCATATAGTGGAAGTGACACAATGACTTCGCTTCATAGTTCGGCTTTGGACGGTGATGAGGTAGATTTAAGTGGTTTGGTTGAATCAATTGTTGATTCGGATGAGGATGATCTTGTTGAATCGATGGAGGTAAGTGTTTTAATTTTAAATTAACTATGCAATAGAAAGCTGCCTTATTATTATAATTTTTTGTTTCTTACGCCAACATTTAAAAAACAATGTCCGTTCTGTCTGTTTCAAGTCTTATTTACTTTCTAGAATTATGATGCGCGCAAATGTGCCCCAAATACATTTTTTTCTTAGAAGTATAAACGTAGCTTTAAATTTTTGTTTGGAGGAGAGGTTTTTTTTTAAGACATAATTTAAGTCTGTCCGTCTAATCATTTTTTCATTAGTTGTGACATTCTCTTGCTTTTGTCGATAGCTTCCACATACATAATTGCATATGTACTTAAAAAAATCGAATGGCATTACATTTGGATGGAAAAATCTATTTGATTTTGCTTATTGCCCAGCTTCAGCATGCAAATATAACTTTTAGCTTAAAATGATCGACAACAAATGTTCTAATTGACAGATTCAATATATACTCATACAATATTTTTGCACGCCGTGAATTTGTTATAATTCCTCAGCTTTTATCAAGCGTAATGAAAAATATTAAATAGTTTCTAAAATTTTGAAAGTGCGAAAAAAATACCCATAACCATCTGAATCTAAATCTGTTTTCGACTTAGCTACGAAGGTATTGAACCCACGCAATAATACGCAAACCTTCATATAATCTCTCATCCAGACATTATCCTCAGTATCTTCGACTTTTTTTCTGTCGTAGATAGTACGTGACTACAACTGCTGTCATGATAGAGCGTTTTCCCCAAAACTAACTTCTGGTTGGCATCATAAGTAAGAAAAAAATGCCTTTAGAGTCCTCTTTGTTTATTTTTAATCTTTTCGGTCTCTATTGCTCGTGTTATTATAACGCGTCAACTGTTTCCCCTGTGTCGTACCTCTAACACAATTAATCTTAAAAGTCGATAGGTCGCTAATAATTCTAAAAAATCATTTGTTTTAATTTTAATCATCAATCAAACACACAATCCATCTTTCCTCCCCAATCCCTTTCGTAAAAAAAAAAAAACAAAAACTCCTACACAGAGTCTTAATGTGCGCGACGCTGTCCGTGAATGCCTTGAGAAGGATCCATCTGAACGCACAGAAGAAGACATCGAGACTCTCCTTGAGTTTACCCAAGGCCTTAAGGCCTTCACAAATATAACACTGGCGGTAAGACGAGCCTTGTGTTCGGTCATGGTATTCGCCGTCGTGGACAAAGCTGGCACAATCGTTATGAGCGACGGCGAAGAGTTGGACTCTTGGAGTGTTTTGATTAATGGGCATGTAGAGATCGATCATGGCAATGGCGAGAAGGAGGAGCTACAGATGGGCGATAGCTTCGGTATACTACCAACCATGGATAAATTGTATCATCGAGGAGTCATGAAAACCAAATGCAATGACTGTCAGTTTGTTTGTATTACACAAACTGACTATTATCGCATTCAACATCAGGGCGAGGAGAATACAAAACGGCACGAGGAGGATGGTAAAGTGGTAATGGTAACAGAGCTGCGACAAATTGGGCCGGATACAAATGTTGGCAGTGCAATGAAAAGAGGTCACGTTGTAATACGTGGCACAATTGAAAGGCTTCTGCTGCAGTTGGTCGAAGAGAATTCGATGACAGATCCAACTTATGTTGAGGACTTCCTATTGACACATCGCACTTTTATAAGGAATCCACAGGAAGTGGCTGGTAAGCTGTTGTCTTGGTTTGAAAGTGAAGAAGCGGGAACGTCAGCATCACCGCAGGAGATTCGAGATCGTGTTACTAGAGTGGTATTACTTTGGGTGAATAATCATTTTACAGACTTCGAAACGGATACAGAAATGATGGAGTTCCTGGAGACTTTTGAGAGTGGTCTGGAGCGGAAGAATCTTCTAAGTCAGCTGCGATTACTGCATATTGCGTGTGCTGCAAAGGCCAGGACTCGAACTGTGACTCTAGCTCGATCGTCTAGAGATGAAAACTTAAACTTTTGCTTTGTTGGAGGCTATGAACGTGGTGGTTATGGTATTTTCATATCCAAGGTGGAGAAGAACTCGAAACCCGACGATGTCGGCTTAAAGCGCGGCGACCAAATTTTAGAGGTCAATGGACAAAGTTTTGAGCATGTGACGAATGCTCGTGCCATGGAAATCATTATGGGATCCACACATCTCAGTATAACAGTGAAAAGTAACCTTTTGTCTTTTAAAGAGATGATCCAGTCGCCCGATAGCAATTCGCCGCGGCCACGCACCAACCCACGACGAATTTGCGCGAATGATATAGCAAAGTTGCATGGCAATGCTGATGCTCGGCCAGCAATAATTCGTCTTTCAGCGGCAGACATTCTGAGTCATGATCAAGTGGACTGTTGTCCGTCACCATATCGGGATCGGGAATCCAGTACTACAAGTGGAACGCTGGTGGGCGGAATAGCGACGGCTAGTCACTTCGTGGCAGGTCTTCTTGGCACTTCGGGAAGTAGCAAGAAGGATAGTTCTACAATCTCAGTTGCATCTTCGAATAATTCTACATCATCGTCTTCATCATCGATGAGCACCAGTACCGGCCATCAAAAGGGAGGTTTTATGACGTTGGGCCCAAAGCGCCGTCTTCAGAAAGCTCTCATAAAAATGAATCTCTTACCAAAGAATGCTGTAAATTCCACGTCCGTAGATGCTGGCGATGCTCTTTTAATCCCCTCCGAAGGTGGACAGCAGCAGGACGATGGACGAACTACAAACTCGGCTGGAAACAATGCATCTGCCAGCACTTCGTCTAACTACAATACGGGCGGCAATCTTGCTGGAATGTATCACTCTCGTAGCAACCCAGATTTAACATCAACCATCTACTATGAGGACACACGCCAAATGGACTATCCAGAGCACGTGCTGAAAGTTTACAAATCCGATCAAACCTGCAAGTATTTGTTAATCAATAAAGAAACAACCGCCCACGAGGTTGTTATGTTGGCTCTTCAAGAGTTCGGCATTCACGAGACCAGTTCAAATTTCTCACTTTGCGAAGTTTCTGTGGGCGAAGGCGGTATGATCAAGCAAAGACGTCTGCCGGAGCAGTTGCAAAATTTAGCTGAACGTATTGGTTTATCTTCTCGGTATTATTTGAAAACCAATGGAATTACCGAGACTCTCGTTCCGGATGAGTTAGCCCTGGACTTAGTACGTGAGTCCACGGTTCACTTTCTCCAGCTGAATGCAAATGAAGTGGCCATCCAGCTAACCTTCCAAGATTTTGCCATTTTCCGTCAGATTGAGAGCACTGAGTATGTGGATGACCTTTTCGAACTGAAATCAAAGTACGGAGTACCAATGCTGAAGCAGTTCGCCGAACTAGTGAACCGTGAAATGTTTTGGGTTGTTACCGAGGTCTGCAGCGAGCACAATATTGTGCGCCGGATGAAAATTGTCAAGCAGTTCATCAAGATTGCTCGTCATTGCAAGGAATGCCGCAACTTTAATTCGATGTTTGCGATTGTTTCGGGTCTTGGGCATGCAGCTGTTACGCGTCTACGCCAAACGTGGGAGAAATTACCCTCAAAGTACCAAAAGCTATTCGCTGATCTTCAAGACCTTATGGATCCATCAAGGAACATGTCCAAATATAGACAGCTAGTCTCGGCTGAGTTTTTAGCCCAGCATCCTATAATTCCTTTCTATCCAGTGGTGAAGAAGGATTTGACATTTATTCATCTCGGCAACGATACAAGGGTTGAAAGTTTGATAAACTTTGAGAAGCTGCGGATGATTGCGAAGGAGGTACGGATTTTGACCCATATGTGCAGCTCCACATACGACCTGCTTACAATGTTGGAATTTAAAGGTCAGCCACCAAGCTCTGCAATGGTCGCTCTTAATCAAATGTCGGTTTCGAGCGGCCCGCATCACATTCATGGTAGTGCTGGTCAGGCAACTGTGAAACGACGCAAAAAGTCAACAGCCGCCCCGAATCCAAAGAAAATGTTTGAAGAGGCACAAATGGTGCGACGAGTAAAGGCGTATCTGAACAACATGAAAGTGATCACCGACGAGGATGTCCTGCACGGACTTTCACATGAATGTGAACCTAGTGCCACCAGTAGTGGTGGCGGTGGCGGTGGCGGAGGTAGTACTGGCGGTGGCGGTGGTGGCAGCATAAGTGGTGGCTCTGCACCAAGTTCGGTCACAATACGGAAGCGTCATCCATCACCTACCCTATCCACAACCAGCAGCACCAGCTCAACAAGTGAAGGAAGAAAAGGAGGACTCGGCCCAAAATTTGGCACAGCATCGCCACAAGCCGTAAAGAAAATTCTCTCGCTGTCCGAACCGACTAAGACACGCCCATATCAACCGAGACATCCTGGAATCATGTTGCCATTAGTCGGTCATCCCCACGCATTGCATTATTCATTGCATTCATCCATAAGTCCATCGCCTTCGCCAGGAGCTCATCGACGCATGGGATCAGGCACTGGTGGTGAGTTATTACCCTGAACTCTTGGCTATAGGCGAACGGGTCTCTTATTATGTTCTGTGAACTAAAGAAAAAAAAAAAACGAACCTAATCGCCTCGAAAGTGTTCTTTTGTCCTGTATTCTAGACGTAAAATTATTTTTTATTTCATTTTTTTTCGGTTTTATTTTTCCTGCTCGTATATATGAAGTTCCGGTAAGTGGAAGCCGTGCTGTACACGAGCGTTCCCATTCAGATACTCCAACTCCTCTGCCATCGGTGGATCTATCAGTGGAAAGCAGTAGTGTAACTTCGTTTAGCAATCTACCACTACGCAAGACCCTCACATCAGGTAAGTGATGTAGAAAAATACAATTGGCTTCCCTCTTTCTTTCCTTTACTTCAATACTTTTTATCTTAATTTTTTTTTCTTTTTGTCTACGCCTCACTATACGAAAATTTTGTATTGATTGGCCCACACACTGTCTGTTACTAACTCTATACCATCGCAAAATCGCAAAAATTCAAAATTCTATGTTTTAACGTATAGTGGGGGGGATGCCTCAAACCTTGCATAAAAAAATTTATATATTATTGTTCTTAACCAACACTTGTACGATATTCATGTGTTTTTGTAGACTTTTCTTGCATTTTCATCTGCATATATATTGTATAGCGATATTTGTTACATGATTATCTATATATTTGTGTATTTTAATCGTATTTTTTTATTTTTTATTTAAAATTTATGTGAAGCAGAAATGACGGCATAAAGTGTTATGAAAGAAAGAAAGGCACTTGTAAATTGTTAACATCACTTTTATTTTATTTATATATTTATTGTACTTGGTCGTGAACCCAATCTATACAGCTCTTATCATCCCTGTAAAAATGTTTACTAGGACGAAAGTGTATCTCAATCTAGCGATTTTTAGACAGTTTATAAAACTTGATTAGATTTCCTGGCTGTGATTGTAATTGCGATAAGTACCAGTATCTAAGTATCTTAGGTTGTTGTCACCGCCAGAAACACATTCCATAATTGCTTTAGCTGTCCTCAGTGTGCTCTAGTTTTCCCCCAGTTGAAGCAAGATAATTTCTGTAAGTTGAAACCTAGAGACTTTAGGAAGATTGAACATGAATTCGGCATGAGAATTATCCTTTTCTTTTTGTTAATTTCACTATCTATCCTATCCCATAGGCACCAAAGTTTTCGTATCAAATTTGAGGATATCTACTTCTTAACATCACTCTGTCGTTGGACTGTATTCATCATGGCTTGTAGCTTGAAATATATGTACAATAAATCTGCAAATGTCCTTAGTGTCTCCAAAAAGGAGGGTTTTTTAGTTTTAACCGTCTCATTGAATGGCATTTATACTGATATTGCCAGCCTCTACTCTTCTCCGCTCCTTCCATTTCGTATAATAGCACTACTACAATCTTACGAATATGAAAAGAATCGTATGCTTTTTAGAAATTGCAGTCACAAATAGTCCAAATAGTTTCCGCGTATGTAGGCTCTTGGGGGTGACATCGCACCGGATATTCCTCTTAAATTCCTATTCTGCTTCGTTTCACGAGACTTTTAAATCAGAGTTCTCCTCTGGATTTCTCAAATGTTTCTCCTGTACTTTTAGTACTTACATTACGGTCTCGCCTTGTGATAGAGTGCAAAATTTCACACGACTCGAAAATTATACACAGAGGAAAGAAAGAAAAAGAAAATTTGCTCTTTTTATTTCGAGAATTATTACTTTGGCTGATATGTATTCTTTTCATACCTATGTACTTAGGCCATCTATTTTATTATTTTTTTTATTTTATTTATTAGCGCAACGGGTTCTGATTTTTTTCTTTTCAAAATCGTATCTTGAATAGGGTAGTTAGGAGAGCTTTAAAACTGAGAACATTTTTTGAGCAACCTACGATACTAGAGTAAAATCAGAGACAACAACTCTTATTAGTAGAAACTCCACTAACATAATAGCGCTACATAAAGCCTTTTCTAACTCGAACTAGATTTTTCGGAACAACCAAGTTCGCAACTTTATACTAACGTTCTTATTTTCCCTTGTAATAATAATTCTTGAGAGTTTGCTTACAAGCTCAACCGTATATACATAGTTCATATAAACAAAATCGAATTAAATTAAAAAAAAAAAAAAAACAGGTTCGGTAACATCAAGCGATAGCGGTCATGGTTCGTACGTTCAACCCGATGTTCACTTAAATTATACCGATAGCAGCACTAGTGGTGGTCTCTATCACTTAAATGTCCAATTATCCTCGAATGTGTCCACATCACCAAAACAACAGCGTCGCCATTCGGCGATACATGGTAAGTTTGTTCAATAGTTTGTGCTGCATCTGTAGTTTGTCCTCTTAAGCTTTGACAAAAATAAAAAAATTGTCGAGTTTGTGTGAAAAAAATATAAAAATTTAACGTCGAAATGTATTTGATTTTTTTTTTCTCTCTCTCTCTTCTCTTTCTTTTATATTTGTATATTATTTGTGCACATCATCACTCTGCGTTCTGTACATATATATAAATAAATATATATACTTACTGTGTGGCATAAAATATTGTAAAAAACAATAATTGTAAACATGACACTTTTATCGAACACATCTACACTACCCCCACATATCCAACACCGACACGAACCAAGCTCCTGGGTTTTATTACAATACAATGACGCTGCCAACGTCACCAACTATAGTGACCGCTGTGAATCAATTAGATCATCATTCGGCGATAGTTGGCCGGAAACCCTCACCGACACCACCCCCACCATTACCCCATCCGAAATCATCCCTTGACGAGCGAATGATGGGTCTGAGTCTACAGCAGCAGTATCACCACAGTCAGCCACCTCCACTGCCGCCGCCATCACTGCATACACAACAAATGAAAAATGGCAACGCGGTTACTGGTGGAATGTGTGTTGATGGTAGCCTAAGTTTTGGGCCGGCTACAGTTAGAAATTTACAGTACCTCCCTTTACCGCCGCCTCCGCCATTGGCTCCGCATCCTACGCAACAGCAGCAACAACAACAGCAGGCTTTGCAGCAGCATTTACAGCAACAGCACCACAATAGTCAATATCATGCGTCGCGAAATGTCGGTACGTATAACGGTCAAGGAAAGAAAATAACTGCTTAACCTTCCGCTGTTTCGAGAGAAATACGAAGGACTACTCTACTCATCTGCAGGGGTCACACAAAACACTCGACACAGGCACACTCTCACTAAATAACTTTTACTCATTCTAACACCATTCCACTCTCACTATAGCTTCACTAATCACACTCTTACTTCGCTTTTCGAAATATAAAAATAGACATGTATCTATTCGTTTTTGCATATTCAATTCTATGGTTTGCATGTATCTGATTCTGAAATAAATGTTGGTACGTAGATGGTTGGCAAGGATTTTATTTTTAAATTGTTTTTAAGGGCTTCTTTATCGTAAGATTTTAACCTGTGTGATTATTTTCGCTGCTCTCACCCTACTTATCTTTTAGTTTATTTTGGTTTTGTTTTTATTTTATTTTTCTTTTGTTCTTGATCCACATTGTGTCCATCGATTCGCAACTACAAAAAAAAAAAAAAAAATACGAAAATTAGGATATGGTGTACTTACAAGCACTTTAGTACCTCCAGCAAAGGGTCCTCGCTATCCGCCGTCATATACGGTAGCAGCTCACATGGCTCGATTGCATCGCCTTGGACGGGCGCACAGCTTAGAAAGAGTTGCGAATACAATGCAGGGCGGAGCAGGCAATACTGGCAGCGGCAGCGCCGGAAGCTATTATCAGCATGAGCTAGGAGATGAAGATGGTAAGGGAATTAGTTTTTAGTTTTTTTTTTTTTTTTTTTTTTTTTTTCTTTGCTTGTTTGCTTATTTTTCTATCACTGCTTTGATTTTGATTGCAATAATTATCCTTTAAGTGTAAAAAGATTTACAGACCCACCTGGCATGCTGCACAAAAAACAATATTTTTTTTTTCAAAATGTTTGTGTTCCAAAAGTTTTTAGGTTGCAGGAGCAATTGCGTGGAAAGTATGTTTCTTTTTTTTACAAAATTTCAGGTACCTTAAGAAATAATTTCAGAAGAAACATCATAATTTTGCTTAGTACTCGAGTCTTCGAAGTTAGGCATACATGCTTGTGTCTTGTAATGAAAGGGAATTGTTCGGTGGATTTTAGCAGTGTTCGATTGGCATCTTGGCACATACTGGCATCTCGAAGCGCTGTATCAACGTCATAAGCCTCCAGCTCCCGGGAGAAACTTACAGAAGAAAAAATACACTATTTGCTTAAATGGCTTTATTTTTTTGAGTTGGGAACTTTGAATTAATTTACTTACTTAAAATAAAAACTTTAACAACACTTTGATATTATACGTAGCTGTCGATAGTTTTGTTCTAGACGGTGAACACTTCTTCTTCTGACGATAGTATATGTATATGTACCTATTTGGTTTCGTCTTCATTTATTTCAAGGCCACTTCTTTTCGTCTGATCGTCATCCACGTATTTTCACTTGTTGGAGAAATGTGTTTGACGACATGAATTCCTCATTCAGTCGTACTAAATACTTTAACTTCCTCGGCTTTCCCCTTCATTACGAACTGCAAGCATTTCAGACCAATATGAATCAGTATAACCCTTTCCATTTCCTCCCTTACGCTCGTGCGAATAATTGAAAAAAAAAATTTATAAACATATATACATATGTATATTCTCTGAACTCGTTTACCCCCATTCTTCCTTTTGACATTAATTCACCACCATTTTTTAGCCCAAAAATGATTTTTTTTTTTTCCCTTTTGTGCCTTATATACATATTTCTAAATCAAAGAGGTATTGGAATCCCCTCACTTTATTCGGCTTCAATCTACTTGTAGAATCCTTTTACCTATCCGCGTTTTTATTCCAAAAGTCAAATGCAAGGTGTATATAGAATTGAAACATCCCTCAAATCTTCTGCATGGTTATAGAGCCACAGTGAAAATCATCAGATTGTTTTTGTTTTGATTTTTATTCAATTTTTTCTGATAACACCTAGTTCCACAGTCGACAGTCTGATTTTGTAGTAAGATTTCTCCAAAATGCCTTTTAAAAAAGGGGGAATAAAACAGCAACAACAAAATCGAGTGTGTGAACCCTTCCGATATTAATTTTGCATTAAATATCTTTTTTTTATTTATTTATTTTTTCTCTTGATTCTTAAAAATAAAATTTAAGATAAAAACCTCACTAAATAAGGTGCAATCTATTTTTTGTTGACCCTTACAGAAGACAGTGAAACGCAGGTCTCCGCTGTGTAAATCTGATCATAAGAAACGTGAAGGAAACTAAATTTAAAATAAATCTCATTGTTTTTTTTTCGTGTTACTAATAAGAAAATACAGCAAAATTATATTTATAAAGACATTTTAAGAAAAAAACAAAAAACTATTTACAAAATTTATATCATAACCAAACAAAACTTAAGGATACACTAATTGATTTCGAGCAATGAAACAAATCAAAATGAATTTTGACATGAATGTAATTTTTTTATTTTTATTTTACTTTTACTGGAATAATTTCATTAACATTGTAGTTAATTTATAACATTATTTAGTTAATTGAACCAAAGACTTTCTCTTTGTTTCTCAATTTCTCTATATTTTTTTCCGTCCCTTTGATTGATTCCTAGAAGAGTTCTAATTTTATTTTCCTTCTCAACCACACGCAAATCGTTAATTTTTATTTATTTCTGTACGTATTTATACATATTTGTAAATGTATGTATAAAAAAAAAAAATAAAAAATATCCCTAATTACTTGCAGTCTTAGCAATTAAGTTGTTTTTTTATTTCCTCTCATTTTAAAAATAGAAATTTAAAACTTTTATAAACATGTATACATAAATATATTTGCTCGAAATAATATGGTGATGCTCTTTAAAATGTTAGAATAGGTGATAAAAAGAATATAGTTATACAAAAAAATATATATTTATATAACATTAATACTTATGTGTAAAACAAATAAAATCAATATAAGATTTTACTTTAGATAATATTGATGCCATTGCATTCAAAAAACATTAAGTTAGAAATATTAAAATTTTTTTTTTATTAACACTTAATAACTGTACTTGTAAGGTTTTGAATATAATTTACTGACTTTCTCAACAAAACTTGAACGTACATATACATATGAAACGTTTGGTTTCGCTTAGTTTTTTTTTTCTTGCTTCAACCCAGATGGTGCCTAAAATTTCTCTTGATCTTGGAAAAGAATTCTGATTAGAAAAATTAATTTCGGCATAGGAAAGTGATTACTATAAAAATGTCTACTATACATCCACAAAACCCCATAAAGAACATGGAATTGGTCTTCCTAAAATGTTAATTTTTTTTTTTTGTAAGTGTTTCGGCTTACAAAAATTATCTATTTTTGAGATATTTTGCTGATAAACATGTTAAACCTTACTCTTTTCTCTTTTCCATATGCGCTAAGTACACCAGGATCGTGTGTAGGTGGCATTAGGACTCACGTTTTCAAAATTCTTCTGTGAAACCGTACAAATGTAAGTAAACATTTCTCTACCTTCACCTAAATTTCAATTAAATCCCGCTTTGTCAATATTTTTTTACTAGAAACTGGAAAATAAGAAATCTATTAACTTTTCCTACAATTTCTCCTTATATTGCTTGGAGTGAAACCAACCTAAATAAGCCAACATGTAAATTGACCAAAACATGTCCTTTCAAATATGTGGATAAAGAGAACATTACCCTTTATTGTGTCTCTGTTGAACCTTTCGAGGTCGACCTACTTTTCTTTTATATTAGTTAAGTTGGGCTCATTATAGTGCCATTCTTTCGCAGAGATGAATCTCTTCTGTGTAATTGCATCTATATGCTGCTAACCTTATATCTTATATAGCTTCTCACTCTAAATGACCGCTGTTAGGCCAGACCTAACAAGTAAAATAATGCATTTTTATGTTAGAGGGATTGAGATAAATTAGTCTTCACACCCCAACTGAAATTCATGTATTCACTCACTAAATGTTTCTGAAACAAGTTTGCACCTTTCTTGTGACATTCCTTGTCACATGTCTGCAAATGTCTGAAAAAAGTTCGGGACTAACCGAGAAAGCATCTCAATCTCGTGAAAATATACGCCTTTAAACTGTAAATACTTTCATTGTTGCGAAAAGTAGACTGCGAGAAGCTAGACTAGACTCTAGGTTTGCTGTTTCAAATATTTGCATTTTTATTATGTAGTAGGCAGACATAGTCGGGTCGATTTAGCATTGGTAAAGCTAAGGAAGTAAACAAATATTTGGCACTACCGACCGCATATAGATCAGTCTCTAACTTCTCGCAAAAATATATGTATAAATGAAGTCCTTTCGGCCAGGTGAAAAAAAAATAGTTTTCGTTTAGCTACAGTACAAATATTTGTTTTGACAATGCCGATAATTTGCTATAGTTCCTGTGAGAGGCATTCTTGTATTTATGTCCTTTTCATTAAATTGGTGTCTAAGTGAACTTTGTTTTTAAATTTAATTTTTTATTTTTTTTTTACATTTATTCCGGCCAGGGTGCACTGCCATTGAAGGGTTTTAGATATACCATTTGTATATGGTTCTAGCCCATTCTTATTGTACTTAAACACTCGTTAGTTAAGGATTTGATCAATGCTTAAATATATTTAGTCTAATTCTAATTCTCAAGTATATTATGTGTGCGCTCATTTGGAAAAAAGGATTTTCCTTTTCGTTATTTGAACTTACCTTTTTTTAATAGTCTATGTTGGAAATTTTGCAGTACAACCCGTTTAGCTTTTGCTAATGGCCATAGCTCTCTTTTCCTTGAATACTTATTAAATATTTTATACACTGCTGTTGATTAAAAATACAAAAATCTAGACTTCTACCAGGATGTATGGTATAATTTGTTTATATGAAAGGCTTGTAAATACAATAACCCAGACATAAATGAATCTCCCTCGAAGTCCCAATTTTGTGATGAGTATAACCTCATATTGCAAATAAATTAGAAACATGACATAGAGATAAGCAGATACGTTGTGAATTGAAACGTAGTTAGATATAGTAGTAAGGTTGTAGTAGGTATAGGTGATGCTTCTGTCATGGCACAAAATAACCCAGTCTCAGTTTTTGCACTTTTTTATCGCTCTCAGCTTTTTTTTTCAAAAATGGATGCAAAATAGGACATTCTTAGGTCATTTTGAATTGAATTGAAACTCATATTTTTCATTATATCACCACTAGATTTAAGATTTTAGAACTTAGTTTTATGGATGTATGTATATAATTCTTAATCTTCCTTACTTTTAACATGCTTCCGAATCAAAGTCAAAACAAAGGTCGACTTCCTTGATTGTGATACAGGTGCTAAAAGGGAAGAATTTCGACACTCACAGGGGAATAGGGTGGCATAAATGTTTCGTTGCGATATTTAAGATATCTAGAATTTATGTAGTTTGTTTTGTGTATACTCGTATAGCAGAACGATAAAAAACATAACTAAAATTGCCTTGATTTTTGTAATGACGATTGTCCGAGCAAAAGATTTCCAAATTTAATTGTCATTGCTTTTGAACCTTTCTGCTACTATAAAATTAATAATCAACTTCCAGACATTGTGTAGATATGATGGGCTTGTGTTAATGGTGCACATGCACTGCATCTCTGGTCATTTTCTGGACTTACTTCCAATGCAGATCTACGTAGAAAATAAAGCTACGCTATTAGCTTGTGTTTATTTTTCCACTTCAAATACTTGGATTCTACAAGAGTCACCTCAGTCTGTTTGCAATGCAACGAATTCATCATCTATCGCATCGTAACGAAATATTTATGTAAACATATTATCTGTCCTTAGAAAAAAATTAATACATCCTTTAAATTTTGTCGATTACACAGATTTTTAAAGGTTTCTAAACATACTTAGTAGAGAAGCAAGGCGGCAATGAACAAGCATTTCTGACAGCTCCGAGCTTCAAAAGACCTCAGCGGCAATGCGGAAGATTTTTCACATGTACATATGTATATTCTGCCAAATTTTCGAAAAAAAAACTCCCACATTGTTTGTGTCCCAAATCTGAAATCATATAACGGCAAAAACTCTTCCGAGTATTTTGAAAGTTCGTAGCTTCAAAAAGAAATCGAAAAAAAAACCAAGGATGACGCTTCACATAGCCACTTTACGCCTCCATTATGTCTCAAGCCTTACACAGATCATAAAGCCATAAATTTTTCTCATGTAGCTTAAAAAAGGATATGATTTCTAGTCGATGCTAACATAGCCAGTTTTATCATGAAACAATTCATTACTTCATGAATTCTCAGCTTTTTCGGGCTCCAAAATCATAAATAGAGTAGCAGAAATAGACATTAATTTAAATACTAGTAATATAATACATGTTTAACAACAGTTAGGTACATACCAGCCAAAATGTCATCACCGCACAAAACAGGTCTTAAGGAAAAATTAAAGAACAATAGTTCGCCAGCAATATACTTAAATAAGCATGTCAACGGAGGGGGGATTTAGACTGATAGTTTAGGCACACGCACACAAATAAAAAGCACACTTAGGCATAGCAAAATTGTACATATTCGACACTCGCTCACTCACTTTGTCTTCCTTACTTAGATAAATAGCTTTAATCCAATATTCATTGGAAGTTATTTTACAGCTATGCAAACTAAAAAATATTTTCTTCAATATTTTTCAAAATTATTCCTTAAAAAAAAAAACAAAAATAAAATAAATTTTCGCAAAGTACACACTTCGTTTTATTCAACTCTATGTACAAGGGTGTCCGCTTAAAACTAGAACGAACGGCTATAACTTTTAAAGGAAATATGGTAAACGACGCAGTCGTGTTAAATTTATTAAAAATTCTCCTAAAACACCAGGTCAACACTAATTTAAAAATCTGCAGGCTGCCTAGAACGATATCGACTTTTGCCACTTCACTGAAAAGAAAGAAAGAGAATCCATCGACGTTCATCGGCGGATAATCTTTGTAAAATCTTCCCATTTCGTCTTTCTTTTCTGTTTCGTCTACCTTCTCCGACGAACAGCTCTTTGATAATTCAATGACAAGCGAACATATACTTTAGTCACTATTATGCCTTCGATGCAAAAGGAGGATGTTAGAGGACCTCTAAGGCAACGCGCACAGTGACACCACTCATCACGACGGCACATCGGTTGTGTGAAATTCATACAAATCTCTGTGAGACACCAGGCCACCAGAAACGCATAGCAAGGCGCTGTATAGCACTTTCTCAGCATTCTAACTTCATTCTTAAACACATTAGAGTATGTCCATTCTCTGTGCTCATTGGCTGATCTTCTGTAATTTCTTTTTATTTCGTCTTCCTTTTCCCACGCATACAGCTTCTCCTACGAGAGTTTGCCTATACACCTCAATGACATCCAAGCCTAGCATTCAAGCCAGTGTCAAGTGTGAGTGCAGACTAGTCGCTGTTAAGCGTTCAATGCAGGTGGGGGTGCTAGAGCACGTCTAGGAAGTAGTCTACCCGCATTAGTTAGCTGCAGACACTATACCGGCTGACAATATATGTATACTGCCTGCCTACAAGCCACCACTCATAACGACGGCAGATCGGTCGCGTGAAATTCATAGAAATCTCTGTGAGACACCAGGCCACCAGAAACGCACAGCAAGGCGTTGTATAGCACTTTCTCAGCATAGTAACTTCATTCTTAAACACAAGAGAGTATGTCCATTCTCTGTGCTCATTGGCTGATCTTCTGTAATTTCTTTTTATTTCGTCTTCCTTTTCCCACGCATACAGCTTCTCCTACGAGAGTTTGCCTATACACCTCAATGACATTCAAGTCTAGCATTAAAGCCAGTGTCAAGTGTGAGTACAGTCTAGTCGCTGTTTAGCGTTCAATGCAGGTGGGGGGTGTTAGAGCACCTCTAATTAGTAGTCTACCCGTCCTCGTTCCCTGACCCTGATGGTGTATAACACCTGCAAGCCACCATTTTTGATCTTTTTTCTTGCCCTATAGGGGCATTCTATTGATGAGCTTTGGCTTTCATTTTGCCGTTTTAGTTTTCTTAACCGGCATCTGCAGCAGGTTAACAAACATTTTTTTCTCGATAAAACCTTTTGAATTTCGAGGAAATATCCTCTGATTAGCATTGATGTCAGTGCATTTAAATTGCAGCGGTATTTCCGGATATCTTTCACCGTTTTAAAGCTATAGCCGTTTGATCGCTTTTAAAGCAAAATCCTCTTGATATACATATTCGTGCGGTTGTAATTTTAATTGCTTAAGCTTGACCTCCATCTTTATCTTGACTCTTCTGATTTTAGTTCCATACATGCTTATACTCGATGAGGACTCGTTTCTTGTTTCGTTTTACTGAGTTCTGGAAGTGAACGCTTGCTCATTCTCAAACTAATGTTTGTTAAATCTTTTTTTAAAAGCTTCCAGGTTTTCAATAAAATAGAACATTGTTTGCATCGTCTAACTTGTTTGTATAATAATTTCAAATTAAGAAATAATATCTAACTGCTTTCTTCTCAACTTCTCATATAAATATAAGTATATATGAAAATATGAAGATATTCTCGCATAAATTTCTTCTTGTTCGGTATAAGGGTGTAGAGTAAGGAACTGGCATTGCTCTCTTGTAATGCAAAAAAAAAAATTCTGTACACACACCTGATGTTAGATTTTGTATTCAAATAAAAAACACCTACGCAAATGTGCATGACGAAACGACGAAGGACACTGTGCGCATTTGGATATTCCTCGACGAATAGTTTGTGAAATTGAATCATAAACTTACCTGAAGTGTGTGTGTATGAAAATTTTTCAATTTTGCGTAGAGAGCATTCCATTTGTATTTTTTTTAATAAACATTTAATATTTCGAAATCAGATAAAGGCAATCAAGTAATATTTAAATATTTCAGTATTTCTCAGTGTAAATATCTTGCGAGAATAATTATAAACAAGGTAAATAGCTTTTAAGATTAGTGGACAAAGAATAACGTTCTGATGCAGGTACGATAACTTTTGAAGAACGTAGAATAATATTCTGATGTATATAGTATAATTTTTTAATTTAATATACATTCATTATATTTATAGGTCACTTAATAGCAATTCATTTGTCTTATCTTACCATCTGAATGTGATTTTGTATATAATAGTACATTTTCGGCCGTCAAAACAAATATTTGTAACCAGATAAACGTTCTTAATCATCCTTACACGGAACTTGTGACATCTTATTGTTTAAGTTTCGCTTTCAAGCACATATGTACCTACTTTGTTTTCTTGTCAACCATCCCTGCATATTTTCAATAATATTGGTATCAAAGAAAACACATTGACCTATATTTTGTACAAGTTGCAGCGTGATCTTGCTGTAAAATCGAACAAAATCAATTTTATTCAGTTCAATAATTCCCTATGCAACGTACAGTTTGTATGTTCTAGTACACATCCTGATGGAATACCTGTCTCCCTTTGCCTCGAATTGCCTTAAAAATTGCAGCGAAATTTTTCTCACAAATTGCCTCGATGTTTTCCATTTAGAGCTAATCATCGACAACCGCTAGAATGAGGAACTCTACTGCATCAAGCAACCTATTCTTTTTTTATTTATTTTACTTGCACGATTGGAAACACGAAATAGTTATCACTCGAACATGGCACATCATTTGACTCTTACGCAAACCAGAAGATCGTTGGGGTTAGGAGGAATGATTTTTTCAAAACCGCCTAACTTTCAAACGTGCCTCTGATTTGTATAAAAGTCGTTTGTCAGAAAAGTTTGCTTGAATTCGAATCTGAATCTCACACTTAAAATGCCCTATACCCGGCGCCCAGGGCCATATTAAAACCCTTTTAAACGCATTCTACTGGGAAAACGTAGTTTTAGTTAAAAAAAAAAAAAAAAAAATTAAATAAATTTTACTTGGTTGAATCCCTGCAATAATTTCGATGTTCTTTCTAAATTAAAGGAGTTCGCTCAAGATGCAAATTGCATCTGGTTGTATGAATGAGCCTCTTTTTCGCCAGCATATCGGTTTTCTCTTTACCTTTCTCTCCAACTAAATGTTAGGCAATCTGATGGTCTTACTAGTTGAACATGTCGACCCACTTTCATATGCCACTATTGCCCCTTGATACCTACATAAAACTAACTATCTTTAAGCGTTAAAACCGTAAATAAAACTGCTACTAAAGTTTATTTCAAAGAAACATATTTTTCTACGATTTTGTTTTTTCTTAAATAAATACTAAGCATAGTACCATCTCCCAAATGTGTCCAATTTTATTTTTAATAAATAATAAAAAAAAAAGAAAAAAAAAACAAAAACATGTAACAAACAAAAAGGAACAAAAGCAAACCAAACAAATTTAAGTACAACAAAAATAAATCAACAAAAGAAAAAATATTTTTTTTTAATAAAAGAAACAATGACTGACCGACAAAACAATACACATTTCATATAAACTCCAAATGTGTATAAACGTATTTCAAATTATCTATATAAAAACTATATAAGACATAAATTTAAATCATATAAATAACTTATATATTTATATAATTTATATGGAAAAAAAATGCTAAAATTAAAATAAATGTTAGTACAAAAGGAATGAAACAAAATGCAGATCAAACAATACATATTCATATGTGTACCTTATTGGAGAAAAATGGAGGAAAATATTTGAATATTTAACACTATCAAATCATTAATTTTTAAATCATGAACCGGGTTTCTTTTTCGTTCATTTTCTATATATGTATACAATTCATTTAATGTATTAAGTATTTATCTTTTAGTTCTAAGTTTAGTTAGTCCAAAGAGTAATGTAAAAAACGAAAACGAAACAGAAAAGAAAATAACAAAAATCAATTAACTTCATATCATTTTTATGTATCATTTAGTTATAAACAAGAAGCAAAAGAAAAGACATAATAATTTGTATTTTGCTTGGTTTCAAGGCAGCTTGCTTGCCATTTATTCGAATTTCATATTATGTAATGAAAACAAATATATATAAATGTAAATAGAAATATAAAATATATTTTAAATAAAGTAATAAATGTGTCAAAAAAATACTGAATATTAATATCTGCTCTATGAAAATACATGCGACGTTCCTCCCCTAAATAAAGAGAAACTTCTAAAGTTTTTGCGTAACGTTGTCTTTAAAAATAAAAATAAAAACTAATTTTTGTTGTATTTTAATTTAGTTTTAGTTTATTATCCTTTCCATATTGGAGAGTTATCAACTCACAGGTGGGAGTGACAAAATTTCCTTTTTTTATTTTTAATAAATTGATTTCTTTTATTTCAACTTCAAATTAAGTTAGTTACCACGAACACAGAATACATTTCTTAAAATTTAACCCTGATCCAGAAATCAGCAAAGGTTTTTGCTTTTACCAACAATCAGTGGATGAATGAAGTGTTTCATTTCAGTGAATTTCTGAAATGATTCTTTTCCTAAATACCATATAATGGCATCTAATCCCTCGAAGCGTCATCAACATATGTATGTACATCAACAACCTGATTCCGTCGGACGTGGATCCAAAGAAGTGAATTTTACGATCGAAAAATAATCCTTTCACTCCCCCACCCCACTTTATTTTACGCCCAACATCAGTATATCTCAAGACTTATTTCAATCATTTTCAAGGCAATACAATTGGAATTTAGAAGTCGGTGCCCTCATTGGGCAACCACGTAAGTACATAAATTAAGAATAAGTAGGAACAATTTATTACTAGTAAGTTAAACTTTATTGTTAGTATGATTTTGTGTTTTACCTATTATTATCAGACAGCGGGCCAATTAATTAGTATGTATAATAATAAATTATTTAAAGGAAACTTAAGATATGCTATGAGTACTAACCAATTAGAAAAAAAAAATAAAAGAAAATAAAAAGCTTTAATGACTAAAAATGCGTTCACGATACGATTCAGGTCATAAAAGTAATTGCTAGTCTTGCGATTTCTATTCGATTAACCTTTGATAGGGCTTTGGAAAATTAGCTACTCAAAAATGATCTATGCTCATCGAAAAGGCGATCCTGTTTATTCACCGACCATCATTGAACTACCGTATGGTCGTACTGGATACGCATAGCCAGAGCGAATCCAGCCAACGCCTTAAGGAAGAAGGTATAACAAGTCTCCAAGCAAGCAACTTCAGGCAAAAGAAAGATAGAAGTCATCAAAGCGACCACCAGAAAACGTCGAAGACCGCGCTAGTGATAAGAGCAATGGACTAGCTTTCATACGCAAACATCTTATGTCAACGAAATACATAGCAACTAAGGAGAAGCTCTTCCAAGCCCTGCAGAATCACCTTGAGGTGGAAAGTTATAGTTTGGATACTAGTGCCATCAGATCGCATATTGGATGGCTGCATATTGGATGGCTAGTCTGTCGCATACGAGAAAAAATGTATCAGCAACATGCTTTAGGTGCATGAACTTCAGATACACCATGTGAAAAGGATTAAGGTTAACACTGCATCAGATGCGGTGCAATCAGGCATGCATTCCAGGAGTATTTATGCTATTTATGCTATTTTGCACATGTATATACATATCTAATCGGCACCAGCGTTTATTAGCCACCTCATTGGCCAGGTACCCAGCATCAGATACCTGATGACATAACTACCAACAAACTTCGAAGGCTTTCAGTTCCAAAACAATAAACTCCTTTTGGTTTTCGTATGCATTACATACATATGTACATTTATATCTTTTTTTATAATTCATTTAATATAGAGTAACATTTGTTGAAGTCGTGGGAGGGGGCATATAATTAACATTACGCCACCATGTCATAAAAAAAATCTCAATTCTTTTCCAACTCGTTCAACTTTTCCTACGAAAGTGCGTAAGTTAATTCACGTCAGCCGAGCCGTGTGGAAATCATAGAAATCTCTGTGAGACACCAGGCCACCAGAAACGCATAGCAAGGCGCTATCTAGCACTTTCTCAGCATAGTTACCTCATCTTAAACACAAGAGAGTATGTCCATTCTCGGTGCTCATTGGCGGAACGTCTGAGTAATTTCTTTTTATTTCGTCTTCCTTTTCCCACACATACACCTTCTCCTACGAGAGCTTGCCTATACACCTCAATGACATTCAAGTCTAGCATTAAAGCCAGTGTCAAGTGTGAGTGCAGACTAGTCGCTGTTAAGCGTTCAATGCAAGTGGGGGGGGGGGGTGTTAGAGCACCTCTAGAAAGTAGGCTACCCGCCATAGTTCGCTGCAGACACTATGCCGGCTGACAATAAAATATGCTGTGCAAGTGTATGGAGTTTTTTTTAGATACTTTGACGTTTCAAAAAAAAATGCCGTTTATTCAATATTTTCACCAGAAACTTAAGAATCTGTTCTCACAAAATTCTGCCATGCTAGAGAGTGCATCTATTACATCTTACTTTTGGTTTTTTCTTTCAAAAACAATTCATTTTTCAAAGCTAAGCACAATGTTAGATATTCGTCCATGAATCTTGTTTTGTGTTTTGAGCGCTTCGAATCTAAGTCTCACACTTTAAATGTCCTTTACCCACGGCCCATTGGACGTTCTGAGACAAATTTAAATACATTTATGTAAATGCACTCTACTGTAGTTTTGGTCCCGTAGATGCCTGCACGAATTTGCATCTTCGTCGGTCTTGAATTTGACTTCTTTTCCTCCTTGAAAAGAAAAAGCTAACATTTTTAAACAACGCAACAAGAAAATTAGAAAGTCCCGCCTTACTTGTAAGTAGATTTTGAAACTTATTTCAAGGAAATTACCTACCTCCGTTCTGGGAGTTTCCTATTGAATTTACGTCTTTGGTCTTCTCGTCCTTCCGTAGTTATTTCCGCAGGATGTGTTTGCCCATCCTGTCGAAGGGGTGTGTTTTCCTTTTTTTCATAGCTTTTCTGAGATGGTGTTTTTGCCCATCCTGCAGAAAGCATGTGGGCATATGAATGAGTCTGTTTTCCCCAGCTATTCGGCTTTCTCTTTTTTATAAAATAAAACCAAAAGAAAAGACATAACATAAAGACATATACATATGTAGGTACAAGGATGTAAATATGTATTTATTTGAACTTCTTATAATTTAAGGAAAAGAAAATGTGTTGATGTAATGTAAATATAAATATTAGACAATGTGTTTTAAGTACAGTGATAAATATGACAAGGAAGGAAAAACACGCATAATTAATATACGTATTAAAATATACATAAGACGTTGCTGTCTTAAATGAAAAAAAAACTAGGTTTATCGTTGCAGTAATAATAAAAGTTGAGCTTTAATTTTGTTTTATTTTAGTTTTATTTCATTATGACACCACATTGGACTACTTAAGGGTTGTTTCATTATCATCCCTTATACAAGTAGGAGTGACAACATTTTTTTTTTTTTTGTTATGTATATGTACTTTTTTTTGCCGCTACCAACGAAAAGCGCGTGACAAGAGCAACTCCTATTTCTTGAGCTTTTTCCTTGTTCAAATTACAGTGGTGGGTTGGATTTTGAATTAGTTTTGTGTATTTTGTTCTTTTACTTTATTTCATTTCCTTTCTTTGAAAATTTAAATTGCCCTACGGATAGTTGGGATTGGATAGATTCCTGCGCAATGTCTCAATTTTTGTTAACATTAATTTGGACACAGCCCACAAAATGTTAATGCGTTGAATGAGCATGAGTGGTGGCATTTTGGAGGTACTGTCTTGGGTGGTAATTAAATAAATTGAGTTGTTCTCTTTTATTTCCTTCAAATAATTTAGTTACGCTGGGTGTTTTGTGACCAAAATACATATTCATTTCTTTTTCTTTCATCAAACATATTCAGACTACGTATATTCTATCTTTGTGTCAAATATTACCTCTCTAGCTCAAACCAAGTTAGCCCACGTAATTTTGTAGTCAAACACCCTTATTTGTCGTTTTTTGAGGCGTTTCATTTTTCAAGTGTTATTCTAGAAACTGTTCGCCAAAAAACGCCTCCGTCGGTAAGTAGTTTTACATTCCACATGCGATCCACTGTCATTGCAACAGCTGATTTACGTCTGTTGTAGATAAATTTCAAATTATTCCAAATAAAGTCGTGAAAATATAAGTTGGAAAACAAAATGAATAGTATTGCAATGTTCTAGAGTAGCGACGAAGAAGAAAATATGCAAAAAAAGGATCTCATTCACATACGAAGAAACATAAAAACAAAATCTAATCCGTTGGATTTGCCGGATGCGGAGTAAATAGCAAGATAAATCTCACTTAAAAATTAATACATACATATGTATGTATATCGAGGCTTTTCAGATTTAAGATGTTTTTTCGAATGTCCAAGGAAGCATTCGATATTTGCTGGGCGAAACAAAAAATCATATCCATGAAACTACAAGTTCGGCATCGGTACCGATGGTATTGAAGCTTGCTGCCATGCTTCTGAATCCTTTACCCAAATGTATATTTGCTCCCGACTAAAGTCGTAAACTGCTTCTCATTCGTAACTCTTACCCCATAAATCAAAATAAATTAATTTCTTTAGTCAAATAAATTAAAAATTCATAAAACTTTCATTTTGAACTGATTTTTGCTCTTAGGCGTTCAGTATTTTCTGAACGACAAAAACCGTCGTTTTTTATGGCGTTTTTTGGCGTTTAACGCCTCGCGGAATAAGAGTGAAAGAGAAAAAACGCCATTTGTCGTCAAACAATGAGTTCCACAACGCCAAAAGGCGTTTAATGACCGTCAAATGGCGTTCATCGACACAAAAACGCCACAAGTAATTCGAATATGGCGTTTTTTTGACGAAACGCCTATAAAACGCCACACGGAATAAGGGTGAACATTTTTGAAAGAATCTATTGGAATCCAAAGCCCAACCGCCAGAGATAAATCAGGAACTTTATGGTCGTTTAATTTACATAAGTGTTCTTTTACGATTTTTAAGTCAGTACCTCTTAATTTTTTTTTATCAATTAATGAATTAATGACATCGAATGCCCCCAGATCATGCCAAACGTCAAAGATACATCAATAACCTAATTACGAGAGATGAGGACATAAACCATTAGCATTAGCTCTCATTCCCACCACAATTACCTACCTACTGACGCTCTGGGCCCAAAATCAACGTATCTAAATGGCTTATTTAAAAATTGTTCAAAGCAATTCAGTTGGAAGTTATAAGAATGAACAATTTAAGACATGTAAGTAGAATTTTATAATTTCAGTCATTTTAGACATTTAAAACAAAAAAAGACCACATTCTACGATAAATTAGTTTAATCAGGACTGTGTAGTGTAGTATGGGCAGCAAACCAATATTTTTCAAGCAATTTCAAAACTTCTGAGTGCATTGAACTAACGTTCCCGTGAATCAATCAGGCGCACGAGGCAGGTCATAGAACTGCGTTAGTGAAAACGTAATCACTATAACGATAAGAGTCTGCAGCATTGCAATTTCCTTTAGAGAATTGCTAGGCTAGTGCAATTCCTACGCCACCGATAAGAAAGATTTTAAGTGTGCGCTTATCAGTGCCTATAATCCGAACTACATTCATTCACATAAATTTGATAACTAAACAGAATGTGTTTCAAAATTAGTATAAAAGCCTCTGATTTTACCAGAAGAAGGCATAGTTTGGTTTCATCAACCAATCCTTAACCATATATCGATTGAACATTGCGCACTTTCTCCCAGGCGGTATGCGGACCTCATTGATTTTCTTAACACTAGGTGAGTTCACAAAAAAATATCCTTTTATAAGAGCCTTAAATAAAAAGCTTTACACACAGTTGGGTTTGTTGCCTGTTCAACACCATGGCAATTGAACCAACAATATGAGTACGCCTTTTCGGCAAATACCCTTACTGGTTACGGCCAAGGCCAAGATCAGTACGTTGGTATCATCACTAAGGGAAAATTAGTCTTGCAACCAGAATCCGAATCCGTCGTTCGTGGTAAACTGTATCACGTTCGCCACGCTCATTTCCATGATGAATTGAAGGACGGCTTGAACAGTAATATCCCCGAGGATAAGTTGAATTTCAGCGACCAGCCATCTTCCGAATCATTGTTTAGCATCAACTATAGCAACGGAGTTATCCGTTCGTTAGATGTGGATCCAGCGCTAAGCAATGATGACGTTAACCAACTGAAAGCAGTCCTCTCGCAATTGCAAGTTGACACCACAGGAGAAAATGTTATCAAGTGCCGCCATAATCAATTGCCAGGAGAGAAGGGTGATGCTAACAACGCCTTGTATAAGACCATGGAAGCTACCGTGACTGGTGAATGTGAAACTTTGTACGAGATGTCTCCAGTTCCTGCATTTACCGAAGGCGAACCCGTTGAGCAGTGGGCCCCCCAGACTCAGTTGAACATGGACGAGAACCTGTACCAATTCATGAAGACCGTAAACTACAGCAACTGTAAAGTCCATCGTGGATATCACTTTGGTATCTCAGGAGCATCTGATATGAAGCCAAACTCAAACCAGATGGGAGAATTTCTATACGTAAGTGTCACCTATATTTCTGTAAGGTCTACTCTCCAGATTTTAACTGAATTTACTTTAGAAAACCTCTGTGAGTCGCGTAGTTGTTGCCGGCCCTCTTGACCGTTTCACCATTAAGTCTGCTCAAACCACGAATCGCGTTGCCGTCAGCACTCTGTTGTATGATGAGCAACAAGCTGAAGTTGTCAGTCGCATTGCCCTTGAATTGGAATCCATTGCAGCTACCCAAAACCCATTGAACGTTAAGAGTGACAGTCTGATTCATGTTGGCAATCTGGTTTATCGATACAATATCCCTTCTGATGAGAAAAACCAGCCACGTACCTCAGCGAAGAGTGCAAATGAAGCGTCATCATCGTCCTCCTCTTCATCTTCAAGCGAGGAAGATAATAATGGAAAACGCCACCGCCGAAGCCTCGATACCGAAAACCACGTCAGCAAGCATATCACTGAGAAACACACTTCCTCTTCGTCATCGTCATCTTCTTCTTCGGAGTCATCTGAGGAGTACAATTCTCCCCGCTACGCTGCTAAATATCCACACCACTACCAACCTCACCCGGACATGAAAGAAGCCACTGAACAGCCATTGCATCCATACACAATCGGAAATAAGGGACGTAGCATCCAGTACCACAGCTCCATGGATGCTGTTGCCGAAGCCCAAAAGTTAGCCGAAGAAATCGCCACAGACCTCCAAGTTCAAGAAGAAATCCCCAGCCGCGATACTCTAGAGAAGTACACGAACCTGGGTGAACTCATTCAAACCATGGACTACAAGCAGATCGAACAACTTTTAGAATCACGAAGCCGCCAAGCCAACGGACAGTGGTCTGAACAATTGACCTACGGTACACTCTTAGATGCCTGTGCTCAATCCGGTACCAATCCTGCCATTTCGTGGATTATAAAGGCCATCGCCAATGGACAAATTTCTGACAGCGAAGCAGGTACCCTCTTGGAAACCGCTTTCGATAATATGCGCACTCCAACGGAAGCTATTATCCGTGAGATTTTCGAGAACATTATCAAGAACGACAAAGTCTGCAAGCAAAACTCACAGTATCCCAAGATTTTGATTACCTTCACTGACTTGTTGCGTCATGCTTACTCCGATAAGGACTACGCCGTGAACTACTACCCCGTTCAGTCATTCGGTTCATTCGAGAAGGGTCTTGGCAATATCGTGACCAAGGAAATTATTCCTTGGCTGGGACAACGCCTCGCCGAAAACATAAAGAATAAGAATCATCAGCACAGCGTAAAGTACATTCGCGCCTTGGGCAACGTAGGCCACCCTGCAGTCGTCGAAGTCTTCGAACCATACCTGGAGGATGAGAAGAGTGCTACGCCATTCGAACGCTTGGCAATTGTTGCTTCTTTGGACAAACTCGTTCAATGTTACCCGAAATTCGCCCAGAAGATCCTCTACAAGGTTTACGCTAATGTAGCTGATCATCCAGAGATCCGCAGCGTGGCCGTGACCCTCTGTATGCGCGCTGACCCACCAGCAGGTATGCTCCAACGCATGGCCATGTCAACCTACACTGACCCCAGCATTGCTGTTCGTACCACAGTCAAATCGGCTATTAACTCCGCAGCTCAATTGACCTCGAATGAAAACTCTCACCTCGCCAAAAATGCTAAAGCCGCTCAACAGTTCCTTAACCCACACACTTTTGGTCTCCAGAACTCGAAGACTACAATGAGAGATCATGTCTCCGATATTCTTCAAATTTCTGAAGAATATCAAATGAGTCACATCATCGGCCCGGACAGCACTTTCCCCAAGTTAATGAGCTACACTTCATGGAAAAACCTCGGAGGTATTGATATAAACGAAATTGATGTCCAAGCTCTAGTGTCTAGTGTACAAGATGTTTGGAATACTCTCGTCTCCAACGGCAAACCCGGCGCTGCTGGAACACAAAAAACCAAACATTCAGTTCAGAGAATCGCAAAGCAGTTGGGAATAAACTTTGATTCCGACAATACCGAGGACCTCGCCGGACAACTACTTATCAAATGCCTAGGACGTAAAAATTTCTTCTCATTCGATGAAAAGAACTTGAAATCTGCACCGAAACACCTTGCTAGCCTAGTTCAGGAATTCATGTCTGGTCGCCAGCTACAGTACAACAAGTTATACGACCATGAACAAATTGTCGTCGCTTTCCCCCTCGCCACTGGCTATCCATTCTACTATGCCTACAAGACACCCATCCTGATGCAAGCTGTTGGACAGATGAAGGCTAAGACAACACCAAGCCTGGCCAGTGCACAAACCTGGTCCGATGTACTCAATACCAAAACTATCAACGCAACATCCAAGATCCATTTGACTTACAGCATGGAAAGGATTGGCAAAGCTGGTTTTATTGCACCATTTGAACGTCAACGCTACGTTGCTGGACAGATCCAAAAAATGCAAGTTCATCTGCCTTTGAGTTTGAATCTGAATATTGATGTGGAAAACACCGCCGTGTCAGGAAAGGTGGCCCCGTTGGCCAGCCAAAACAGTGTCAAACTGGTGCATTTTAGCTCATGGCCATTCACAGCCCGCAAGAATGCCCTCAGCCTTCGTCCAGTCTCCGAGGCCAAGGATGTCAAGTTGATTCAAGTTCGCCCAACTGTTGGAGCAGAAGAGATCGTTGGTGAGGAGACCATTGGCATGGCTTTCCACTACCAACTGCAACACCAGCTCCCACAGAACGCCATCAATGCCATGGAACGTTTACTCCAGAGGGAGGGAGTTAAGCAATACGCTCAGCTCCCAATGAACCTCATCTTGACCATGCAAAACTTGGTTAAGCAACGCAGCCCCATCAGCCCTGCCCAGTTCCTGCCTTACGCCTTTGAGCCAGTCACTCAAAGCACACCTACTGGCAACGTCTTGCTGTCTCTACTCACCGCACCTTTCTACCAAGATCTCGAAACATCTGGATTAACAAAACTGCGCGCTGCCATGTCATTGGTTTTGATGCCATTCGCTGATGCTAGTGAGCTGAAAGCTACTACCGCTGAGGAGGAGGTCTCCACCAACGGTCCATGGGCAACGACTACTGCCGCCCACTACAAATTCGTTCTTAGTTTAGACTTGCAACGCTCCGCTAACCAGGCCGTGAAATTCGGAATTCAATTCGATAACGAAGAGGAAATCAACGACTCCACCTATGATAAACGCTCTGACAAACCATTGGCTGCATCTGATGAATCCAAATTGGCTGTCGTCTCTGACATAGCTCCCAACAGCGAGTCTCGCCGCGAAGAAATGATGGTGAATGCCGCTCGCGACATGAAACAAGCTGCTGGAGGACTAATTGATTCAGCTATCGTCTTCGATGGCTCGAAGCCAGCCAAATTCGTGTGCACCATTGCCCAGGCTGACAACTCTGTTGGTGATAAGACCCGCGTGTTGGTGTTCGCCAGTGCAAAGACTGCCACAGGAGGTCCTGCCAAACAGATCTACGCCTCTTATATCCATAACTTTGCCAACACCCCCGCCATGAACTACGAGGAAGCTGAGAATTATAATGGAAAATCCAATGCCAAGTTAACAATTCTCTTCGGAGAGGGTGGAAAGCCAAAGAATGGTAAAATTAATGTCAAAGCCATCATGGAACAGAGTCAGGAGTACAAACAGCAGCTCCGCCAAACTCCCATCGTCCGGGAATGTGTCCGCCAAATGCGTGAAGAAGGAAATAACCAAATGCCCGCCTGCCTGAAGGCCACCTACCAAGCCAATCTTCTCGATCAAATCCGCGTTATTGTCGATACTGAACAGTTAAGCTCTGGCCCCAAGGATTTGGGACACTCCGTCCTCTCAGTCATGAACCATTACGGATACTACAACGTTGAACATGACCACTCTGCCAAGGGACAACCCGGTAAAATCGAAGCTCAAATCAACCTGGATCCTCTTCAACACTCAATGAATATCACTCTACAACTTCCAAGTTGTAAGGAGGAGTTCACTGGTCTTCCAATTCCCCGCTCTGCTCGTTATCTGCTGTCAGTTCACCCAGGAATGAGCTTGGACGAACGTATGATGCGCACTTACACCCGCAACTCTGAGGTTTGTGTAATTGACCAGAACAAAATCCTGACCTTCGACAATGCCATCGCTGAACAGCAAAAGCTCGGAAATTGCTGGTACGCCGTAGTTCAACATAATGACCCCAGGAATGCCGGAAACGAATTGTCCATTCTGACCCGTCAATCTAATGCAGGCAGTAGCCAAAAGGAAGTTTTAATAGTTGCTTCAGGCCAGCGCATCCATCTCTTGCCATCTGACGCACCCAGGACTCCAGCTAAGGTTACCGTCAATGACAAGCCACAAAAGGTTTCCGACAAGTCCGCCATCGACGTTCACATGACAACCCCACAAGGAGAGAACAGTCATAAAAAGAGCCTGGTTGCTCGCCTATATGCGATCTCTGAGAATGATTTGAAGGTTGAATTGCAGGGATCCCTCATGAAACTGTACTACGATGGAGAACGCATTCGGGTTCATGCTAACCCCTTGTTGCGTAACGAAGTTGCTGGCCTTTGCGGCAATTACAATGGAGAAGATATTGATGATATCGCCACACCCCAAGAGAAGGTCCTGCAGGATGAGAAGCACTACTCCGCTGCTTGGGCCGTCGCCGATGAGAGCTGCACATCTGAAGTTCAACAAGCCCAGCAAAGAGCTCAAGCTGCCCGCTCCTACGAAGTTAAGTACCAAGCTGGAAATGTTGTGAGTAATTTCGAGAACGGAAAGAAATTCGGAGGCAAGCGCCAAAGCGACAGAAGATGGCAAAGCTCAGAATCATCATCGTCGTCGTCTTCCTCTGAATCCGATGAGAAGGATTCTCCCAAGAAAAACACCCAACTCGACACTCTTAAGAAAGGTACCAAATCCTGCCAACTGACTCAACGTGTTCAATTCGCCACCAAGGGTGATCAATACTGCTTTACCAGGGTCGAAGTGAACGCGTGCCCCAATCACTGCAAGAAAGCTGACCTCACCGAAATCGAAGTACCAGCTCATTGTCGTGACATGAAGGATTCAGTGGCCGCCATGTTCGTTCAGCAAATCCGCCGTGGATCCAACCCAGACCTCAGCTCCAAGCCAGTCAACAAGAACATGAAAATCAATGTGCCAAGATCCTGCGTCGATAAGCAATAGATAAACCAAACTGCAACCAATCCGATACCGTTGACGACTTTGCTTTGTGAAACCTATACAAAAAAAAACAACAAAAAAATATCTATATATGTATATTTATAAAATAAAAAAATAAATGCATTTCGCTAATACGTAGCGGTTTATAAAAATATAACTTCGTGTTTGTTTATCTTCCATTTACGAACGTATTTTGTGGGCTAGCAAATTTAGCCATTTCTAGGCAATGGGTTATTTCTTTCGATTGTCCTGTGATCCTAGATTTTTTTTTAGCCAGTTTGAGAACTTATTGAGAAGAGTAGAAAATTACGCTGAAACTAAAAACTAAGTTTTTCGTGTATCACCCTTCCTTTCCAAAGCAAGCAATGGAACGACCAACAAAAAACAAAATGTGCTAAAAAATTAATAGTTCCAAGAGAATAGATGGCAAAAACGTCATATTCCCAGGCTTACTTCAAGAGAGGGATAATTTACGCATTCTCTTCAGCAGATACTTAAGGACCGAAAAGCGGAAAGTTACGTTCTCTCATTATTAAAAGTTAACTTTATTGCCTGGAAACCAAAGGACTTAGGACACTGGCTACTCCCACGACAAAGTGAGTACACTGCATTTTCGAATCAAAGTACATACATGTGTAAATACGTTGGAAAGAAAATTGCCGTGGAACCTACACATTTTCCGAACCATGTAAATGACCAATCGAGCACCACAAGACTGTCATAGATGCACAGCCCAAAACGATGATTCAAATGAACATCTCGCACATTTTGCCTATTCGTCAAAACAGTCTAACCAGTCTCAATCGAATCAGTATGGCGCAAGAAGAAAAGGGGCTGTGAGAAGCCCTGTGTAAATCTACTTCTATCCCGGGTGGATACTTCTGGACAGATATGTATGTAATAAGGGATGGTAGACATCCTTGACACTTAAATTACACTGTGCGTCATCAAATGAAAAGTTTTGAAAATCCATCTGAAACTTGAACTAAATCAAACTCATCGGTGTCATCCTGATAATTTGACGAGGGCGGCTTTCGGTGCTTAAAAAATATTTTCAGTGTGCGCGAGGAACCGCAAACACATGCGTTGGCATTAACGGGCAGCCAGTCCAGCTACAAATCGACACCGTATCGGACATCATCAAACTATCGGAAATCACATGGAAAAACATGGGAAGTCCAGAGGTCAAGACCACCAAACACTCTGCAAGGAATGCTAGCGGACAACCACTTCCACGACAACTCCACATCTAAACATTTTAGGAATTTACTGCATCGAGGCTTAGGACTTTTTGATGTACCAATACACAGCAAGTGCTTCAAGGTGAAACAGCAAGCTCAGATTACAGTTCCTAATATTCAGGAACTAAAGTCAAAATACGCCGGCATATTCGTCGGTTCCATTGGATTCACCTCTTGTTTTAGGGCAGAGACCGGTGCCATATGCGTCGATGCCGATTATAGATGAAGAGATGCCTGGAAAAACACGGCGTCATAAAAATAGTGGATTTCGCTCAATGGACAGCACCCATAGGGGCAGTAATAAATAATGCGCTGGAATCGAATGAATATCCACTGCCATAAATATTTTTCCACAATAGGCCTGTCCGCTGCTTATTTGCGGATTAAGGTTAGCGAAGAGTCCCAACTAGGACTGGGGTAGTGTGCTATCTCGAGGACGTAATCGTGGTGGCAGGGACCATACAAGAGCACAGGAATAATCTGGATCAAGAACTTTAGTGTATAAAGGAGTGAGGATTCCACATATGTATAAGTTATGAAAAATGTGCATTCTTCCAGAACTGGGTAAACTACCTTGAATTCATTGTGGATCAAAGTGGGCGCAGACCTGACCCGGGAAAAACGGCAGCAATTGCAAACATGCCGCAACCAAAGGACTCTACCGAGGTACGTGCATTTTTACCCCCAGTTCATACCCAACATGCCTTATGAAGGATGTACCATTTTATTGGTCGACAGATTGCGACCCTGCATTTAACAAGGCTAAAAAAGTGTATCAATCTGAAAATCTTCTCGTACATTTTGACCCTAACCAAGAAATCATAGTGGCTGGGGATGCTTCAGGAGACGGTATTGCCAATGTCATCATGCATCGATTTGGATGGCTCCATAAAGCCAGTGCAGGATGCAATGCAATCTCCTTTTTTAGACTAGAGTTGAAAACAATAAAGAAATTATATTTTTATAAACCGCTACGTGTTAGCGAAATGCATTTATTTTTACATTTATAATTTTTTTTTTTTTGTATATATGTATATATCTAAACAAAACAAAAACAAAATAGGGTCGTCAACGGTATCGGATTGGTTGCAGTTTGGTTTATCTATTGCTTATCGACGCAGGATCTTGGCACATTGATTTTCATGTTCTTGTTGACTGGCTTGGAGCTGAGGTCTGGGTTGGATCCACGGCGGATTTGCTGAACGAACATGGCGGCCACTGAATCCTTCATGTCACGACAATGAGCTGGTACTTCGATTTCGGTGAGGTCAGCTTTCTTGCAGTGATTGGGGCACGCGTTCACTTCGACCCTGGTAAAGCAGTATTGATCACCCTTGGTGGCGAATTGAACACGTTGAGTCAGTTGGCAGGATTTGGTACCTTTCTTAAGAGTGTCGAGTTGGGTGTTTTTCTTGGGAGAATCCTTCTCATCGGATTCAGAGGAAGACGACGACGATGATGATTCTGAGCTTTGCCATCTTCTGTCGCTTTGGCGCTTGCCTCCGAATTTCTTTCCGTTCTCGAAATTACTCACAACATTTCCAGCTTGGTACTTAACTTCGTAGGAGCGGGCAGCTTGAGCTCTTTGCTGGGCTTGTTGAACTTCAGATGTGCAGCTCTCATCGGCGACGGCCCAAGCAGCGGAGTAGTGCTTCTCATCCTGCAGGACCTTCTCTTGGGGTGTGGCGATATCATCAATATCTTCTCCATTGTAATTGCCGCAAAGGCCAGCAACTTCGTTACGCAACAAGGGGTTAGCATGAACCCGAATGCGTTCTCCATCGTAGTACAGTTTCATGAGGGATCCCTGCAATTCAACCTTCAAATCATTCTCAGAGATCGCATATAGGCGAGCAACCAGGCTCTTTTTATGACTGTTCTCTCCTTGTGGGGTTGTCATGTGAACGTCGATGGCGGACTTGTCGGAAACCTTTTGTGGCTTGTCATTGACGGTAACCTTAGCTGGAGTCCTGGGTGCGTCAGATGGCAAGAGATGGATGCGCTGGCCTGAAGCAACTATTAAAACTTCCTTTTGGCTACTGCCTGCATTAGATTGACGGGTCAGAATGGACAATTCGTTTCCGGCATTCCTGGGGTCATTATGTTGAACTACGGCGTACCAGCAATTTCCGAGCTTTTGCTGTTCAGCGATGGCATTGTCGAAGGTCAGGATTTTGTTCTGGTCAATTACACAAACCTCAGAGTTGCGGGTGTAAGTGCGCATCATACGTTCGTCCAAGCTCATTCCTGGGTGAACTGACAGCAGATAACGAGCAGAGCGGGGAATTGGAAGACCAGTGAACTCCTCCTTACAACTTGGAAGTTGTAGAGTGATATTCATTGAGTGTTGAAGAGGATCCAGGTTGATTTGAGCTTCGATTTTACCGGGTTGTCCCTTGGCAGAGTGGTCATGTTCAACGTTGTAGTATCCGTAATGGTTCATGACTGAGAGGACGGAGTGTCCCAAATCCTTGGGGCCAGAGCTTAACTGTTCAGTATCGACAATAACGCGGATTTGATCGAGAAGATTGGCTTGGTAGGTGGCCTTCAGGCAGGCGGGCATTTGGTTATTTCCTTCTTCACGCATTTGGCGGACACATTCCCGGACGATGGGAGTTTGGCGGAGCTGCTGTTTGTACTCCTGACTCTGTTCCATGATGGCTTTGACATTAATTTTACCATTCTTTGGCTTTCCACCCTCTCCGAAGAGAATTGTTAACTTGGCATTGGATTTTCCATTATAATTCTCAGCTTCCTCGTAGTTCATGGCGGGGGTGTTGGCAAAGTTATGGATATAAGAGGCGTAGATCTGTTTGGCAGGACCTCCTGTGGCAGTCTTTGCACTGGCGAACACCAACACGCGGGTCTTATCACCAACAGAGTTGTCAGCCTGGGCAATGGTGCACACGAATTTGGCTGGCTTCGAGCCATCGAAGACGATAGCTGAATCAATTAGTCCTCCAGCAGCTTGTTTCATGTCGCGAGCGGCATTCACCATCATTTCTTCGCGGCGAGACTCGCTGTTGGGAGCTATGTCAGAGACGACAGCCAATTTGGATTCATCAGATGCAGCCAATGGTTTGTCAGAGCGTTTATCATAGGTGGAGTCGTTGATTTCCTCTTCGTTATCGAATTGAATTCCGAATTTCACGGCCTGGTTAGCGGAGCGTTGCAAGTCTAAACTAAGAACGAAATTGTAGTGGGCGGCAGTAGTCGTTGCCCATGGACCGTTGGTGGAGACCTCCTCCTCAGCGGTAGTAGCTTTCAGCTCACTAGCATCAGCGAATGGCATCAAAACCAATGACATGGCAGCGCGCAGTTTTGTTAATCCAGATGTTTCGAGATCTTGGTAGAAAGGTGCGGTGAGTAGAGACAGCAAGACGTTGCCAGTAGGTGTGCTTTGAGTGACTGGCTCAAAGGCGTAAGGCAGGAACTGGGCAGGGCTGATGGGGCTGCGTTGCTTAACCAAGTTTTGCATGGTCAAGATGAGGTTCATTGGGAGCTGAGCGTATTGCTTAACTCCCTCCCTCTGGAGTAAACGTTCCATGGCATTGATGGCGTTCTGTGGGAGCTGGTGTTGCAGTTGGTAGTGGAAAGCCATGCCAATGGTCTCCTCACCAACGATCTCTTCTGCTCCAACAGTTGGGCGAACTTGAATCAACTTGACATCCTTGGCCTCGGAGACTGGACGAAGGCTGAGGGCATTCTTGCGGGCTGTGAATGGCCATGAGCTAAAATGCACCAGTTTGACACTGTTTTGGCTGGCCAACGGGGCCACCTTTCCTGACACGGCGGTGTTTTCCACATCAATATTCAGATTCAAACTCAAAGGCAGATGAACTTGCATTTTTTGGATCTGTCCAGCAACGTAGCGTTGACGTTCAAATGGTGCAATAAAACCAGCTTTGCCAATCCTTTCCATGCTGTAAGTCAAATGGATCTTGGATGTTGCGTTGATAGTTTTGGTATTGAGTACATCGGACCAGGTTTGTGCACTGGCCAGGCTTGGTGTTGTCTTAGCCTTCATCTGTCCAACAGCTTGCATCAGGATGGGTGTCTTGTAGGCATAGTAGAATGGATAGCCAGTGGCGAGGGGGAAAGCGACGACAATTTGTTCATGGTCGTATAACTTGTTGTACTGTAGCTGGCGACCAGACATGAATTCCTGAACTAGGCTAGCAAGGTGTTTCGGTGCAGATTTCAAGTTCTTTTCATCGAATGAGAAGAAATTTTTACGTCCTAGGCATTTGATAAGTAGTTGTCCGGCGAGGTCCTCGGTATTGTCGGAATCAAAGTTTATTCCCAACTGCTTTGCGATTCTCTGAACTGAATGTTTGGTTTTTTGTGTTCCAGCAGCGCCGGGTTTGCCGTTGGAGACGAGAGTATTCCAAACATCTTGTACACTAGACACTAGAGCTTGGACATCAATTTCGTTTATATCAATACCTCCGAGGTTTTTCCATGAAGTGTAGCTCATTAACTTGGGGAAAGTGCTGTCCGGGCCGATGATGTGACTCATTTGATATTCTTCAGAAATTTGAAGAATATCGGAGACATGATCTCTCATTGTAGTCTTCGAGTTCTGGAGACCAAAAGTGTGTGGGTTAAGGAACTGTTGAGCGGCTTTAGCATTTTTGGCGAGGTGAGAGTTTTCATTCGAGGTCAATTGAGCTGCGGAGTTAATAGCCGATTTGACTGTGGTACGAACAGCAATGCTGGGGTCAGTGTAGGTTGACATGGCCATGCGTTGGAGCATACCTGCTGGTGGGTCAGCGCGCATACAGAGGGTCACGGCCACGCTGCGGATCTCTGGATGATCAGCTACATTAGCGTAAACCTTGTAGAGGATCTTCTGGGCGAATTTCGGGTAACATTGAACGAGTTTGTCCAAAGAAGCAACAATTGCCAAGCGTTCGAATGGCGTAGCACTCTTCTCATCCTCCAGGTATGGTTCGAAGACTTCGACGACTGCAGGGTGGCCTACGTTGCCCAAGGCGCGAATGTACTTTACGCTGTGCTGATGATTCTTATTCTTTATGTTTTCGGCGAGGCGTTGTCCCAGCCAAGGAATAATTTCCTTGGTCACGATATTGCCAAGACCCTTCTCGAATGAACCGAATGACTGAACGGGGTAGTAGTTCACGGCGTAGTCCTTATCGGAGTAAGCATGACGCAACAAGTCAGTGAAGGTAATCAAAATCTTGGGATACTGTGAGTTTTGCTTGCAGACTTTGTCGTTCTTGATAATGTTCTCGAAAATCTCACGGATAATAGCTTCCGTTGGAGTGCGCATATTATCGAAAGCGGTTTCCAAGAGGGTACCTGCTTCGCTGTCAGAAATTTGTCCATTGGCGATGGCCTTTATAATCCACGAAATGGCAGGATTGGTACCGGATTGAGCACAGGCATCTAAGAGTGTACCGTAGGTCAATTGTTCAGACCACTGTCCGTTGGCTTGGCGGCTTCGTGATTCTAAAAGTTGTTCGATCTGCTTGTAGTCCATGGTTTGAATGAGTTCACCCAGGTTCGTGTACTTCTCTAGAGTATCGCGGCTGGGGATTTCTTCTTGAACTTGGAGGTCTGTGGCGATTTCTTCGGCTAACTTTTGGGCTTCGGCAACAGCATCCATGGAGCTGTGGTACTGGATGCTACGTCCCTTATTTCCGATTGTGTATGGATGCAATGGCTGTTCAGTGGCTTCTTTCATGTCCGGGTGAGGTTGGTAGTGGTGTGGATATTTAGCAGCGTAGCGGGGAGAATTGTACTCCTCAGAT